>JARHVA010004579.1:517500-1117500 GCA_037957365.1 Torreya grandis | reverse complement strand
TTTAGCTCCACCCTCAACCAAGTTATAGTTTTGAACCCTTTATCTTTTCAGACATAGCTTTTAAGAGTTTACACTACTCTAATCCAATATTGTTATGAAAATTTTGTCATAGATTTGACCATGGCTCACTACACATTGTGAAACTATGTACAATCTAGGATATGGAAATGTTCGCATGCAAGAGGACTTTATTTAGGACCCTTATGGAGATAAAAATTTTTTGGAGATGGATTCCTATCCACCATATAATACTCAAACTGGGGAACATAGTCAAGATCCTTTAGCCAATTATTTTGTTATCATGCTTCCATACATGAAGCAAGATCAAGAATAGATATCCCAATATTTGTCTAGTGTACCTATGGTTGTAGAAAATATATAACAACAACCCTACTACATGACCATGCCATCAGCCTATGATCCTAATAGAATCGTATAAGTAGGGCATGACAATTTGTCAAATATACTAAGAGTGCCTTATAACATGTTTTACAATCCTAACAATAATCATGCCTCTTTTACCAGCCCTAATGCCATAGTACCAATGTTATATCTAGATCCTCATATGCTTATCACATAAAGAAGCCTCATGGAAGACAAATTCATGAAAATTTATATATCATACCAAGCATATTAAAACCTAGCAGATAATTTTAGCAACTTAATCATGTCAAATGCACCTCTTATTCAGTCACTCCCTTCAATAGGAGTCATATTTAAGTCAACAAGTCAAGAAAATTAGGGTTTTGACCCATTTACGCAAAGTACTTTTGTAAAAACATGTTTAATACCCCAACAATCAAGGAATTTTCTTCTACTTCTAATCAAAAGAATAAGCAAAATGTAGTGGACAATGTGCAAGCAATATCTAATCCAAACTAAAGTGGTGTTAATGCATTAAAAAATAGTCAACAATAAAATGTGCCTTTAACTTGCACCATTAGTGGTTCACAAACTCAAGGAATAGGATTTTATACTTATCAACCTAAACCAACTACCTCTAATCCTCAACCAACTACTTCTTCTAGCACCCAATAATAAGGATTGAGTAGTCATCCAATGACCAGTGCCACACCACAACAAAATATGATGAATCTTACTCTTCCCCAATAGGTAACAAACAATATTCCATAATAGTAGGCATATTCTAATATACCTAAACCAACTACCTCTAATCCTCAACCAACTGCTTCTTCTAGCACCCAACAATAAGGATTGAGTAGTCATCTAATGACCAGTATCACACCACAACAAAATATGATGAATCTTACTCTTCCCCAATAGGTAACGAGTAATATTCCACAATATTAAGCACAACCTAATATACCCATGCAATAAAGGCAAAACATATTTCCACCTCAATAGGGGGAAACTAATGTTCCACCTTTCCAGGTAGCAATGAACATAACTATTTAGTCATAGACTAATATACTGATCCAAAACCAAATGATGTCTAATCAATAACATGTAAATATTGGTCAACGATAGATGTCAAATCTATAACATGCACCCACTTCTCAATAGGGATTCATACAAATAAGAGGTTACAATGTTCCTCAAGTATCTATTAGGCAATAGTTACCTTTCATGCAGAACATGCCACAAGTTCAAAGATAGGGTCTTGATTTACAAGTTCGCCCTCAATAGTAAGGTTTGACTAGTTGGAAGCATGTCCCTATTCAACCTCAATAGGCATAGTATAGCTATATACCACCATCCCAACCTCAATATTCCCAACATCAAATCTACATACCGAATCCCAACCAAAATATCATACCACAATATGTGCACTTTCAATAATCATACCCTAATCCATGCATGCATAATCTTGGTCCATTCCTAGACAATCCAATATACCCTAGCAAATAACTCCATCATACCTTGATCAGATTAATCCACTTGTGAATTCTCAACCATCAACTCAGGCCAATTTTCATATAATTTTCCATGAATAAGAGCTAAAATAAATTAAGGATGTAATTTCCATCATCCAAGATGGGAAATAATACAAAAAATTCAAGTTAGATGATGTATGTTCTTACCCTTTCAATATGGAGTATGTGTAGATACCATTTCCTCCAAGGTATGAGCCATCAAAGTTTGAAAAATACAAGGGAAAGATGACCCCAAGGCCCATATGACAAAATTATTTATTTCATGACAACCAGTGGCTTATAGTGATATCTATCTATTGTTGTTGTTCCCATGAAGCCTAAAATTACAAAAGAATTCAGTTCCTAACTTTGATGATCTCTTAGACAAGTTTGTACCAACACTTCTCTTACAATCTTGAGCATGATATTTCATTGGTAGAATTTACACAAGCAAAATAGAAACTAGGTGAAAGATTCACAAACTATCTATAGTGATGGAGAGCCCTTGCAAGTCAATTTACCCACGGTCTACTAGACAAGAAAATAGCCATTATGTTTACCAAAAACCTACACAATGAGATATATTACTATCTGGAGTTGTAGTGTGCACATACATTCAAAGAAATCATTGAAAAAGGATTAGTGATTGAAAGAGCCCATATTAAAAAAGGGATCATTAACTTAACCTTGTCAAATAAAAACAATGGTTAAAATCAAAACCAAAATAGTGGTCAAAATCAACATCTAGTCCAAGTGCAAGCATCTCAATTAGCATAGGCCAATAACAATGACAGATCCAAGTAATTCAATCACAACAAGAATGTTGTATGAAATGGAGTAATAAATTCATGGCATGCTCAAATGGTGCAATCACCATCTATTCATCTTATGCCACCTTTCCAACTTACTCCTAACCAACAACCTTTTTATTAGTTGTAACACGCATAGTGATCACAACAACCTAGACCAGCATAACTAATACAACAAATGTAGTAAATGCCTATGTCTTTTCAAAACCCTCCCCCTCTAAGAAAAAACATGCCTACTTATCACACTTCTATTGACCTTGGAGAGCCTATATAATTAGTCTTTTGTAAGATCACAATAGCTAACTTGATTAGATGTCCCATTTTGAAAGAACAAGTTCATGAAGGTGCTAACATGCTAGACTAGTATAGGAAAAAATAATTCTATGATTTTCATGAGGTCAATGGCCATAATTTGTAGCATTGGGTGAAAATTAGACATGTAATTCAGAATATGCTGGAAAATGGAGAGATCACACTAGATAATGGAACTTCTACTTCCAATCAGATCCTTGGCATTTATCAGAATCCTTTTCTCCAACATAACAATCAACAATAATGATAACAACAATGGCTAGTGTAACATCATCAAAAATAGTATCAATAACCAAGGTAGAAATAATAGACTCAATAAAATCAATAGTAGAATTATCAATATCAAAACAATGGAAAGAACCAAGGCCAGAATGGTATGAACAACCAACATACCTATAATACATTTGCACATGACTACAACTTAGTTGGAGGCCATATTATAGGAGGTCACATTACAACCATTTTAATTACTCTGAGACCAAGTATCAATTAGACAATACCATTTCTAATCATACCAAATTAACCAAACCATTCTAGTAATCCTTCCTTGACCTAAGACTACACACAGGCAAAGTAGCAAGCAGGGATCCCCATGTTAGGACCTTATATTGATAACTCATTATTAGTCAATGACCATGCATAAGTGCATCAACAACTGAGAATCATCTTATTTGGTCCCCCTCTACCATTATTTGTTAGCAAAAATGGTCCTATATCTAATCATGATTGTGTAATCATAACTCAGCAATCAAGGATTACCATACCAGGCCCATAACCATCTGCCACTTCACCCATCATCCAACCAATCATTTTGAATTAGAACAAGCCTTTTATCACTATCCAAAAAAATATGTTTAACATTATGGAATAATTACAAAAGATACCAACACTAATATCCATTTCAGATTTTCTGCGTATGTCAACCATCCACAAAAACATCTTGACAGAGTTATTTGGTCAATCCACTATTTTGAATGACATATCTCTTGATAAATTTCAAGATTTGGCTAGACATCTATCTCTATCCCAATAAGTAACCTTCAACCATAGTGATATGTCATCATTTGGCCCACTGCGTAATAATCCATTGTAGATCAAAGTTTACATAAAGAGGCACAAAGTAAAACGTGTCCTCATAGAAAATGGATCGGGTCTAAATATTATGTTTTTAAAGCTTACCATGCTTCTTGAGTACACTTCAATAGATATCCAAATAGAAACATTCACCATCAAATCCTATGATAATGAATAACAAGAATCATAAGGTGCCATCAACTTACTAGTTATCATTAGGCCCTTGACCCATAATACACTATGCCATGTGTTAGATCTTGACCTATCATATAACATGTTTTTGGGTAGACCTTGGTTGCATGAGATTCGTGTAGTCCCATCAAAATTACACCAGTGTATCGAGTTCTCCCATTCAGGGATAGAGGTTAGTATTCTAGGAGATTTGCATCTACATAAGCATTGCAAACATTTAGAGGCCGAGTTCAAGATCCATAATTAACATTTCAGCATGAATATAATTTCCAAGTAGGATAAAAGGAAAGCCGTACTTATTGAGTTACTAGAGGCCAAAAGCATTGACCCTGATACCCTTGATTGCCTTTCCTACATGCCACCTCCTGAGATGTCCAATCATTATACTATTTCAGATAATGGCCCAGGAGAATACTTGACCCATGACACCTTTCACATTGTAAAGCTTCCACAGAACCCCAAGTCCTTTTGAAGACCAAAATCCAAATCACTCATGCAATGGAAATGAAAAGGCAAAGGCCATCTACATAATCCAACACCTATCACTTTCATACCAACCTTTGGTAAAGAAAAGGACCCTCTTGAAGGAGATGAATCATGGTTATACAATGAAAAATTGGTCAATTATTACAAAAAATCCAAGTATCCCATTCTTAGTTAGATCATGAAGAACCAAAACTATGAAGGAGGAGGTCTTGGGCCAAATCAACAGGGAACACTCAAGCCAATTTCTATGACTAAGTACAAAAGAACCTATGGACTTGGATATAAACTGCCTGGGGGTGACCCCACAAATCTTATTTAAGATCCATCACCAATGACTAGTGATGATGATGCTAGTAGTAAAGTAGAGTTTGATCATAGCCAATTTAATGACTTAGCCCAAACCAACCTATTTGACCATAACACCATTTATACCCTTCAACCAGTCAATCATCATAATCCATTACCATTGTATTATTCTGAACTGATAAATTGGGACCAACAAGAATCCAATGTACCGGTTGATGATTTTTAGAATGATGAAGCCTTTTGTGATTTTCTAGGCCTTAAGGACAATGTTACATTAGGAGATCATAAATTAGGATTCTTAATCAAGTTGGATCTTGAAGCCTATTTTGGAGAGCAGATGAACACCCTTAGCCAAAAACAAATAAATAAAACATTGAGTTCCTAAAGTGAAAACCTCTTTGAGGTGCTTTTTGACTAGGAAAAAAGTAAATATAAAGGCTAGTCTAGTGGTGAAAACCTATTTTAGGCACCACTAAATGGGGGTGTTCAACCTTCTTCAAATATAGACTAGGATACCACCAATGACAAAATTATTTACAAGTTTGAGTTTAGTCTTGAAGAAGAACAATATTTTACTCAAATCATCCAAGATACCAACACTGATGATATTGTCTATGAATATGACTTCAATATTGAAGAAAAATAAGCTTTTGATTGGATCATTTAGGACTTTCAAATGCTATGCCCCTAACCTATCACATGTATGAGGATAGTATTAGTTGAATTGTGGCTTACTTATCCCTCTTTGACATTATATTACATTTATCTATGCTTTTTTTTATTAGTATGGCAGCCTATGGAGTAACCATGGCCTAGATAGACTATATATAGGAGGTAGTGGGTAATCATTTATCATAATATTGTGAATTCTGCTCTAATTGAAGCTTATGGAGGTTTCCCCCTCGAAGTGGCTTATCTATTATAATATATTTGGATATATTTCAGACATAGTTGGATATAATTCTTCTATTATACTTAATTTTTGAAGTAATTTCATTACAAGTGGTATCAGAGCTGCGATTTGGGCAATCTTGTGGGTGAAACACTAAATTTCTAAATTTTGTGATTTATAAAAAATAATTGCGAATTTATCTGAAAAAAATTTATTGGAGGTGAAAAATAATCAAATCAATATTCCTTTAAAATTTCAGCTTATTTGGATTTGTTTTGCAAAAGTTATCACTATTTTATGGTTTTTCATAAAATTGCTCTATAGTGCGCAATTCAAAGATTTTTTCTAAGTTATTTACATTTTTGGAAATATTAGAAAAATTTGGATATGGTATGTTCTTTGTATATTTTGATTTGAGACCGACATAATTCCAAAATTGCTTGGTCAAATTTGGGTCAAAAGTGCCAATAAGGGTCGACATTGTAAAACCCTTTTATGGCAGGTCCACAAACTCAGGGCCGAGGGAAGGGTGCTAAAACTCTAGGTAAAACTCATAACAAGGAAGAGATGGAGTCATAAGGGGGATGTACTAGACCCTTTGTACTAGGTTTTTCTGACATAGATCACAAAGTGAGCTAGCTTGACTATAGTGTGTAAGGCATTCAGAGTGAGGTGCAAGACATACAATCTAATATGTAATCCATAAAAAAATAGTTTGGGAGATATCATGACGGCTTTAAACATTAATCAGTCAAATCACCAATCTAACTCTATTTCACAAACCCACTAGGGTGGTTCTACTAACCAGTCTACTTCAAATCCAACTCCATGGCCACAGAGGAACCTATTACCAAAGGTGGATATGCACAAATTTGATGGAAAAGATCCACTCAATTGGCTCAACCAAATGGAGAGTTTTTTTGACCTACATCATATTCCAAGTGGACAGAAGGTTACCATGGCATCCTTGTATCTTGAACCTGATCAATTCATTTGGTATCGATGGTTGTGTGCTCAAAAAAAAAAGATGACTCTCAATGTCCCCTAGTCAGTTTTTACAGAGGAGCTACAATTACACTATGGCAATAGTGTGAAAGAGAATTACTTCAACCAACTAGCAAAATTGTGACAAACTGGCTCCATCAATGATTATATTCATCATTTTTAGAACCTATCCTTATGTGTGGAGACAATTTCTGAAGCAAACTTGAATGACCTATTTTTGGGTGGACTCAAGGACCACATTAAACATGAGGTATGCATGTTTAATCCACTTAATATTTCCAATTCTATTATCCTAGCATGTAGAGCTCAGGAAAAATTCATAGCCAATAAGAAGCATCCATTCACTCACTTCAAAGATCGTAGCATATCATCACCAACATTTCCTCCACCTACTAGATTGACCCCTCAGCAAAATGAAGAGAAGCGTGCAAAAGGATTATGTTTTGGTTGTGATAGAAAGTGGAGTAAAGGACATAGATGTGATGAGAAGAAGCTATTCTACATTGAGGGACAAGATGAAGAAGCAGATGATGCCTCCAATGATGATGAGGAAGATATAGAGGAGGTACCTGAAGATTCCCAACCTACAATTTCTTGTCATGCACTTGTAGGTATTAGCACTCCACAAACTCTTAAGGTGGTGGGTTTCCTCAAGAAACAGAAGGTGACAGTGTTGATTGATTTAGGGATCACACATAACTTTATAAACCATAAGTTGGCCACTCGATTGAACTGTTTCATCTACCCAGCACCAAAATTTTAGGTCATGATTGTAGATGGTGGCATAATTAATTGTTCAAGCAAATGCCATAGTATTAAGCTTACTATGGGTGGGTAAAATCTTGACTCTCCTATGTTTGTTATTCCCATGGGTAACACAGATATTATTTTGGGAGTCCAATGGCTCACAACCTTAGGTACCATTGAGATGAACTTCCAAGAACTATTCATGCGCTTTCATTCTGAAGGTAAGAAAATTGAACTACATGGATTACATGCAAAATATCCACAATTGATTAGTTCACATTAGATGACCAAGATGCTAAAAAAGGGGGCAAAGAGAATTATTACATGATTATGCTCCATATAATTTCAACCCACACAGGTATCTACACATCCTGATCTACAAATAATTCTTGAAGACCACTCATCTATTTTTGGGGCCATGCCAAAAGGACTACCACCAAAAAAATAACATGATCATGCCATTCAACTAGTTCTAGGTAGTCAACCACCAAATATAAGACCATATCAATATCCATATGCACAAAAGAGTGAAATTGAAAAGATGGTCCATGAGATGCTGGAGGCAGGTATCATCAAGCATAGCCAAAGTGCATATTCATCACCAGTGGTCATGGTGCAGAAGAAGGATGACACATGGAGGATGTGCCCATATTATAGGGAACTCAACAAGTACACCATCAAAGATAAGTTTCTTATTCCAGTAATTGATGATTTACTTGATGAGTTGCATGGTGCTAATTATTTCACAAAATTGGATCTTCGCTCGGGGTACCACAAAATTAGAATCAAGGATGAAGATGTTCATAAAACTGCTTTTAGAACACATGACGGCCATTATGAGTTTTTGGTAATGCCCTTTGGTCTTAAAAATGCACCATCTACTTTTTAGAGCTTGATGAACACTATTTTTAGGCCTTTTTTAAATAAGTTTATGCTAGTTTTCTTTGATGACATATTGATTTATAGTCAGACATGGGAAGCAAATCTACAACATGTGAAATAGGTGTTGATAGTTTTGGAGAAGCACCAAATTTATGTGAAGCCATCTAAATGTGCTTTTGGAGTACAGGGTGTAGAGTACCTCAATCACATTGTTTCCCATGAAGGGGTCAAAGTTGATCCCTAGAAGATCAAAGTGATAATGGAATGGCCCATGCCAAAAACTCTCAAAAATCTTCGAGGGTTCCTTGGACTAACAGGTTACTATAGAAGATTTGTGAAAGGTTATAGCAGCATAGTAGCTCCACTCACTGCATTGCTAAAGAAGGATGCTTTCCATTGGAATGATAATGCCACCAAATCATTTGAGAAACTAAAAGTAACTATTTGCACCGCTCCAGTTTTGGCTACTCCGGACTTCTCACAAACATTCACTGTTGAATGTGATGCTTCTGGGTCTGGATTGGGGGCAGTATACATGCAGGAAGGAAGACCCATTGCATTTTAAAGTCATCAATTCAAAGGTAACAATCTACAAAAACCTATCAATGAAAAAGAAATGATGGCTATTCTTCATGCAGTTAAACAATGGAGGCCTTATCTGATGGGTAGACACTTTAAGGTGAAAATGGATCATGATAGTCTCAAATACTTTTTGAAGCAAAGATTATCATCTGAGGAACAACAAAAATGGGTAACCAAAATGTTGGGTTATGATTTTGAAATCATCTACAAGAAGGGTAAAGATAATGTAGTAGCAGATGCACTATCCAGACAGGATGCATCCATAGAAGCATTACTTTGTTCAATGTCCATATTGCAAGCAGATTGGGTGGATGAAGCTAGGTTAGAATGGGAGCAAGACAAGGATACACAGGTTCTGATTCAGAATCTCCAGCAAGGTAATTTATCCTCTGACAAATTTGAATGGAAAGGTAATGTCCTATGGTATAAGGGTAGGTTATACTTGTGCAAAAATTCAGAGTTTAAACATAAGATCCTTGTAGAGTTGCATGCATCTCCAATTGGGGGACACTCAGGGTTCTTGAAAACTTATCATAGAATTAAGAAAGAATTATTTTGGGAAGGACTCAAGGGAGATGTACAAAAGTTTGTGGAAGAATGATTGATATGCCAACAGAATAAAGGTGAAATAGTTAAGACCCCAGGTTTGTTACAACCATTAGCAATTCCTAGTCAAAGGTGGGAGGAGGTTTCCATGGATTTCATCACTGGGTTGCCTTGTTCTAAAGGTAAGAATGTTATTTTGGTCATTTTGGATAGGCTTACAAAATATGCCCATTTTTGTGCTCTCTCACACCCATTTTCAGCAAGTACAGTAGCGGCTATTTTTATGGAATCAGTTCTCAAATTACATGGAACCCCAAAAATAATTGTAAGTGATCGTGATCTTATTTTCACTAGTAATTTCTGGATTGAACTATTTTCTTGTTTGGGTACTCAGCTAGCTCATAGCTCATCTTACCACCCCCAATCTGATGGACAAACTGAAGTGGTTAACAAATGTTTAGAGGGGTATCTCCATTGTTTTATATCAGATAAACAAGAACATTGGGTTAAATGGCTACCACTTGCAGAATGGTGGTATAACACATCTTTCCATACCTCTTCTAAAATGTCTCCATTTATAGCACTATATGGTTACCATCCACCTTCCATCACTTCTTCATTAAAGGTGCATACCAAGGTTCGAGATGTGGAACAGCACATTCAACATCAACAAGAGGTTTTGGCTAGTTTGAGAGAGAATTTGGCCTTGGCACAAAATAGGATGAAGCAACAAACAAATCAACACCATAGTGAGAAAAATTTTGAGGTGGGTGACTGGGTATTTGTTCGTTTGCAGCCTTACAAGAAGATGTCCTTGAAGCAATAGAAAAAGAACAACAAGCTTGTTCCTAAGTATTATGGCCCTTATCAAGTTCTATTAAAATTTAGAAGTGTGGCTTACAAGCTTGAGTTACCTCATTCATCTCACATACACCCAGTATTTCATGTTTCTTGTTTGAAGGTCATTGGATAGAAAGTTTCTGCCCAGACAGAGCTCCCAGAACTAGATGAAGAAGGATGAGTCATTTTGGAACCAAATAAGATCCTCCAAACACGTACTAAGAGGTTGAGAACCAGAGAGATTAGGAAATATTTGATCAAGTGGAAAAACCAAAGCAGTGAAGATGCAAATTGGGAAGGTGAAGATTTTTTGCAACAACATCCAGAGCTATTCAACATTGAGGACAACATTGGTTTGAAGGGGAAGGGCATGCTATGCCCCTAACCTATCACATGTATGAGGATAGTATTAGCTGACTTGTGGCTTACTTATCCCTCTTTGACATTATATTACATTTATCTATGATGTCTTTTGATTAGTAGGTCAGCCTATGGAGTAACCATGGCCTAGATAGACTATATATAGGAGGTAGTGGGTAATCATTTATCATCATATTGTGAATTCTGCTCTTATTGAAGCTTGTGGAGGTTGCCCCCTCGAAGTGGCTTATCTATTATCATATATTTGGATATATTTCAGTCATATTTGGATATAATTATTCTATTATACTTAATTCTTGAAGTAATTTCATTACATTAAATAACATTTATTACATGGCCATTCCTCCCCTTGGGGGATTCTAATTCATTGTGTCTAGGAGAACTTGAAGAACAAGTCCTAACAGAGGAATCTAACATAGCTAAATAGTTCACATCTTTGCCCACTATTCTTAAAGATGGTTCAACACTTCTAGTGGAAGACACAATAGAGGTTAACATTGAGACTCCAAATGACCCAAAGTGGATTAAATTAGAAGCATCCCTCATTGAGGAGGATCATGAAGTCTTAATGTCCCTATTGAGATAATTTGTAGACATATTTGCATGAGCCTATTCTAACATGTTTGGTTTAGACCCTACCTTAGTTGTTCACCACCTTATGGTAAATCCTGATGCCAAACTAGTGAAATAAAAGTTACGTAAGATGCATCCTTATATTTTTTTATTAGTGAATAAATATTTGGAAAATCTATTAGAAGTGAGATGTATTAGGCTAATCGACTATTCTGAATGGATTTTCAATGTGGTGCCAGTTAGTAAAAATCTATAAGGAATCAAATTTTGCACTGATTTTAGGGACATAAACAAAGCTTTCCCCAAGGATGACTATCCATTTCCCAACATTGACATGATTTTCAATTCCATAATAGGTTATGATATGCTTTCACTAATGGATGAATTCTCAAGATACAATTAGATTCGAATAGCACCAGAAGACCAACACAAAATAGCATTCACCACTTTATGGGGAATATTTTATTATCATGTCATGCCATTTGGTCTTAAGGATGCTAGGGCCACTTATTAAAGACCCATGACACTCATATTTCATGACATGATGTATGACCTTATTGAATACTGTGTCGACATACTAAGCAAATTAATGACCAAGGTCGATCATCTTATAACATTGAGGAGGATATTTGAGTGACTACATAAATACAAAGTTAGGCTCAACCCTAAGAAGTGTGATTTTGGTGTTATATCAGGTAAAGTACTTGGCTTCATTGTGTCTTATAGGGGTATAGAAGTCGATCCAACCAAAGTATGAGCCATAATAAAAATGACACCATCGACCAATTTGTTGCAGCTCCATAGTTTACAGGGCAAAATCCAGTCTATTCAATGCTTCATATCTTAATTGGCCAATAAGTTCCACCCATTTACACACCTACTAAAGAAGGGTGTAACATTTATTTAGGATGATGGTTGTCAAAAAACTTTTTAATAGCTAAAAGACTATCTAATGAATCCACCATTTTTAATGCCTCCCATTCAAGGAAAGTTAATCTTGTTATATTTATTAACTACTGACAATGCCCTAAGGGCCCTTCTAGCTCAACACGATGATAATGGAAAAGAACATGTATTGTACTATCTAAGCTATACACTGGTTACATATGAGCATAATTATACGCCCAATGTAAAATATTGTCTAGCTATGGTCTTCATAGCTCAAAAATTATGACATTACATGTTGAACAATAAGACCATATGGTCATTTCAAAATTAGATCTGTTTAAGTATCTACTGTCCAAAAAAACTTTACAAGGCCACATGGCCAAATGGATCATACTTCTTGATGATTTTGAGATAGAGTATGTGAACCAAAAATCCATCAAGGGGAAAGTTATTGTAGATTGGGATTATTGAAGCAACCCTTACAAACATTGAGCCACTCACATTCCAATTTCCTGATGAATCCATTATGACCATCATTGACACATCTCTTGAGGAGCAGCAATGGAAGTTGTATTTTGATGGTTCGTTCACAACACATAGATTGGGGGTGGGCATTTTGTTTATCATTTCATAAGGGATCTAATCTCTACGTCATTCAAAATTAGCTTTCCTTATACCAACAATATGGTTGAATATAAAGCACTCATTATAGGGCTTTGATACATGGTACAATGGAACATATCTCATCTAAAGGTTTATGGTGATTCATATTTAATAATCAGTTAGGTTACAGACCAATTCCAGACCAAAAATGATAAACTAGATCCCTACAAGGCCATGGTCAACACTCTCAAGTATTAGATTACTAATATCTAGTTTGGACATATACCAAGAGCCAGCAACAAAACTGTAGATGTGTTAGTTATCATTGGATCTTTGTTTTGACATGCAGATATGGAAAAATACTACCAATTTCTCATTAAAAATCTACTAGTACTAGCTCATGAACCATTAACTATCGTAATGATCTACGATATTATTGGTTCCATCTCTACTTAGTTTTCATAACTATATACCTATTTACAACCCATGTTTTACCACCAAATTTATCCCATAAACAAATCAAAGCCTTCATCCATAATGCCTAATGTTATACCTTACTCAAACCAACCCTATACCACCATGGTTTTGATGTAACTTTGCTTCATTATTTACCTTTGGTAGAATCTATTATAGCATTATGGGAAGTTCATAAAGGAGTATATAGAGCCCACACCAGTGGCACAGTCCTATACAAAAATCTCTTATGTATTAGTTATCATTGGCTATGTAATATCCCCTTCAAATAGGGAATATAGAAAGACAAAAGCTCTGATACCACTGTAATGTCCCCTTCTGATACTAGAACAAATTGCAATTTTTGCAAAGTAATTCCAAATATACAAATAAACCACAGTAAATCTCTTTTATTGCAAATCACTAATCTTATTATTCTTCAGAATGATTACAATAGATGTCCTCTGTCATGCATATCAAGGAATATTCAAATATGGTCTTAAAAAACTGATCTTTTGCAAATCTGGACATAAACCCTGAATCTATGCGGCTCTCGGGTTGCTCTGTCAACAACACAATCGTTGACATCAGTTATTCTGCCATCATCGATCGATATTCTACCGACGTCAGTCTCTATAGGTTGGCTACTCTGCCGACGTCAGTCTGCAGTCGGCCGATGTCGGTCACTGCGCTGTCGATGTCGGTTCCTATGTCCCCTGCGGCGTTGTTTGGCCTGTGGTAGAACTATATGAAATTACACAGATCGGTACAGATTCCATACAGACAAGATAATATGCAGTGGCCTGTATTCTAGATACCTAATTTGAAGATCTCTATCTGTATAATTTATTGAATCAAAACCTAATGAAATAAATACATGAAATACCTGTGATAACTTTTGTGTGAAGTTATCTCCCAACCCTGTAAACCTCTGTGATAACTTTCATATGAAGTTATCTCTCAAATCAGCAATAAATCAGCGAGTATCTCACAACCTCTGAATCACACACACTTAAGAGTGGGCGTTCTTCAATGCAAATGGAATCCTAGAACCCTTGGCTCAGTCTTCACAGAAGAATTCTTAACAACAATCAATATCAATAATCATTTCATAATCTCACTTTCTCTCCCCATGAGAAACCCTTATACCCTCAAAAAGATGTGCTTGCCCTAGTTAGGGTTTCTTAAATTAGAATTAGGGTTTCCTAATTAAAATTAGGCCAAATAATTAATATTTGATTAAATCAATCAAATATTAATATCTCCCTCAATACATGTCTGATCCTCGAACCGACTGAAGCTGGTGAATCAGGGAGTGATTCTACACATGACCATACCAAAACAAGGGATGCTCTGCTGCATTGCTCAACATATCCCTAAATAATAGGAGCTCAAGCAAATGTGTTTGAAAGAGCCCGAATGAAAGCCAACTGTATGAAATTCTGCTAATCAAAGCCAAGCCAAGCTCCCTCATAACCCTCTATCCATCTTATCAGCCTACGAAGGTCGCATAATTGGCTAATCATCAAGTCTGAAGATGTCACCTGAAAAGGGGACATGACAATCTACCCCTCCTGAAATTGCTTGTCCCCAAGCAATCTCGAAATAACAAACCCATCAATCCACCTGGATCCCAAATGTAGTCATGATATATAATGATGACTATCAATGCAAGCTCCTGAAATATCCTCTGAAATATAACCAAGAGGAATCCATAATCAAATTGGTGAATGTAACTCAACCAATCTCTAAAATCACAACTACCCTGGATGTGTCGATACTGCAGGCTATGTAACTTGCAACTGCCAATTCCATCTACAAAATATGGTGCCAATCCATCCCATAACTGATCCCTCTATAAAGGTGGTACAACTAACTATACCACACTATCATCTGTGTGAGAAGAATCAATCTAGAGACTCGACTCCACTGTTATCCCAAACACATCAGGACCAGGGACTCCCAAATCTTGAACATGTGTGTCAGCCCCAGCAACATGTTCCTCAGCAACCACTATAGGAATGTACTCACCACCAACCATCTCAATATACAAATGGACTGGGTCTGGCGCTGATGAAGACCGCAAATGCTCCAACTCCGCAGTCACCTCAGCCAAATGAAACAGTGACTCCTTGAAAGCCAACTATGTACTCTAAAGAATCTTAGAAGTCACCTCGAGCTACTGAATAATCTCACTCACCTTATCTTCCTTGACCAATAATGCATCATACGCTGTACTGCCCCACTCCATAAGATAATCTCTGTCGGCTACCAACTACATATAATCCTGTCTCAAAATCTGAATAGCCTCCCATAAAGAGTGGATCTCTGTCAAGGACAAATAACTGCCTCCCCACTCAACGCTAGTAGGAGAACCCCATCCATAAATTGCTAACAACTAATGAGCAGCATTGAAATGCTTGCAAGTGGTAGCAATATCTCGCTCGCTAACTCTCAGCTGACTAGACACATGGTGGCACTGGCTAGATTGTCTCCTACTATCCTCCTCTAATGCACGGTCCAAAAGAGTAGACTCAAAATCACTGATCTCTGGCGTACTACCATCCATACTCTATGAATCAACTCCATAGCTCATATCAACATCCAGAGTATCAAAACCTGTAGCATCACTGACTAACTCTTCCAGACTAAAAGAAACTGTCGGTGAAATTAAGTCCTCAAAACTATCTACTACATTCTCCTGGGTGACATCTATGATAATCAGATCTTGGGACTCTTCTACAATCTCTACCATATCTAAGAGATCATCAACACTCAGTGTACTAACATCTGAGTACACCTCTACATTCTGAGTGCAAGCATCAGACTCATCCTCATCTAACTCTAAAGAGGCTGCTGCTGAAACTATCTCATCATCACCATCTCTTATCTCATAAGAATCATGGGACATGCTGCTATCCTGTCTAACTGATCTGTAGTGCTCTCTCCTCAGCTTAACAAAGTGATCAAAGGACATCCTCTCTCGAACCTCAGGTGATAATAACTCTCACTCCTCATTCACTATCATATACCGTGTGAATTTGTCTTCGAATGTAGGGTCTGAAATAAATTCATTCATCCTTTTCTGGGTTTCAACCAACTGGTTCAAACTTTGTTTCAGCTTCCTCATATCCTTGTCCCACTATTTCTAAGTACTTGAAGAACCCATAATTTACTAGCTGATTCAATATCCAATCTACCCAAACTACCCAACAGGATGGCAGAATTTAGCTCTGGTCTACCAATAGGATGGCAGGAATTTAGCTCTAATTTGCCCAACAGGATGGCAGGAATTTTGGCTCTGATACCACTGTAATATCCCCTTCAAATAGGGAATATAGAAAGACAAAAGCTCTGATACCACTGTAATGTCCCCTTCTGATACCAAAACAAATTGCGATTTTTGCAAAGTAATTCCAAATATATAAATAAACCACAGTAAATCTCTTAACTGGCAAATCACTAATCTTATTATTCTTCAAAATGATTACAATAGATGTCCTCTATCATGCATATCAAGTAATATTCAAATATGGTCTTAAAAACCTGATCTTTTGCAAATCTGGACATAAACCCTAAATCTGTGCGGCTCTCGAGTTGCTGTGTCAACAACACAGTCATCGACGTCAGTTATTCTGCCATCGTCGGTCGATATTTTGTCGACATCGGTCTCTATAAGTCAACTACTCTATCGACGTCAGTCTACAATCAGCCAATGTCAGTCACTGGGCTGCCGATGTCAGTTCCTGTTTCCCCTACGGCGTTGTTCAGCCTGTGGTAGAACTGTACAAAATTGCACAGATCGGTATGGATTTCATACAGATAAGATAATATGTGGCAGCCTGTATTCTGGATACCTAATCTGAAGATCTTTATCTGTATAATTTATTGAATCAAAACCTAATGAAATAAATACATGAAATACCTGTGATAACTTATGTGTGAAGTTATCTCCCAACCCTGTAAACCTCTGTGATAACTTCTGTATGAAGCTATCTCTCAAATCGGCAATAAATCAGCTGGTATCTCACAACCTCTGAATCATACACACTGAAGAGTGGATGTTCTTCAATGCAAATGGAATCCTGGAACCCTTGGCTCAGTCTTCACAGAAGAATTCTTAACAACAATCAATATCAATAATCAATTCATAATCTCATAATTTCTCTCCCCATGAGAAACCCTTATACCCTCAAAAAGATGTGCTGGCCCTAATTAGGGTTTCTTAAATTAGAATTAGGGTTTCCTAATTAAAATTAGGCCAAATAATTAATATTTGATTAAATCAATCAAATATTAATATCTCCCTCAATACATGTCGGATCCTCAAACCGTTTGAAGCTAGTGAATCAGGGAGTAATTCCACACATGACCATACCATAACAAGGATGCTCCGTTGAGTGCTAACATTCCCTATATAATAAGAGCTCAGACAAACATGCCTGAAAAAGCCCAAATGAATGCCAACTAAAACAAATTCTGCTAACTGAAGCCAAGCCAAGCTCCATTATGACCCTCTATCCATCCTATCAGCCTATGAAGGTCGCATAATAGGCTAATCATCAAGTCTGAAGATGTCACCTAAAAAGGGGACATGACAGGCTAATGATGGATGTAGATGCAATTGTATATGTAAAAAGATGTAATAAGTGTTAATGGCATGCTAATCCAATTCATGCCCCAGCCATGACTTTGAAACCAATGTTGACACCATGCCTATTTACTACATAGGGCCTCAATCTCATTAGGAAGATAAACCCCACCTCATCAAATGGCCATAAAGATATATTTATCACCATAGAATATTTCACTAAGTGGGTTGAAGTTATACCCCTCACTTACGTGACTGTAAAGCAAATTTCCAAATTCATTTTCAATCATCTCATCTCCCACTATGGTATCCCTTCTAACATTATATCTAATAATGGAGGATCATTCAAGAACAAAGATGTCAAATTTCTATGTGTTGAGTATAAGATCAAACAACATTTTTACATGGCATATTACTCTCAAGGTAATGGCCATGTCTAAACATCAAACAAAACCATCATAACATTCCTTAAAAATAATGTCAATGATGTTGGTCATGATTGGCATCTTTAGATATTATGCACCCTCTAGGCATATCATAAAAATCACCATAACCAATAGGATCCAATCCATACTCACTTGTTTATGGTACTAAATCCATTCTTCCCATTGAGGTTGAGTTACCTTTATTACACATCTCTTTTAAAATATCCTAGATGATGAATACTACCAATTAGTTCAGTTTCAAGAGCTGGAGTTACTTGATGATAAATGCATGGATACAATCAACAACCTTCAAGCATATTAGAATCAACTATGTCATCATTAAAATTAGCATGTGAAATAGAGAGACTTCGATCTTGATGATCTTGTCCTTAAAGAGAACCAAAAGGACACCCCAGTCGAAAATAAGCATAAAGGCAAGTTCAAACCCAATTGGGCTAGTCCTTTCATCATTATTTTAGACTATGGCATAGGAGAATATAGGATCACCACACTATGTGGGGATAAACTTGATGAGCCTATGAGAATTATACACCTCAAGAGGTACTATGATTGAGTGACTCTATGTATTGTCTATGAGGAACATTTTGAGTTGTACCATATTATCAATATTATTCTTTGTACCATATCATTCTACCATTTTAACATCCTATCATCCTACCTTCCTACCATTCTACTAGCCTATCAATTTGGCATTCAAACCATTCCTTCCTACCATTACATTTTATCAACCAAACCATGTTTTGATCCATCCCAGCTTATCTCATTTAACCTTGGTTTATTCATTGGTTTCACATTTTTAGCATGAAGAATCAGATCAGTTTCAATAGTTGTTTCAAGCATTCTAGAAAGAGGTAGTATTTTGGAGTAATAAGATAGAAGTTTTGATAGTTACATCATTTGTTTCTTATTCCATTCTTTTAATCATGTTTGTTTATGTTAGCCTAATTATATCTGCCTAAAGGCGCAAATTAGTGTTTCATCGGTCTTACTACTAATTATAACTGCTTATGGGCAAATTTGTATCATTGATCTGATCCATTGTATCCTAGTTATAACCACCTATGGTCAAATTAGGAACAACATTTGTTTATCCTTGACATATCAACTTGCCATTTCTTATATCATACTATGTCACTATGCCAACTGTGCCTATTTTGTTTGAATTGACTACTATACTAGTTAGATTCCTCTACTATAAGGTGGAACCAATCTAACCTAAGGCCATTTTTAGACTATGTGGTTCATGCTCAATTTATGTTGAGTTTAGATTAGTCCCCCTTGCCATCACACTCACCATTTTATGAGCAACAGTCAAGTTTTTCATGCCCTCATCATTTTACAAGCATGGACTACTTACTATCTCATCATTCTCAATTGAGTTGAGATACTCTAAAATTACAAAAACATTGGTAAAACCATTTAGAAAAACCAAAAACATTGATCACTTCATAGCCTAAAGGATTCTAGGAACCCTTATTAAGTCACAATAAATCACTTGTCACTTAGTTTCCCCATCCTTACTGGCTTTTTTATCCCATGCTCTTGTCATTTTGCAAGATCATTCCTATTCTTATATCACATCCATCATGTTTGTTTTTTTCTCATCATCAATGTCTTATATTGCATTTCCTAGGAAAACTACATTCATCTTGAAGTTTTTTTGGACATATCATCCATGGAACTATATGGCAATGTCCACTTGAATAGTGCATATGGTGATAGCTCAACCACCCCCTTCCTTTTCTTCTATTCCCCCATCATGTTTGTTTGTTAAGTTGTCACCTATTTTCTAGGGGAAATGTTCATCGCATGGTTTGTGTTAAGTGCTTGTACTAACATTGGGACTAACTATTATTTATTTCTTTGTTTATTTATTTTTTATTGTTGTGTGTCTATTTGTTTGCTTTCAGCACTATTACCTTGATTTATTCTATGTGTGTTCATTGGGTGATTTCTTGTGCACTATTCTAGAATCAATCCATATTAATATGTCAACATTGTCACCATGGTCTTTATCATTAATGCATTATTTTCCATTGAGTAATGGATCATGAGAGTCAATCCTTATGTAAATTTTTGCCATGTCCTCATGGTGTTCTATCATGAGGCCTACCAACACATACTAAAACAATAATTATCTTCAATAAGTCTACACCATTAATGCAGCATCGACATCTTCTCAGCACCAACACCAACATCAATCCCAATCATATCCCAAAAAAATTAATTAAACAATAAAATAAATTCAACCTTTGTTAGTTTAGACGAGCATCTCCCCACTAGCAGATTATCCCAATTCATCTTTATCCTCTGTATCAAGTTATCAACATATTTTCAATCATCATCCATCAATCATGTTTGTCATAATCAAGGTATAATGCTTATAACTACCTATGGACAAATCATTGCACACCGTCCCACCTGCATTCCCAATGATTCTAATCACCTTTGGGAAAATCATTATGTTGTCACCAATTTAAGGGTTAATGATTATAACCTCCTTTGGACAAATCATTCACCTTCCTCTACCCACCTAGGGCATGTTTTTATCCTGATTGTCTATCCTAACTAGGGGAAACTTCATATTCTTAATGATTATAATAACCTCTGGGTAAATAATTGTGCCATCAATTATGTTTTCCATAATCAGGGTACAATGCTTATAAATGCCTTTGGGTAAACCATTGTACACCGTCCCACTTGCATTCTCAATGATTTTGATAAACTTTGGCCAAATCACTATGTTATCACCCCATCATTTTTGTTTATTTGGTCCCCTCATTTCCTTCTTTTGAGGGACCATTTGTTGCAAACTGCTCCCTTGAGGGGTGTTGTTTTCAAAATCAGCTTAGCTCATTTTTTGGAACAACCCCTACGAAACTAGTCCGTTTCATCCTTTTGTCTCTCTAAGTTCGGTTTCGAGACGAGTTTTTCTCATTCTCATTTTGGCTCAACTGATACCATTCACAATTCATAAAATCTTTTTATCACATTTTTCCCAAAACATGAAAGTCATTGCGGTTTCGACGTGTTTAGAGGACCAATTTTTTTCCTTTTTTAGAGTTAGTGTTTTTTCCATTTTCATGCACAGGCGGCAAATTTTGCCGTCGGTGCATTTTTTTCTCCTTGCCTGTAGGAGAGGAAAATTTTTTTGCCCCTGCATCTTGCCTGCAAGGGTGGCAATTTCTGCCGCCACTGCATCTCACCTGCAGGAGCGGCAATTTTTGCCGCCCCTACATTTTTCCATCTCACATGCAGGAGCAGCAAAATTTGCCGCCCCTGCATATCACTTTTCGATTTCCCAATGCAAGGGTGGTGATTTTTGCTGCCCGTGCACTATCTCGGTTTTCATGCGCAACATTTATTGCCACACACACTGGGTTGTTGGGGTTGATTTTCACCCTATTTAATTTAATTTTAACCTTCTTTTTCTTCATTCCTCCTCTCCTACTCCTACCCTCTACCTCTGGATGATCCAACGAACGGGTTAAAGTACGTTTTTATGGATTTGGGCTCGAGATACACGTGGTTTTCCAAGTAGGTCGTGTTTTTTAAATTTATTTCTCCCTTCTCTTTACATTTGCTTTCGATTTTACATGTAGTTTTATTTTCTTCTCTCCCTCCCCATCGGCCTTCCAAGCTTCTTTTTTATGTTGGGGCGGTGATTTTTGCCACCCCCTTGCCCGCAGATTCCTTGCTTGAACCTACATGAATAGCAAATTTTGTCACCCATGTTTTTTTGACTAACCTTGTATGGGCAGCAATTTTTGCCGCCAGTGCTCATGCCCTTCCTGACCTACATCGGTGGCAAATTTCGTAACCGACGCAGGCCGAAGGTGGACGGGTGGTGAATTTCACCGCCCATACACCTTCTAGCCAAACCTGCATGGGCAGCGAAATTTTCCGTCCATGCCTTCTTTTTTGACCATTCTTTATGTAAAGGCGACAAATTTCACCGCCCGTACATTTTTCCTCCATATTTCTCCAACTCTGGAGAAATTTTCTACCTTTTCCATTTTTTCCCTTTCCTCCCCTTTTTTCCTCATTTTCTGACCCAACCCCGTTAAGTGCCCTTACTTGGTCATGATCACTTAATGTGTGAGTTCCCCAATTTGCCCACTATTCCCTAAATTGCACGATCATGACTATAGTACAATCTGAAAATTCTTGTTCGACAACACTTGCTCAATTGAGGTCAGTTATGATGTTTGAAACTTCTCTAAAAAAGTCAAAAGCAATGAAGTAATGGTATCAGGGCATCTTTTTTATCACTTCAGTCACCTCTAATGTTGATGACATTAGAGATACAAAAATTGGCCACGTGGATATGGCCGAGTTTGTGACCATAACCAAGGTAATGAACTCGAGTTCTGAAATGAAGAGAATCATCAAAAACAATATTCATCTAGTTACTGCTTTCCCAGTGGCAGCACATCATACGGAGTTCATCCTCCAGTGCACCCAATTCTACAACAAGGAGACAAGAGCAGTCTCAAATGCCAGTAGCAACATAATAATTCAGCTAGACCCCGAGTTCATTGACAAAGTCTTCATGTGCCCTCCTGCTACTGAAGTGCTAAGAATTGACTTTATAGAAGCACAGAAGGAGTATGATAAGGACCCTGAGAGGGCAAAGAAAGTAATGAATAACAGGTGGCTAAAAACTCCCAAAACCAATCTATCCAGATGGTCACAGAACTTCCCAAGGAGCGATTTCACTAAAGAAGTTGGTGACTTGATCACCCTTCTAAGCAGAGCAGGGGGCCTCTCGTCTTCCTCATAGTTTAATGAGTGGATGTACCCGTTCATCAAAATCATCCTCCAAAGTAAGCAGGTCATCTTATGGGGTGAGCAAATTAGCAACGCTCTTCATGAGCAACTACTTCAAAGTTCTATATGACTTCGTAAATGGTCTACATAGCTGCCTCGATGCGAACCTTTCCAGGTCTAAGAACTGAAGGGGACAAAAAGACCACCCCAGTCTACTCATATTACCCTCAGCTAACACTACAAGGATTAATCTGCCACTTTAGAAGGGTAAATGATGCCTTCTTTGCCATATTTTTATGCCTCTTCGACCCTCAGCTTGAGCAAAAGAGAGTATCTAATGAGGCCTGGACGGTCATCAATGACTATGGCTGTATGTTCCTATAATTTCTCTCATTCTGCTATCTTTGGGTTGGCTTTTTCCAAGGCTATCCCTATATGCTCTCCAGGTTCCCTTCTGATAAGTTAGTTCTGATGGAGCTGTGTAGGCAAATGGTTGTCGTACACACTAGGCAGATGGAACTGAAAAAGCTAGGTTTCAGGTTTCCAATTGAAATTGGTAGATACTCAATTTTGACAGCAAATAAAGACAAGGTCATGGAGACAGAAATGCAACTAGTTACTATGAAACAATTCAAGAGGAGGGATAACTTTGATTATAGGAGTGTCAAAGACATGATCAGAAGAAAAACTCAATTTCATGAGCTTATGATCGAAGACATCTGGGTAAACCTGTGGACAGCTGAAGAAATCAAGAAAATGGACTACAGTAGGTAGACCCTAGAGTAGATCAAATATTTGGGGCTTGCAGAGATTCCCCCCAATCTGGTTGATGACAAGAACGTTATCAACAGTAGGTACTTGGCTGAGAAGGTTGCTGACTCCCCTCTTCCTCCAGTTCAGTGGTCTCAGAAAGAGTTAACTTCTTTGAAGAAGAGATTCGAACCAATATTGGCTAACACCAATGATTTGTTATTAGCCAAAGGGATCACGCTAAAAAAGCTTATTACAGGATCAGAGGCTGAGTTCCAAGCAAAAATGAGGAAGAAGGCAAAAAACAGGACCAAGAACAAAGGTGATGTTCCTTCTCCATCTAGGCCTCACAAGCCTAGAATCATCTTCATTTCTAAGAAATCAAAGGTTACTGAAGATCCGGAATCAACGGCTAAGGGAGTTGGAGAACAAAACTCCCAAGAGCAGGCAGCTCAGCAAATGGAGACAAATGACAGGCCCTCAGAGCAATAAAGGACTGAGCCTCTACCTTCCCAAGAAGGGGCATGGCCACTTACAGACGTCTCTCCTTCACCACTTTTTTCTCCTATCAGTGTCTCTTCTTCTAGAGCTGCCTCTCCTTCCAAATTCATGTTTGGTGATCCTCAAGGTGCTTCTAGAGATACTCTTCATTCCTCTGGGTCTATTCTTAGTCTGGCATCTCCTTCCTTTAATTTAAGAGAAAGTTTCGCCCTTGATCAATCAACGACCGATACGGTTTCACTAGTTACTCTAACTGCGACCACTGTTACCATTAGTAGTATAAAATTTACCACGGTAACACTAGCTACGGGAACCATTCCCACAATAGATATTTCTTCTCTCCCTCCTTGGATGTCAGCTTTCACACCTAAAAGAAAGAAGCTAGCCATCTCTCTAGATGACTTCGATTTTAGCAAGATAGTGTCAGTGAAAGCCAAGGCCCCTAAGAGATAAAGGATCCTCTCAAAATTGGTTGAGGAAAAGGGGCATAAATTTTTAAAAATAGCTAAACCACCGCAGGACGCAACCCTTGAGGGTTTTGATATGAGCAGCTATTCCATCTCTCGTGTTGAACTTGGAAAAGTTACTCACGAAGGTGTGAAAAGTGATCTACAGTCTGCGATGGATATCATGGTCCAGAAGTTTGATAGAGAAAAGGAGATGAAGGACTACTTTAAGGCCAAGGCAAAGTAGTTAATTACAGTAGTCAGGAAATTTACCCTTCTCCCAGAAGTGGCAACCCCAAAGGCCTTTTCCATAGACGACCCTGTCATTCAAAAGGCAGAGAAAACCTATATGAAAGGGAAAGTGCAAGAGGATTACCTTGAAAATATGCATATTCAGAGAATTTCCTTACTTACAGAGGTTGCCGAGAAGATGGACAAGATGAAGAAAGTGAGGACGGATTTGGAGGACCTTGTCTCACTTATTTCTCAGGACATTGACAGTACAGAGAAATATCTTAGCAAGTGGGGGGAGATGAAAAATCTAAAGAAAAACACCTTGATATCCATCGGTGTCATTTCTAGCAAAGATTCCTATGTTGAGATTAAGGAATCACTAATATACAGGGTTTAGGTACTCAAGGAGCTCATCGAAGATCTCGAGTCTTCTAAAGATGCTAGTGAGAAAAGCGATACAGGCCTACTGAATAGACTAGAAGAACTGCCTTACAACCTCACCACCAGGGACAATCAATTTCTCTCAGCCGAAGAGATGACCAAAGAATTCAAGGGTGTGATTCAGAGAGATTTTGAAGAGAAAGCCTTCTCAATGACTCCTGTGGACAATATTTTAAATACTCAGTTAACTCTAGATAATCTGAGATCTAGATTAACTAGTCATGTTAAGGCAATCACAGCATTGAAAGATGCTATAATCAGAGCCAGGGTCATCTTCAAAAACACTATTGTGCTAGATAGCATAGGAATTCAAGCATTTATTACTATGTATGATGCTCATCTGAAGAAGTCTGACGGTAAGAGCTGAAACATTTTCCCCTCTCTCTTCTTCTTTTTTCATGCACTTTTGTCATGTAAAAGTGCATGCAATTTTGTAATGTGTAATTACATGTAAAAATCCAAAAAAAATATCTCAAAAAGTCAAAGATGACTCATCTTTGACTTAGATATTTTTATATTATAATTTTTTTAATTTTGAAGGTTTCTCCCTATATATAATGGAGACCTCTTTTGTAAATAGATCTCTAATAATTGAGAGCAAAAACTCTGCTGAAATTAAGACACTTTTGGAGACTTTGTGCTCAATTTGTAAATCATATTTTGTTAAATGAATGAGAAGCAAGTTTATTTCAGACTTTGTGTTGAAGTTATCTGTGTTATTTAAGAAACAGTTCTTATGTCCTCTTTCCTGATAATCTCTTATTTGTTTGATTTAATAATCAAAGTGGGTGTGTTGATATTATCTAAGGGCGCTTCTAAAAGATAAAAGAGAGACTTTGGGCTACTTTTATCTTTGTGATTCTTTTATCTTTTGTAGTTTTAGGCAAAGACTTTGTGCTTCATTTCACTCTATGGTTACGCTCGTTCTAGATCAGTGAAGGAGACAACGGAAGACTTTGTGCTTACATGGGTTTCCTTGTGAACTTTGTTATTTCAGGTGATTTTCTGCTCTATGCTGGATACCATTCTTGAAAGAAGAGGAATGTTTTTAGCCAATGACCAAGATTTTTCTCTTGTTCTTTGTACATCACCTCTTAAAAAAGAGAGGTGGATGCTGTTATACCACCCCGAGTATTAGTTTTTGCTTAATTATATATACATATAGCGTATAAATATTCATAGAAAACCTCCTTTTGATGAGAGGAGAGATTTACCTCATCCAGATCTGGTAAACCCACACTTTTTATGGTGTAAATCTCCCTGTGCTATGGTTGATATACCCATTTTTTCATCAGTTAGTTGATGACAAAATATTCACCCAACAGTTTTTGGTGACTCCGCTAAGAAAGAGCGCACAGTTTGAAGTCCCAAACTTCAAACTGAAGCAGTCCCTACCCTTATCCATTACATAGTCTGGCAACTCCATTCCATGTCTTACCCATTATAATTATAGCCTTACCATCTCCCTCCATCTCTGTTATATTATCTGGTCTGCAAAACTAGAGCCGCTGGGAAGAATGTGCATTTTGAAGCCTCAAGCTTCAAATTGAAGCAGTTTCAGTCTCTTTTTCATTTGAAATCTGGCAACTCCATGCTACACAAGAAGCCAGAGATCTAAAGATGTCTTTGATCCTGTGTTTGAGTTGGTGCAACAGAGTAATTTTGATCTATTTCTTCCACCACCTTTCCTCCAACGATCTAGGAGTCTTCATCCTGACCTTATCGGGTCACCAACACAAGGTAGAGCTTCTTTTCCTGCTGTTAATAGTGCCCTACCTACAAATACCCCACCAAGGTTTGTCATCCCGCCATTTAATCATCCTATCACAATGGCTCAAGGTTTGTGGGTAATTCCTTTGTTCCTCTTAATTTGACCCCACCCTTGCATGAACTACCTCATAGTTCTAAGAAAAAATTTCCCAAGTTTTTTGGTGATGAGAAGGTTCATCCCGATGAGCATATTGCCGCTTTCTCCATAGCATGTGGCATAATCGGTGTGGAATTTGAGGATGTAGTAGTGAGACTTTTTGGAGAAACCCTACAAGGCACTACCGTGGATTGGTTTAACCACCTACAGGCTGAGTCAGTGACTAACTGGGACACGCTCAAAGCCAAATTTAAAGCTAAGTTTAAACTTACTGAAGATGCACACGCCTTGTTAGCACAGCTAACACAGATAAAAAAGAATCCCAAGAACCCATGAGGGATTTCATAGCCAAATTCAACAAGTTAAAGAACCAGATTCCAACTATTGCTCAGCCCATGTCGAAGAATCTCAAGTGTTTTTTTATCAACTCGTAGCTTCCCAAAGTAAGTTTCCTATTGAGGCGAGCTGGCCCTATGGATCTAGCATTGGCTCAAAATTTGGCTACTGAGATTGAGGATGATCTTATCCTGGTAGGTAAGATCAGAAAAGACCCTAGTAAAAATAGATTCTCTTTATCTGCTAAAAGCTCTTTTACAGGCACTACAAATCCTATAGTGTAAAAATTGACAAATGAACTGATAGCTTTGAAGAGACAAATATCCCAAAGTACGTCTGCTCCCACCTATAGAGATATGCCCAAGAGAACATTCTAGAATCATCAATAACAGGGTAATGCTACCTAAAACCAAGGGCAATCAAATCCCCTATCTCCCCCTCCAGGGAAATTGGCCATTGAAGCAGCACCTGCCAATTCAGTGGTCGGTTACCTAGAGGCTAAACATGACTATTCACTCCAACCTCAGCTAGACCAACAAGATGATACTAATCTCTTTGATGAGCAGGAAGAAGAATTAGCTAGCGACTCCAATATTGGTTTTCTGGATTATCAGGATGAAGCTAGAAGTAAAGGAGAAGGGTTGGATGGATCCTATGCTATTTTTACCATATCTCAAAACCAGTCAGCTCCACAAGCTAACAAAGGGAAAGTAGCAGAAAAACCTCAACCGGCGGTTTTTATCGCTAAATAAAGAACTCCATTGCCTCCTCAATCAAAAGATTAGGTAATTCACAAAAAAGTAAGTACATCCAACCACCCTATACCTTCCACCTCTGTTGCTCAGACCAGTGTCACACCTACTAAAGACCCAGATGATGGACCCTCTTCTTCCATTTCAAATTCCTTTCAATTATTTGATATAATTGATCATGCCAAGAAGACTAAAATCCAAATAACATAAATTGAATATTTGAGAGCTAACCCAGAACAATTTGATAGGTTGGTGGAATATGTGAAAAATAAAGCCGTCCTTGTAGGACAAGATTCTTCAAAGGCCGTTCATGATCCCCTCAAAGATAAATCCGCTCAGAATAATCTCGTCGTGACTCCTCCTTAAAACCTTTTTATGTTTTCTTGCTAATAAATGGTTACAAACTGAGTAATTGCATAATAGACTCTGGAGCCTCAGATAATGTCATGCCCGCCAAGGTGGCAGATTCCCTTGGACTAACTTTAACCAAAACTTTTGGGAGGTGTTTTTCTATGAAAAACAAGCAAGTTCCACTCATTGGTCAAATAAAAGATGCCCAATTTGCTTTCATAGCTTTTCTAGAAAAGAAGATAAAAATGACGGTTCTAGTGGCCAATGTTCCAGCCTCTTATGGCATCTTGCTTGGGTGAAATTTTTGCAAAGATGTTGGAGGCAAGCTAAGCATGGACTTGTCAGAAGCGAGGATCCCAATTCAAAGTGTTATGAAGAAGTTGCTTCTTGAAAAAGAGGCAAGGTATGTAGTCACCCAATCATCAGCACCAGAAGCTCAAATTTTATTTGAGTCTTCAGGCATGGGCAACTACTTCCTATCTACAGACGAGATACATGAGGCATCCAATGAAACTCTTACAGGTGACAACTTGGAATTGTGTTCAGGGGACACAGTGGGAGAATCAACGAAGCAAAATGAACACATGGAACGACCTCTTCCCCTAAATGAAGAGGTTTTCAAAGAAAAAGTGGTGTCTAATGAGGTATGGACCTTAGAATTTGATGGAAGCTGCTCTTCTACCGGTTTGAGAGCCAGAGTTGTGTTGATATCTCCTCAAGGAGACATCGTTCCTTTGTCCTACAAGTTGTAGTTTAACAACACCAATAACACGGCTGAGTACGAATCCCTGTTACTTGGATTACAAGCAGCTAAAGAAAATGGCATTAAATTACTCCATGCTAAAAGGGATGCTAAATTGGTGGTTTTTCAGGTAAGAAACCTTTATCAAACCAAAAATGAAAGATTGCACCACTAACGCAATCTTGTCTGGGACCAAATCAAAAAATTTGATGCTTTTAGCATCTCTGTCATTCCATGAGAATTCAATGATAAGGCGGATGCATTGGCTGTCTCTGCTACCCTCTTGGTTCCCCACCTAAATTTTAAAGGAGATAAGTACACTATTGAACTAGTCTTTTGACCAAGTGTACCTGATAATGCTAGCCATTAACAAATATTTAACAATGACGATCAAATCATTACCTTCTTGGAGCAAAAGGATAGCTTTGAACAATTGCATTTTGAAGGTAGTGAACTCTAAGAATGTGAAGTAGCTTCTGAATCAAACATGAACACAGGTGAGTATTTCTTGTAGCTTAAGGGGAATAAGATCTCTAAAGGCCTGGTTTTCCTAGAGAAATTGTTTGATAACCATGATAGGTTTATTAAACAATAGCGAACAAATTCAAACTCCTCTCAGGATTTTGATCAAGTAAACCTGAGAACCAAGGGAGATCTTAAGATGGTAAATATTGGGAAATGTTTCACTCTCGAGGAGAGATTTAAGCTTGCTAATCTACTTCACCAATATATAGACGTCTTGGCTTATTCCTATGATGATCTGAAATCACTCAGGCTAACATTCCTCTTAAGGCAAACTCTATACCTTACAAGCAAAAGTCCAGGAAATATAATCTAAAAATCTCAGGTACTATTTTAGCTAAGATACAAAAAATGCTTGATGCTTGGATAATTTTCCCAATCTATCACTCCACATGGATTGCCAACATAGTGCCTATCAGAAAGAAGAATGGTGAAATTTGAATCTGCGTGGATTTCACAAACTTGAATCAGTTGTCTTTAAAAGATAACTACCCTCTCCATATCATGGATCAAGTTCTGTAGATGGTAACAGGTTCATAAATGTTATCAATATTAGATGACTTTTTGAGGTATAATCAGGTTGAAATCAAAAAAGTAGATCAGTATAAGACGACCTTCACCACACCTTGGAGCACATTCGCCTATCGAAGAATGCCTTTAGGTCTGATAAATGCAGGTGCCACATTTCAAAGAGCGATTTACCTCGCTTTCAAAGATGAGATGGGTAAAGTTCATTGTAGTGTACCTGGATGATTTGACAGTATTTTCAAAGCATCATTCTGACCATGTCCACCATTTGCAAAAAATACTGGAACGCTGTCGTTAGAACGATATTTCTCTAAATCCCAAGAAATTTATTTTTGGGGTGACTGAAGGGAAACTTCTCAGACACATTGTGTCTTGAGAAGTTATTAAAATTGACTCAAAAAGAGTTAAGTCCATCCAAGAACTTACTCTACCTACCAACAAAATTGTGGTTCACTCTTTCTTTGAAAAGGTGAATTTTCTTCAGAGATTCATTCCTGAGTTCGCTGAGAAGAATCACCACATCGTCAACATGATGAAAGACAATGCTACCTTCAAGTGAACTATTGAGGGCAAATTAGCATTTAACGACATCAAGAAAGTGATTGCTCGCGCACCGATTCTGGTTTGTCTAGTCTACACTAAAAGCTTCAAAATATACAGTTATGCCTCTAAACATACACTCAGCCATTTTAGTTCAACAAAACCAAGAAGGCATGGAATCTCCTATTTCCTTCATGAGTTTTCCACTTAAGGTTCATGAGCTAAAATATTCCAACATGGAGAAGCATGCATACGCGGTGGTCAAAGTGGTCAAGCATTTCAGGTTTTATATCTTGAACTTGCACACCGAAGTTTGCGTACTTGATACAACAGTTAAGTCCATTTTGACTCAACAAGAGTTTGGTACGAAGAGGGGTAATTAGATCGCTAAGATTTAGGAGTTCAATCTGGACATTAAACCTACCAAACTCGTGCGAGAAAAGGGCCTTTGCCAACTGATTGCCAAAAACATTCTAGATGAAGCAAAAAGTGAAGAAATAGAGATCAAGGACATACCTACGGTCCTCTTTGTTTCCACCACTAATGAGTGGTATTCTGACATCGCTCATTTTTTAACATATGGTGAGTGTCCCACTCATCTCTCCTATAAGGAAAAATGAAATGTTAAGTTAAAGGTTGTTAGTTATGTTCTATGGGATAATGTTCTGTACAAAAGGAACTTGGATGGGGCATTTCTTCATTGTGTTGATAAGGTGCAACAAGATAAACTCTTGGAGTCTTTCCACAATTTAGCCTGTAGAGGGCATTTTTTTGCACCGGTGATAGTGCACAAGATTCTAAGAGCAAGGTACTATTAGCCCACGCTATTTTAGGATGCCTAAAAATAGGTGCATAGATGCGAATTGTGTCAACAGTTCGTTGGAAAACCTAAACTGCCTGCATTGCCTCTCTAGCCAGTAGTAATTGAGGAGCCTTTTCAGTAGTGGGGTATTGACTTCATTGGCACAGTCAACCCATCTTCAAGTGTCGGACATGATTATGTCCTTACAGTGACTGATTACTTTACCAAGTGGGTAGAAGCCATCCCAACCAAGTACGCTACGTCTGAAGTGGTGTGTAATTTTTTTAAGAAAAATATTATCTCTCGATTTGGGGTCCCACTTAAAATTGTAACAGATAATGCGGCCTATTTTTCTTCGCATGAAATTACTCAATTTTGTTTTTATTATGGGATTACCCTACCCCACACTTCATATTATTTCCATCAGGGAAATGGCCAAACAAAATCGAGTAATAAGAACCTGGTCACTATCATCAAGAAATTGATAGATGATAATCAGAGGACTTGGCACAAGGCATTATTTGATGCTTTATGGGTAGATAGGATTACTCCCAAGAAGGCCATAGGTATGTCATATTTTTAACTTTCGTATGGCTTAAATGCAGAGATACCCATCACTTTGGGATTGCCAGCGCTCAAGTTAGCCAAAGCAATCGAAGACTCAACCTTTGAAAGTTTGATCGACAAAAGAATCATGTGTCTGACCGAACTGAATGAGCGGTGAACCATGGTAGTAGATCAAATTACGGCGCATCAAAATCAAGTGAAAAAACTATTTGATAAAAAATCTAAGGTTCATGAATTTCAAGTCGAAGATCAAATCTTGTTGTGGGACAAGAGGCGAGAATCGAAGGGAATGCACGAAAAATTTGAATATTTATGGAGAGGTCCATTCACCATTCGATAGCTCTATGGTGAGGCTAGCTTCTTGCTAAAATACCAAGATGGGACACAATTTTCACTACCCCACAGTGGGCAACATTTGAAGTTGTTCAACCCTTGAAGCTTAGATGGGTCCATTTGTATATATGTATAGTTTTTACGTTTTGTCTATTTTTCTTTCATTTTTAGCTTGACTCCATAGCCCAATGGCTTGGATGAAGGCACTTAGAGACTGGTTTCTACTCCCATTGATTGTTTTGATTAACGAAAGTTCCCCAACAGGAGCCAGCTGTTGTTTTCAAAATTAGCTTAGTTCATTTTTGGGAACAACCCCCTACGAAACTTGTCTGTTTCATCCTTTGTCTCTCTAAGTTCAATTTCGAGACGGGTTTTTCTCATTCTCGTTTTGGCTCAGCTGATACCATTCAAAATTCGTAAAATCTTTTCATCACATTTTTCCTAAAACATGGAATTCGTTGCGGTTTTGACACGTTCAAAGGACCAAATTTTTGCCTTTTTCAGAGTTAGTGTTTTTTCCATTTTCATGCACAGGCAGTGAATTTTGCCGCCAGTGCATTTTTTTCTCTTTGCCTGTAGGAGCGGTAATTTCTACTGCCCCTGCATCTTACCTACAGGGGCGGTAATTTCTACCGCCACTGCATCTCACCTGTAGGAGCAGCAATTTTTGCCACCCCTGCATTTTAACCTGCACGAGCGACAAAATTTACCGCCCCTACATTTTTCCATCTCACATGCAGGAGCAGCAAAATTTACCGCCCCTGCATATCACTTTTTGATTTCTCAGTGCAAGGGCGGCAATTTTTTCCACCCATGCACTGTCTCAGTTTTCATGCATGGCATTTATTGCCATGTGCACTGGGTTGTTGGAGTTGATTTTCAACCCATTTAATCTGATTTTAAGCTTCTTTTTCTTCATTCCTCCTCTCCTCCTCCTACCCTCTGCCTCTGGACAATCCAGTGAACGGGTTAAAGTGCATTTTTGTAAATTTGGGCTCGCGGTGCATGTGGTTCTCCAGGTAGGTCGTGTTTTTGAAATTTATATCTCCCTTCTCTTTACATTCGCTTTTGGTTTTGCATGTAGTTTTTTTTCTTCTCTCCCCATCGGCCTTCCAAATTTCTTTTTTATGCTGGGGTGATGATTTTTGTCACCCCCTTGCCCGTAGATTCCTTGCTTGAACCTACATGGGCAGTGAATTTTTCCACCCATGTTTTTTTGACTAACCTTGTACGGGCAGCAATTTTCGTCGCCTATGCTCATGCCCTTCCTGACCTGCGTTGGTGGTGAATTTCACCGCCGACGCAGGGCGAAGGTGCACGAGCAATGAATTTTGCCACCCATACACCTTCCAGCCAAATTTGCATGAGCAGTGAAATTTGCCGCTCGTGCCTTCTTTTCTGACCATTCTTTATGCAAGGGCGGCAAATTTCACCGCCTGTGCATTTTTCCTCTATATTTCTCCAACTCCAAAGGAATTTTCCACCTTTTCCATTTTTTCTCTTTCCTCCCCTTTTTCCATTTCCTCCCCTTTTTTCTTTGGTCAAGATCACTTAATGTGTGAGTTCCCCAATTTGCCCATTATTCCCTAAATTACACGATCATGACTGCAGTACTTTCTGAAGATTCTTGCTCGACAGCACCTGCTCAATCAGGGCCAGTTTTGATGTCTGAAACTTCTCTGAAAAAGTCAAAAGCAATGAAGTACCGATACCAGGGCATCTTTTTGATCACCTCTAATGTTGATGACATTAGAGATACAAAAATTGGCCACGTGGATATGGCTGAGTTTGTGACCAAAATCAAGGCAACGAACCTGAGTTCTGAAATGAAGAGAATCATCAAAAACAACGTTCATGTTCTTGTAATTTCTTTATTTTTGCTATCTTTGGGTTGGATTTTTCCAAGGCTATCCCTATATGCTCCCCAGGTTTCTTTCTGATAAGTTAGTTCTGATGGAGCTATGTAGGCAAATAGTTGTCGTACACACTAGGCAGATGGAACTGAAAAAGCCAGGTTTCAGGTTTCCAACTAAAATTGGCAGATACTCAATTTTGATAGTAGCTAAAGCCAAGGTCATGGAGACAGAGATGCAACTGGTTACTATGAAACAGTTCAAGAAGAGGGATAACTTTGATTATAGGAGTGTCAAAGACATGATCAGAAGAAAGACTCAGTTTCATGAGCCTATGATCGAAGACATCTGGGTAAACCTATGGACAACTAAAGAAATTAGGAAAATAGACTAAAACAAGCTGACCCTGGAGCAGATCAAATATCTGGGGCTTACAGAGATTCCCCCCAATCTGGTCGATGACAAAAACATTATCAAAAGCAGGTACTTGGCTGAGAAGGTTGCTGACTCCCCTCTTCCTCCAGTTCAATGGTCTCAGAAAGAGTTAACTTCTTTGAGGAAGAGATTCGAACCAATATTGGCTAACACCAATGATTAGTTATTAGCCAAAGGGATCACGCTGAAAGAGTTTATTATAGGATCAGAGGCTGAGTTCTAAGCAAAAATGAGGAAGAAGGCAGAAAACAAGACCAAGAACAAAGGTGATGTTCTTTCTCTATCTAGGCCTCACAAGCCTAGAATCATCTTCGTTTCCAAGAAGTCAAAGGTTACTAAAGAGCCAAAATCAACGACTAAGGGAGTTGGAGATCAAAACTCTCAAGAGCAGGCAGCTCAGCAAATTGAGATAGATGACAGGCCCTTAGAGCAGCAAAGGACTGAGCCTCTACCTTCCCAAGAAGGGGCATGGCCACTTACAGACGTCTCTCCTTCACTACCTTTTTCTCCTATCAGTGTCCCTTCTTCTGGCGCTGCCTCTCCTTCCAAATTCATGTGGTGATCTTCAAGGTGCTTCTGGAGATACTCTTCATTCCTCTAGGTCTATTCATATTTTGGCATCTCCTTCCTTTAATTTAGGAGAAAATTTTGCCCTTGATCAATCAATGGCCGATACAGTTTTACCAGTTACTCCAACTGCAACCACTGTTACCACTAGCAGTCTAGAAGTTACCACGATAACACCAGCTATCGAAACCATTCGCATAATAAGTACTTCTTCTCTCCCTCCTTGGATGTCAACTTTCACACCTAAAAGAAAGAAGCTAGCCATCTCTCCAGATGACTTCGATTTTAGCAAGATAGTGCCAGTGAAAGCCAAGGCCCCTAAGAGACCAATGATCCTCTCAAAATTGGTTGAAGAAAAGGGGCATAAATTTCTAGAAATATCTAAACCACCGCAGGATGCAACCCTTGAGGGTTTTGATATGAGCAGCTATTCCATCTCTCGTGTTGAACTTGGAAAAGTTACTCACAAAGGTGTGAAAAGTGATCTACAGTCTGCAATGGACATCATGGTCCAGAAGTTCGACAGAGAATAGGAGATGAAGGACTACTATAAGGCCAAGGCAGAGCAGTTAACTATAGTAGTCAAGAAATTTACCCTTCCCCCGGAAGTGGAAACCCCAGAGGCCTTTTTCATAGACGACCCTGTCATTCAAAAGGCTGAGAAAACCTATATGAAAGGGAAAGTGCTAGAGGATTACATTGAAAAGATGCATACTCAGGGAATTTCCTTACTTACAGAGGTTGCCGAGAAGACGGACAAGATGAATAAAGTGAGGACGGATTTGGAGGACCTTGTCTCACTTATTTCTCAGGACATTGACAATACAGAGAAATATCTTAGTAAGTGGAGGGAGATGAAAAATCTGAAGAAAAACACCTTGATATCCATTGGTGTCATTTCTAGCAAAGATTCTTATCTTGAGATTAAGGAATCACTAATATACAGGGTTTATGTACTCAAGGAGCTCATCAAAGATCTCGAGTCTTCTAAAGATGCTAGTGAGAAAAGCGATACAGACCTGCTGAATAGACTGGAAGAACTGCCTTGCAACCTCACCACCAGGGACAATCAATTTCTCTCAACCGAAGAGATGACCTAAGAATTCAAGGGTATGATTCAGAGAGATTTTGAAGAGAAAGCCTTCTCAATGACTTCTATGGACAATATTTTAGATACTCAGTTAACTCTAGATAATCTGAGATCTAGATTAACTAGTCATGCTAAGGCAATCACAACATTGAAGGATGCTATAATCAGAGCCAGGGTCATCTTCAAAAACACCATTGCACCAGACAGCATAGGAATTTAGGCATCTATTACTATGTATGATGCTCATCTGAAGAAGTCTGGTGGCAAGAGCTGAAATATTTTCCCCTCTCTCTTCTTCTTTTCTCATGCACTTTTGTCATGTAAAAGTGCATGCAATTTTGTAATGTGTAATTACATGTAAAAATCTAAAAAAATATCTCAAAAAGTCAAAGATGACTCATCTTTGACTTAGATATTTTTATATTATAATCTTTTTAATTTTGAAGGTTTCTCTCTATATATAGTGAAGACCTCTTTTGTAAATGGATCTCAGATAATTGAGAGCAAAAACTCTGCTAAAATTAAGACACTTTTTGAGACTTTGTGCTCAATTTGTAAATCATATTTTGTTAAATGAATGAGAAGCAGGTTTATTTCAGACTTTGATTTGAAGTTATGTGTTATTTAGATAACAATTTTTATGTCCTCTTTCCTAATAATCTCTTATTTGTTTGATTTAATAAGCAAAGTGGGTGTGTTGATATTATCTGAGGGCACTTCTAAAAGATAAAAGAGAGACTTTGAGCTACTTTTATATTTGTGATTCTTTTATCTTTTATAGTTTCAGGCGAAGACTTTGTGCTTCGTTTCACTCTACGGTTACGCTCGTTCCCAATCATTGAAGGAGACAACGGAAGACTTTGTGCTTACATGGGTTTCCTTGTGAACTTTGTTACTTCAGGTGATTTTCTGCTCTACGCTGGATACCATTCCTGAAAAAAGAGGAATGTTTTCAGCCAACGACTAGGATTTCTCTCTCTTGTTCCTTGTACATCACCTCTAAAAAAAGAGAGGTGGATGTTGTTATACCACCCCGAGTATTATTTTCTGCTTAATTATATATACATATAGCGTATAAATATTCATAGGGAGCCTCCCTTTGATGAGAGGAGAGATTTACCTCATCCAGATCTGGTAAATCCACACTTTTCATGGTGTAAATCTCCTTGTGCTATGGTTGATATACCCATTTTGTCATCAGTTAGTTGATGACAAAATATTCACCCAACAAGGGGGAACCCTATATTTCATCCATTATCATTGAAGTTGTAATCACACAAAACATTTTTATTCTTTGAGAAGACATTACTATGCTTATAACTTGCAATGCCTTCCCAAATAGGGGAAAACTATAGACACCTAAAATTATCCATCAATGGCTTCATACTCAAATTTAGATCAATTCTTACCAACCTTTGTATATCTAGCCTAAGAATTTTTAAACGTCTCAAATTTAGATTCATAACATGAAAATAAATTAATTTGGCCCATAAATCAATTAAATTGAGCAAATGCACATTGAATAAAATCAAAAGCTTGAAAATTATTCAAAAGCCTAAAAGGGATTAATTAACATGCAAATCTGAATCAAATCCTAATTGAATTCATCCTTGAGCAAATAAATCAATTACCAATAAAAGAAAATTCAAATATCCACAAATATCCTAAAAAGATAATCATTACCTTGTGTGAGTTGTCCAAAATAAAAAATATCTCAAACCATGCTTATTCCATGCTAATCATGAGGTTTGTACACCTTTTAACTCTTCTGGGGTTAATTAAACAAACCTAAGTTAGGATTTAACTCATTACAAGTTGATTTTAAAGCCTTTAAATACAAGCCTAGAGCTATTCATTTAGAGAGCTTGGACATAGTAATGTTATAATGTAAGATTTAGGGCTTGAAGAAAATATATAGTGTTATAATGGAAAAATTGAGCCAAGCCATTAAACCATCAAACCAAGCATGAGACATATCAATCTAACCATGGTGCCAAGTGGAGATGGAGATAGCCAAGTTCCATTGATGAAGACTTTTTGAGCACAATCCGAGCAAGCTAAATGAATCTCTTGGAGCATTCAAGGAAGGTAATAAAGGTATGTTTCCTTACATTTTAACTATGCTTTGTCATTTGATTTTCTTCACCATGTTTCTCCCTTTGATCTAGGAAAGGTAGTATTATGAATATTAGTGTGTTACTGCTTTCATTTTGAGTTGATTTTTATTTATTTCATTGTGAATCTAACATATGATCTAACCACCCTCCTTGGATTCATTTATAACAATTTGATCACTTAACACCTATGTAACTAAGGTTAGACAAGTGTTATTTAGTAACTAGCATGCCTTTACCAACCGATATTTTACTTTAGCCTTTACCTCGTGCAGCCTTAGAACTTCCTGCTCCAAGTTTGAAGACTTCTACATAATTAACTCCTTTAATATAATTATGCCTTCAATCTACTTGGATAGTGGTATCTAATTCACAACCAAATATGTTTCCATCATAGTTGTATCAAGTGTCATGGATGTGGTTTCTAGTGTTGTAGGAACTGGTGTAAATTGAGCCACTAGAAAAAAGAAGGTGGTTCATCAAGTTGAAATTGTTAGGATGTCCCAGAGTCATTGGATAGAATTATTTGGTTTATCTTATGACTCCTCTTCTATGGCATTCATCTAGGTTGTGCTCTTTGCTTATGCCTATTATTTGGCCTCTGTGTCCTTATCGACCTAAATTATAATTTTAGTTCTAGTCTTAACATCTACTTCAGCTTGCACTTTAACATCTTGCTCAGCCTTAGTTTTAACATCATCTTGAGCCTTAACTTTAGCATCTACCTCAACATTATCTTTGGCTTCATCTTCAGCCTTAGTATCAGCTTCATCTACTTGAACTTCTATTGCACACCTACGTTGTTCCTCAACAGCCTTGGTTGTGCTTCTTGTTCCACCTATTTCATTTATGAAACTTACACCTTTTTTGTTCTTGGTGGGCTTTCTCATGTTCTTTCTTATTGTCTTTTCTTCTTTGGCCACCTTCTTTGCAACCTCTACTTCTGCAGCTTTCTTCCTTGTATCCTCAACTTCTTTGACCTACTTCTGCACAACCTTTGCTTCTTCAAAATTATTTTGTCTTTCTTCCTCTTCATCTTATATATTTTGTTGTTTCTCTTGAATAACTTATTATTGTGTTTGTTGTGCTTCCTATGTAGCTCCTAGTTATACGAATTCTATTTTCGTTATTTTTACCTTCCTCCTTTTTCTTCTTCCTTTCCTCTTCCTTTTTCACCTCTTTAGGATCTAGTTTATCCTATATGGTGTGTTGTTATGTTGTTAGCTCTGGTATAGTTGTGTCCTAGGGTTCCTCAAAAAATTTGATGTATACTAGCTCATTTTCTAATTTTATGTTTAGATGATTCTAATTTGACCTCCTGACCTTTGTGTATGAGCTTCTTCTTTATGGATCTGGCTAAAGGAATGAGGGTCTATTTTTTATTCTTTAGAACATGAGTTTGGGCATATTATTATGTTGCTTATTTATATTTTACACCACTTGTTCCTATAGATTTATCAAATGACACCATCCTTTCTCTAATTATTTACGATAGTTTGGTAGTTGGGTGTGTACATGGTCATCAGAATAATGGTCATGTAGGATTGACATGTTCTGGTAGATCCACCACCTATGTAGTTGATGATATTGTGACTGGATTGGTTTGAAATATCTCTGTCTCCATCATTCATTAAGCACTTCCTACCTTATAGTATCCACAAGAATAGATGGAGGTGGTTGAATAATGTCAACCCAAAGGTCTTAGTATACCTTGTTTCACACTTGACAAGTGAGCATAAATTTTCAAAATAAGAATTCATTAACTATCTATTTGTTGTAAACCTCAATCATAATATCTTCAATCATATATTTGAGGACTTCATGGTCATCAACTCCTAGTTCTGGTAGGTCACACTAATCAGCTATCTTAGGAACCATAAGATTATTGAACCAAGACTTTATCTATCATGTCATTTTCTTTGGTGGTGATGGTGAAGCATGTTGTGCAGGTGCCTTCCTTTTTAATTTATATTATGGGGGTGGATATGGTGCATATTGTGGTGGTTTTTATGGTTGTCTTTATGATAGATTTGATTGTTATACCTATGGAGGAATAACTTGTAGAGGTGCAACTGACCTCGTAGCTAAGTATTTTTGCCTATATACTTCATCATGTGCTTCGATCATATAAGTAAATAATGGCATTGGATTCACAAGTGGTGATGGTAACTCATGGATTTTGATTTGAATTTCATTATGCATCTTGGTGACTAAAACATGTTGTCTTAAATATTGCATAACATCTTATTGTATGTGAGGGTGTGTTTTGATCAAAACTAGGGATTCCATCCACCATATATTAAACTAACCCAATCATACATATTACTTCCCTATTTTTTTCTAAACTATGTTTGTAAGGGCATTAGTGGGAAAAAAATCTACAATCACATTGATTAGTCTAAGCAAGGATTTTCACTATGTGTATCATAATAACAAAACCAAAAACAAGTACTGAAATATCTACATGGTTCCTAAAAGTACCTTATTGATGTTGATAGTGATCTTAAATGTTTAAAAATTAGGCCAATTGAAGTCTTTCTACAACTGTATCATCTGATATGTAATATCAATTACCCCTCTCATTACTTAATTTGACCGCTTGGTAGTCTACCAAAACATTTTTGTGATGCATTCGACTAGAGTATGCATTGAAGCATCCTCAATTGAGTCAAATGGTGTTTCTCGGCCTACTCATGTGTTATATTTTTCCCATACATCTGAACGGATGAGAGGTATTATAGATTTATATTGAATGAGGGATTTCCCTCAATTTGAAAGGCTTGCGGATCATGTCATTATCTATGTTATTATCCAAATTGTGATATCTTGGGACAAATTAATAGCCCCTTGATTGTAGTGACTCAATTGGGTCATCATGACCTTATCCAATTTCTCAAATATAGGTGATCTAATCATCCTTTCTATGTCAAAACCTCGAAGTGGATGTTGAAGTGTGAAGGCTCTTGATTGTGTGGCTCCTTGAGGATCTTGGGAAAATAGATTAATTTATGCTACATCAATGATATCAAAAGGAACGAGGTCATTTTAATTGTTTTGGTGAAGACCTAACCCAATCCCAATAGCCTCTTTATGTGCATCTATGATTGAGATTAATAATTAACCTCTATCCATGGCTATATTGATTCTCTATGATGAATGCATATTATGCATGATTAGGCTCTGGTTCAAAATCCATTTGTAGGAATGTATTTTGAAAGAAGGTCATTAAATTATCTTATTAGTTGGAGTATATAATATTTGTGCATTATCTGTACCTCACTCTTATATAGTTGATGGTGCCCAGTTTTGTCTCATCGACTGGTTTGAATGCACTGATTATTTATGCACAAGTGTTGCTATCCTTCTTAATATCACTTGCTATGAGTTATCTTGACAATGACATTTTGTGCTTAGAAATCTTTGATTTACCCATTTGATATTTATTTGATGTGACTGGCTATCTTTTCATCTATCTAATTTGTTTTATGTGTCTACCTATCCATTTACTACTCAATCTGCCTTGAAAACAATGCAATCTTTTGAAACCCACATCATTAACAGTTTGGCAAGACCATTGGCCTTTGATTTTTTGTACTTATCTTATCATCCCCTTTTTAGACTTAATTAATAATTTTGATGTAGTTATGACTAGATATCTCTTATGATTTATCTCTAGAATGCAATCACACCTTACGATTATAACTTCTTTCAGACTATTGTGATGTGTTTCACTACAATGAACACACTGTACAAACATTATAACCTAACAAAATCATCAATACTAAATAAAATGTTAATTACATGATGCCACTCAATACCCACTCAATTTTCAGTACAATGATAGAGATTAAAGTCAGTAAGGCTTAAGCTTATATTCATTTATACGTCCTGGCAATATGGTTCCTTGTAAAGCTTTTAGCACTATAGTACCCTATTGTGATAATTCATGAATAAATATATGTCCCTTTCCATATAATGCATAGTTTTCTTGGGAATGCTATAAACCTACTATCATAAAGCAATACCATTTGTTTTGGGTAAAATTCCTTAGATCATAAGTTACGATTATGCCATGCTTTCTAACTATAGTTGTTAATCTGGTGTATCCATTGTGCCCTTTGTATACTTTATTCCATCCTTTTTAACTCCATCAACCATGCTTTCAGTGAATCTTGATCACCTTATCTCATAACCATGGCAATGTGCAGACTAGGAATAATATACTCCATAAGCATTACTACCTCCAAGCCATATACCAGTTGAAAAGGAATGAGCCTTATATCTCTTTTTTAATGTGTTATATAGGCCCATTAAATTATATGGATGCAATCTTTCCAATCATCTCTTTGTAAATTACAATGTTTTGTTAGCATTTTCCTCAATACTTTACTGGATGCTTTAGCATATCTATTTGTTTAGGGGTGATAATTTGTGTTTTTATGATGTGATATCATAAATTCCTCAATAAGAGTCATGTTAGTATTATTTCAAAAACCCTACCTCTATCACTTATCATCTTAAGTAGACATCCAAATCTTGTAATGATGTTTACATATAAAAAATTATTAGCATCTTTCATACCGCAGCTTGGAGTTGTAGAAACTTCCATCCATTTAGTGAAACAATTTGTCATGGTAATAATATGTCGCATATGACTTTGTTTACTTGGTGGACTTATAGGACCAATATATTTGATTCCCCATTGATGAGAAGGTTACTCCATGATCATTGGCACCAAAGGCATCTTGTCTCTTTGATTAAGCTTTCAAATTTTTTGACATACATTGCAGTGTTTACCAACTCTATGCACATCCTAAAATAATGTAGGCCAATAGAGCCCACTTTATAAAATTTTCCTTGTAGTAGCTTCACTTGTGAAATGACCTCCTACAATCCCTTGATGTGCTTCTTGTAACAGCTGAGGTCATTCACGCTCTATATCTACTTTTTGAATTACATCATCTCTATTGAATTTATATAAAAACCCATTAATGAGGCTATAATGTATAACTCAAGTGACCATTTGATTTTTATCTTGCTCTGTATAATGTGTAGCGAAGGTTTATTGATCTAATAAATTTATAATATCTTATATATTATAGATAATTGTAGCAGTTCTAAATATATGTGCATCTAGAGATTCATCTTCAAGTTCTTTTGGTTCCTCTCCATTATGAAGTCTAATAAGGTGATCTAGCCCAACATTTTTTATCCTGTATAGACATTAATATGGAATTGGAATTTTTGAAATAACAAAATCCATTTGGATATGCATCCTCCCAACATGGACTTATTAGCTAAGTATCTCAATGCCTGGTGATCTGTGAAGAACTCAAATGATGTAGCAAACAAGTAGTGCTTAAACTTTTGTAGTGAAAAAACATGGATAAAGCCTCCTTCTAATAGTAGTATAATTATTCTCAATTGTATATAGCTTCTTTCTATTAAAATGTATAGGATGATCTACTCCGCCTTCACCTAGCTATACTAGAACAACTCCTATTGTAGTACCAAAAGCATCTATGTGCACATGGAATGGCTTCTTCTAATCAAGAAAGACTAAAATGAGTGTTGTTATGAGCCTTTATTTTAGCTCAATGAATGTTATTTGACATTATGTTATTCATTCAAATTTTATATCCATGCACAATAGTTTTTCCATGGGTGCAAACATAGCTATGTACCTTTTATAAACTTTTGATAATGTCTCATATAATCAATAAATATGCACACTTCAATAGAATTAGTAGGAGGTGGCATCCCTATGATGAGATTAATCTTAGTTAGATCAACCAAAATTCCATTTTTGTATATGACATGGCCCAACAGAATATCAAAAGGTGTGAAAAACAAGAATTTATTTATATTTAGAGTAATGCATAATATTTTACACCATTGTATAATGAGTCATAACTATAAAAAATGTTGTTTAAATAAAGAGAAAATGTCCCAATCATCCAGATATACTTACAAAAACTCATGAATGAAATCTTTGAACATAATTACTATGACTCTAAAAATAATTTTGGGTGCACTCTTCAATCCAAAAGACATTACCTTATATACAAATGAACCCCATTCAGTTGCAAATGTGGTTTTGTCTTGATCTTCTGTTGTGATTGGAATCCAGTGGTATCCACTAAATCCATCTATAAAAGAGTAAACTTAATGTCATTTGACTAATTCAAGGACTTCATCTATGAATGGTATTGAAAAAGGATCATTCACACAGGCATCATAAAGTGTGAGATAATACCCACAAACTCGTATCTCACAAGTTTTATTTGGTTGCACCACTATGGGGCTTACTCAATCTACCTTTTCTACTAGATATATGATTCCAACTTCTTGCATTCAATCCAGCTCAGATTTTACTTTTACTTTCATGTTAGGCTTTAATCTATATCGTTGTTTATTAATAGGTCGAGTGTATTATTTCATTTCTAAATGCATTTCTCCTAAATATGGATCTACACCTTTTCCCTCTGATAATTTGGTTTGGAACTCATCTTGATAATCCCTTAGAAATTATATGACATTTGAAATCTGCTCTTATTCCTAAGTCTCTTACCTTCGTGAGCTTAAGAATAAATTATATTCTAATGTTCCCTTAAATTTTTCATATTGTCTCTTGGTATATTTTATTTGATGCATTAGGTAGAGCATCTTATAGAATGTGCTTACCTTCTCACTATATAATATATATATTATGTAGTCTATCTTCTTCCAATTGATATGCACTTTGAACTGGGTTTGATTTAGTTTCCCATTCTGACTCAAAGAAACCTTCGATATCAAGATCTTTGTCATGATCACTGGACTCTATCAAGTCATATTTTATTTTTTACATCTTAACAATAGCTTGTTCTTATTGGCTAGCTTTATAATTATGCAGTGCCACATTCAAATCCTGTGCAGCCTCCTACTGTGATGATGATTCAATTATAGTAGCTAAATATTTTGTGCATCCATGATAGAGAAAGATTTTAATTTTCTATAAGGCCTTATACACCAATGGATTATCATCTTAGAATATAAAGGTTTGAATGAAATCTTGATAAACTTGCACCCAATGCCTGGTTTCTCATATGCGCTCTTAGTGCATATAACAGACTGTTAGAAAAGGTGTTAAGGTGTGGTTGAAGATGTGCACCCAATATCTTGGCTCTACTCCCTATGCAATCCATATAACCACAAAATTTGAATGTGCAATTTTGGACATTAACCTTGTTGGAAGATAAGCCATTTTGATTTGATAATGTATGGTAGTTGGAATCTTACACGTAAGAATTTTCATGCTTCATCCCAATGATTATTTGGATTCCTTTGGACATCTCACTAAGTCACAATAGTTCCTTTTAGTGCATAGTTGAGTGTGATGACTCATTGATCCACCTCTAGTACATAGTGTTTGAGCCTGAATATAAATGGATTGATATTTTCTATCACAAGATATTGAGGTATCTATCATTTTGTAATGAATACAATGCAAAGAGGTCATAACTCATGATCCTTACAAGACCAATTCAACATGTGAGTGTTCTAGTCACCACTTATGGATGATGTTGATTCCCATGGTAGAACACTCTCGGGAGCAGGCTCCATGTAATCCATCATTGTGGCACCTGTATTACATAAAAATTTGACTTCATAATTCATCATAGAACACATTGATAGAGAAACACATTTTTTTGTATGAGCGTGCATAACCGGAGACTTTGTTATAACAAGTTTATTGCTATGCAGTGTGCAACTTTCCACCTTGATATTCTATAGATCACAAATCATTTTGCCTTTCATTTTTACCAACTTGAAAACAACTATTATCCCTATAGGGATAAGAGGACTTTGGCTCTTTTGGGATAATATATGACTTTTACTAAGACTTATTCAAGGGTATGACCACTATTTTATACCCTCGATGCACTTTTAGTTGTTTGCACATAGTAATGATGGTTATTTGGCCATCATAAGACCATTTCTTGCTGATTAAAGTAAGATAATGAGTCTTTGTAGTGTTCATATCGATATCTTCAAAATATTCTTATAGGTTGAGCTCAGCCACTTTGATTTCAACATCTTATAACCTTTCGATAGACTCAACCTAACCATAATCTGCCAGACTAAGATTAACTAGCCTGTAGCTTAAGGTCAGTTGACTAATGGATTCCCAAGTTGATCATGGAATCATATCGATTGTGCTCTTAAAATCAAATACTGCATTTTAACCTCATATTCTGCTAATTATATATCCATTCAAGAATCAACATCCCAAGGTTTCTTGGTTTTAGCATACCAAACTACTTTATCATTCTATTGTTCACCTTGTTGTGTGCACTCTAGAAGAGTATGTAGGAGATTAGTGATGTTCTAGAAAATATCCTTGTTGCAGAGTGTGTTAAGTAACCTCATCAGGGCTCAAAGATTTGATGCTTTCACAGTCTATATATTCATAGATAACTCTTTTATAAAAACTATGTTATAAATTTTGATACACAGCGTTTCAGATCCTCTTCTATGATCCTTCATCACGTGAAAAAATCATATGAAGAACATCAATACCTAACCCCTTAAAAAGTCGAAGAAAAATAGTTGTTATAAAAAATTTCCAAAGCAAAAAATTAATTGTTATAAAAAAAATTTCTAATTTAAAAATTAAATGTAGAAAAAAAAGTTTAATCTTAATAAAGTTAAGAATAATTATATTATTTGTATCTTATATTCTTATTTACAATTGTTTCTTATATACGTAATAATCTTATCTAACAATTTGGAAAAAACTATTAAAAGAAAATTAATCTTATTATTTTAATTAACAATCTCTTAATTATATCTCATATACTTATATAATATTAATTCTATACTTATTTTAAATTTACATCCTCTAAATTTTATCAATTCCAATTAAATAGTAATCCTCATGACTAATCTAAACAATTAGGAACACACCACTTTAATAACTATCTTGCTATAATCTAAATATTTAATAAAGCTAACTAAATTCTTATTCTTAAAATTTTATCTTTGGTTTATGTGTATTTACAATTTAAAAGAATTTAAATATTTTAATAAATAAAATACTAAACTCAATACGTTACTCATGTAATACGCCTAATTGTAGATCTTAATTCCTTTTTCTTGGTTATTTATTTATGAACTTTTTTAAAACTATTTTTTCTATTTTTCTTTTTAAAAACACTCTATTTTCTAAAGTTTATTTTTAAGTTAGAATTTTTTTACAAATAATTATTTGTTTTGGAAACATTTTATAACAGGGTTTTTTCCTTCAAATTTTTAAGGGGTTAGGTGTTATTGTTCATCATATAATTTTTTTCTTAATGAAATATAATATAAGAGCATCTAAAATGTTGAGCATTAGAATTTATAACACAGTTTTTCAAAAGAGTTATCTATTCATTAAGTTTATTAAAGAAATCAAAACACCATTTTGTATCATGATCTTGACAATTTTTCCATATATTTGGGCATCAATTGCTATGCCATCACCTTCAAAACTTGGTTGTTGTTGGATCTCTTTCAAGACCAACACAACTTGATACATCAGATTCTTTTTGATAGCAGGATCATGGTATTTGTCCCGGTGCACTTTTTTAATGCCCTGATCCTAAGGCATTTTTAAAGGTAGTAACCTTTGCTTAGTTCATTGTTTTTAGGTGACTGCTTGCATAAATGCATTTTCCTTTGGTTGTGCATTGATCATATCTATGTTGCATACTATCTTCTCCTTCCTTCGTCTAATATCATACAATCTTATGTTTGGTGATGGACTTTTACTCTAAAGTATATGCAGTAGACTTGTCTATGTGGGTTAGTAGGGTAATTCCTGGCATAATGGTTATAAGCACTGCATAGATAACATTGCATAGGCTGTCAGACTTGTCGATTATTGTTGTTATGACCACCTTGATATCAAAACATACAAATTAGGAAGAATAAAACTATAACAAAAGTTGGAACATAATGGCAAAATATATGTTTAACAGATTAAAGTAAAACAAAGTACTTGCTATGCACTAACCATACATAAAATACAATCAGGGAAACCATATTAAAACTGGTCTATTAATATCTATCAACACATCGGGACATATTCTATTTCAGCAAAGCGCTATATATAGCTTTTTACAATCCTCTATCCCTTTGCATTCTTCTACTACCCAATTAGGCTTATCAATTTTTTTATACAAAAGATAAAACTATATACTTAGCACATGTGTCCTATTATACTTTACGATTTTACCATTCTCTATTCCATGCTCAACAGTAGTGCAATGACTATAAGAAATTAAAGCTCAAGTGCACAATCTCTATAGCGAAATTAAGGTAATATTCAAGTTGTTATAGGAACATAAGAAAGTTTTAGATGCAATTTCTCTTCAATCCAAACAAATTTTAAAGGATATTCTTGATTGTAAAATCCAACTCTAATATGCATGAAAAAATATCACACCAGATTTAGCCCAAGTAGATACGTCAAAGGTGATCATGGAAAGCTAAACATCAGTAATATAAATGGACAAGGCTCTATAGGAATCACTAGCATTGAGAGATTTTCATGAGCAAAATGTATACTTAGGAGCTGGAAATATTATGCAACACATTTTTGGGAGTGCAAACACAATGTTATGTTGACAAAATTAAATAAATCATCAAGACATAACATAACAACTTGCACAACACAAGCCAATTATTGTAGCCGTAGGTGATGATTATGCCCAAGGAATCATGCAAAGTCAAACTCTCCTTCTTACATTGTTCAACATGGTTAGCGAAGTCTTGGTGGATTGTACAAACTATAAGCAAGATTCAACCAACCTTACCACTTCAATCGAAGACATTATTGACAAAACACAATGTTTCCCACCTATCGGGCTCATAAAGATTCTATGTGCAAAGAAAGCTCCTTAGATCATGCAATCCCTACCATAGAAATATCCTAGCACAACAAAACATTATGCATCAACATCTAATATTTCATAAATATTCTCCTAGTCTTCTCACACCACTTCTTCTATAACCTCATAGGCTACGCCTTCTCATCCATAGCAAGGTATTACATCCTTCACATTTTTTATCAGTTTTGACTATGAAAATAAATTTGACGAAATAAATATTTGAGAGTGGGGCCAAGAAGGTTGACAACACATAAAGGATAACATCCTAGTTATGCCAACATATTGAAAATTGGTATATGGTGATATGTTGGTACATTGCTTCATTGAAATTTTGAAAGGGCAGCTAATTAGTGTGTAAGAAGTGTAAAATGGTAAACGACACTTCAAGCAAAATTAAGATTAATGCTTCTTGAACATCAAGTCAACACATCTCAAGGCAACTCCAACCATCTTTAGAAGTTTATCTAATCCTCTAAACTCTGCCAACATCTTTGTCTTGGAACGAGATAACTAGTTAAGTCCATAAAAGTGTTAGTATGAAGGTGTAAAGTATAATTCACACACATTTTTATAAGTTTGAATGTGGGATAAGTGTACACCATGGTAAATTATGTATACTATATGGGTTCATGTAGGTTGATGAAACATGTGGAATTTTTAATAGGTACCTTGAGTACTTGAGTATAGGAAATGAAAGCTCAAGAAGAAAAAAGCCATAGTCTCTTCACAACCTATATATAGCATGCTTTTGTAAAATGAAACGTTAGTTAGAGAGAGTTTTAAGGAATAGTTTGAATCAATATTCTTCTATAGAATGCCTCATGAATTATATAAAAATAAATCTTGAGTTGAGTATGTCTTCATTGCGAATAAATGTATCTTTTCGCATAATTTTTAAATTTGAATTCATAAAAGGATAAGAATGATAGTAAATGTATGTACATATGTTATGAATAAGAATAAATTTATGCATATGATATTACTTTACATTTAGCTTTAATTATATTTGTAATTCCTATATTAATTTAGTGTCCCATTGCAACATTCAAACTACAACATATTGCATGTCGTGATGAGAGATTCCATGGACTTTTGCTAATAGTCTTATGCACTCATAGAAGCATAATTTGAATTTGAGAAATTTATAAATATATAGGTGCGTTAATGAAAATAGGACAATGAAAAAAGTGAGTGAGAATTGGATGCCAAGGTCAAGAGTGATACTAAAAACTCTAGCATTTATTGAAAAAGTGGAATTGAGTTTCTTAGAGCAAAATGTTAAGTGGAGTCTTGATATTTTACATTGTACCACTTGTTCATGCTAGTGAAAAGTAACATATGATTAGGGCTTGCATCCACAAATTACTTATTGAACTGCATTAAATGATTGTTTTTCTAACTTGTCCAAGCATAGAAAATTGATAATAGTGAAGGAATAGTAGAACAAACGAATGACTTCCCTAATTTTTAAGGTTTCACAATGTGTTATGAGCTAATTAGAGTTTCAAGAAAGGAGATCAATTTCAAGCGAGGTTTTAAAATCCCAAGGTCAAAGGAACGAGGTTGTTGAATTTGTTTCAAATAATATTATAATTGGCAAGATATGAGTGGTATTGTCTTGATCAAAATTTCAGAGTTCATTTACCACAATTTGTGTTAATTTTGTGTGCATTGTTATTTAGGCTTTTTTCTGCCTATTTCACATTCTATCGACAAATTTATAACAAATCATTATTCTCCTTAACACCCTTTCTATGCACATTTCAACTATTATAGAATATTCTTTATTACAATTAGCCCTGATTTTCAATGTTATATCAAGTTAAATCTGGGTAGATCTGAATTACACATGTTTATGGGTAGATGTATTACATTTTCATGTAAAATCACTTTTCCATAATAAAATAGTTTTAATCCTTTTTATATCCATATTTTGCATATCATGTTATCATTGCATTTAATCTAACCACATAAATATTGTAGTCTCTCTAACAATTCACAAGCCTTTAGTATGGTACAACATTTTATAATTTATATTACATTACCTATATCATTATTGGATAAAGATAACTTATAATTATTATATTAGTTTGTCAAATATTTCAAGGTTGTTACATAAGAATATGCATATTTTTCAAGGCATAATCAAAAGTATATGTTTATCATATGTTATAATTTTAAACATTTAGTTTATCGTGTGGTTCGTGGACTCAACATCTCAACTATGAAAGCTTTCCTTTTCACTTCTTTCATTGCCACCTTCTTGGTCATCACATCACTAGGTGTCCTTCTAAGTCTCATTAGCATCCTCAACGAGTTTGGAAGAAGAAAGAAGGGGTTCTCAACCAGAATTTCAAGTGGAATAATCGTGAAACATTATACCACTCCCCTTTCTCTCACATTGGCTTTCTTGCGAAGAAGGGTGGTGCCAAGGGATGTCCTAGTATTGTGCCCCTTGCCTTCCCTCCTCTCTCCCCTCAACTTGTTGAGGTCCCCTCCTCCCTACCTAGGACCCTCTCATTTTTGAAATCTACCTTAAAGGATGATCCAATCTCTCGATCGACTCCTCCTCAAGGGTGTTCTTCTTGGGCCTCTCCTCTCAGGGCTTCTAAGCTTCATGCGGATGTTGGTGTCTCTTCAAAAAATAAAGGGCATAAATCAGAGGCAGAGTTTCTGAGGGCATAAATGCATTATCTAATCAACAATGGCTCCCAACGAACCTTAGAAGATCTCCTTTCTAGGCATAAGATATGTGTAGTCTTGGCATGCGGTTAAGCCCTCCAGAGTGTGCAGTTGACATGTCTTATTTTTGGGGTTGTGGATTGTTTCTCTTTTGTTTTGGGGTTTTTTCAATTGGTTCTGTTGGTTTTCTATCTTTAGGGTCTTTATTAAGGATTGGTTGAAGCCTCACAGTTTCAGCGTCTTTTCTCTTTATTGCTCTTCCATTTTTTGGTGTTTTTTTCATTGTTTGTTTCTTGGCTCTTTTGATATGCTCCCTTTCAGAAGGTAGTGGCCTTTATAATCATTTTTTTCCCTTTTATTCATCTTTTTCTTGTTACAGGCAATGGGTGTTTGAGTGTGTCCCATACCAATTTATAACTCCAATAAAAACGTTTACCTTAACAAATTAAAAAAATAATATAAATATAAATATATATATATAATATGACAACATACACAAAACACGTGAACTATTTAACAAGACAACCTAATGAAATATAAATAAATAAAAAATGTAATGATTGTAATATGTACACAAAATAATTTTCCCAAAAATGTTGGTCAAACTTTTTGAATAATAAAGCCCCATAAAACATACATCCCTAACCAACTACATTACGAAAAAAATAGCCTTTTCATAATATAATAGACATATATTCAAAATGTGGGAATGAATCACATTATGCACCTTTAATTCTCTTATAATTTACCCCTGATTGAATTGGATGGCACGTGATACACACTACATAAATTAGGGGAAGTATCCCAATAAGGGAACATCACCCAATAATTAACATGAAAGTTATGGTAATAGATAAACCATACTCAATAATTGTGCTAATAGTTTTTTTTTTAATAAATTAAAAAAAAACTGCAAACCTTATTATAGATATTTAATCAAAAACCTTGACAGTATCAGGGGAGTACACCAAGTTACATAAGTCAAGAGAGAAAAAAGTTTTGAAGCAACCAAGAAATTTAAATGAAAAACTAATTTTCATTAGAGATTACTATATCATCGTTATTGTTATCAGCAACATGAACATCTTCTTTAAGGTTAATAGCAATCAAGGAGCCCAACAGAAGAATCTCCCCAGTGTCATCCCTAATTCCCAACCTTTCACAAATCATCTTTAGCTTTCAGTATTAAAGGATGTTATCCTCTACCATTTCTTTTAGCAGAGTCTAAATTTGGTCAACCCTGGTTTCCATCAAGGGGCTAAAATGATCCATATCTTCATGCACAACAATAGAATTGCTAGCATTGAATAAAATTGTTTGAATGTCAATAAGCTGAGCAAATTTTAGGGTGTTCAAGCGGGTATTAGACTAGCCAGTGTCTTCAATTACGTTGATAACAGCGTTCACAAAAGCCATCAAGGAGCCACCACCGAGATGCGCTGCAAGCTGGGCACGAAGCAGATTCATGGCCATCCATTTCAGTAGCGTCTCATCCTTTACACCATCCAAGAGGGTTTTTCCCAGAAGTCTAGGGCTTCTTGCGCTGTGAAACAAGTCTCTTTATCAAGGAGGGACCCTGAGTCAAGCAAATCATAGAGCTTCAGAGCATCCACCAGGCCCAAAAAGGAGGAGTGGACATCTTCCAAGGAATAGTTATGCAACAAACTATTATTCATCTCATTAACCAAGTTGAGGATGGAGGCCTTACCTTTTGCCTCCCTGTTTCGCTTGCTACCCAAGCCCCCTGAATCCATCTTGCCAGAGAAATTAACGTCAAAGAGTTGGGAGCATAAAGCAAAGAAGTGAGTAGAATTCCCGAGATGGAGAATGAACGAGGATAAATGCCATGCCGTGAGACACGCGTGTCGTGTGTGGCTCTCGATGACCATCATTCGCCACTGCCAACAATGAATTTCCATGCTTCGAAGATCTAATAAATCAGACCCATACCAATTAATGATTAGATTCATTAATATGGTGGTTATGTGAATCATTTTTTGCAATCCTCCAAGCCTTTGAGCCCTTGGTGAGGGTTTTGGTCACATGGAGACTTGGTTTCGAATGATTGAGGGTAACTCCATCGTTCGCCATATGGTCAGCGAGCTTATTGCTTTCACGAAATATGTGCAAGTGAAAATAAGTCTTCAAGTTGCTACACAGGGTCTTGCAATCGTCCATAATATTTTTAAAGATCCAATTGTGCAAAGATTCTTTTGAGAGGGCTTCAATGACAACTTTCAAGTCCCCTTCTATTTCCAAATCAACCCAATTCTTTTGAATCACTAAAGAGAGATCACGTCAAAGAGCTTTAGCTTCGGCAACATGTTGGAGCAAGAGCCAAGTGCTTCACTGAAACCAAGTAACAAATTGCTCTTAGAATCTTTGAATGTCCATCCGGCACCACCAATACCACGTTTACCTTTAAAAGCGCCATCAAAATTGAGCTTGATCATAAAACTAGAAGGTGGAGTCCAATTATCTCTGACCCTATTATCAAGAATAATTGTGCTCATAGTTATTTAAATTTTAAATAAATATTTAATATTTAATATATAATAAATGTATACTCATTTAAAATGTGATTTTCTTTTAATTTGAACCTTTCTAACTATGTGTTTAAAATATTAAAGTCATTCCCCCAACCCAAAAAAAAAAAAAAAAAAATCGTAGAAGAGCAATTTAGGATTTGTATTAAAGATGAGCCGTCGAAGATTATTCTGATATCTGGTCAGTGGTCAGCAATCATATGCGCAATTGCTCGCTTACGTCAGCTATCAGGGCTATTTTAGAACCGCATAATAGCCCTATTTCAAACTCCGTACCAATTACAATTTACGATTTTAGGTTTCGGCTCCGTAACAAATAATGACAAGGCCGCTTTTACTGTCGTGCTGGCGTGTAATTAGTTTGAATCTCGATTGCCATGGAGCGAGCGAGGTCGAGAAAAATATTGACGGGAGGGAATCGTCTTGGGAAGTATGAATACCTGGTGATGGCATGGGCTATCGCCGTCTCCATGCGCTCCGGAAATGGTTGATATTTTCATGAACTTCTCTCCAGACTCCGGCTATCGTGAGTCGTGATATAATTAACCAGTGCCGCTTTAATGGAATATCATTATTATTTCGGACACATTAAATTCTTAAACGCAGCCGCAGCAGGTGTTGTGTTTGTGATGATGGTTACGTAATTTGATTTAAGGGATAATAATAGATTCATTTGCCATCATTGGTACGTCGCCAACATTTGCCCTTTGCCATTGTCTCAGCATTTATGAGCCTTAATTTTGACGAGACATTGTCTTGACTGGCCAGTTGTACAAATCTTTGATACGCATTTCAGTCCTTTTCAATCGCTTTAGAATTTAATGTTCTATTCTGCTCGCTTACTTGCGTCAGCGATGATTAACAATTTAGTACAAAACAGCGACTATTAACTATTTTGTACAAAGCACCTTACCTTCCCTTCACGTGAGAGACTGCATTTGACGGTTGATCCTGCCTTTCGGAATTTTTTAATGGAGGACAAAAGTCTGGTGCAGGGATGGTGTCGAGTCATTCAAACCCAGTGCATGTTTCTGGCCACATTTGCCACTCCCCAAACCTAGTGCTATGGGAACTCCGATAAAAATATTTAACCTTCGTCTCAGCTTAAATATGAGCGGCCATCCAGTTTAAAAATATTTGCTACAAAAGACGGTTTAGCTGGTTTTTTAATTTGAAGGCTCCATGTTTTTCATGGTTTCATAATGATTCTTGTGAAAAATAACGTTTATGTAGTAGTTAGTTTTCACTATTATAAATTGTTTATGGTTTATTTTGTATTTAAATTTAAAATTTTAATTTTATCATAACAATAAATTGTAGGTAAGGATTAATATGAGTAAATGGAGAAAACTTAATAATCTATTAAAAAAAGAGTAGTGACTAATTGAAATTATAGTTTTTGAGAAAAAAATTGTGTTTTTTTTAAATTGTTTCGATGTTTTGAACTGTCATCATGATCCTTCAGCAATATAATAGGATTTATGATTGAACAACAAGACTCACATTATTTAAATATCGCATAGAACAATAGTCACATGAGGTATAAATGAAAGGGTGGTCACTGCGAAGTTTTGAAAATGTGTCCACCTCCCATTTTTTAAGTTGTAGACTCATACCCCAATATGATTATGAAACCTAAAAATGTGGTGCATTTGTGAAATCAAGACTACTTCCATTGTTTCTTCTATCGAAACTTTTGTGCAGAGGGACATTGCATCAAAACTAACCAACAATTCCTTATTATCAACTCTCTGGTCCTTGATAAAATTCATGAAATCTCTCAAGTCACAAATAGAAGAGGAAGTCTTGTCTACTAAAGGTTTCCATCCATTGGCTAAAAACAAGTCTACAAATTAAAAAATAAGACATGGACACATTTCTAAAACATGGCAACAACTACCCTCTCATTTAATACCTCATGTGAGTGTTAATATCTACGTCATTTAAATAGTGCAAGTCTTATTGTTCAATCATAAATTCTATTCTCTTGAGGAAGGATCACAGGGAGTGATCCAAAACATCGAAAAAAATAAAAAGAACACAACTTTTTCCCAAAAACTATGATTTCAATTTGTATGGACTATGAAAACATAAAATATATAAGTAGTGACTAATGTTTTATAACATATAGATATTAATTAAGTGCATAAAAGTAAAAAAGAGTTATAAATATTCTAAATATGTTAAAATACAAATTCAAAAATTAAGGGAGAAATAATAAAATAGATAAAAAAGTAAATCTAAAAGATGATAGAGATAGGTATAGGACATTTGTTGGTGACACGAAAGACAATGAATAATTTTTCCTTGAAGGGGATGTAGGAATTCAATTATGAAGTTGTATTTATTACAAATGCTTTAAAAAGATTGTAATACATATTTGTAATTTTCAATATTCTTTCCACCTATACAAATACAATTATAAAAATTTTAAAAATATATTAATAAAAGTTGAAGTTTGAAAGGAATTATAATTCAACACAAAGATGATAATTGAAATCAAATGTTATTCTATGTTCAAAGGATCAATAACTAACTCCCCATTGCTGTTAAATATGAGAACCACAAGTGCATAGATTGTTAATTGGTGTGAAATACTATAAAAGGTCTAGATTACTAGAAAACCTAAGTAAACTACCATATAGAATAAGTTCGTTGTTAAGTTATATAAGGAATGTCCAATACTAAATGTTAATTTTGAAAATGATTAAAAAAACACTGCATCAACGATTTATATTGTTTAAATACATGTAAATAATGTTATTTGGCAATATTATATATATATATATATATAAAACTATGATCCAGTATAATGACGCAAACATAACTATTAATCTTATATCTTTTGTGACATTAATGATTTTTTATTATCATAAAAAATGCATCAACTAGTTTAAGATAGAAAAAAATATATTAAGAAGGAATATGAATAAAGATAAAAAGTTAGAATAAAATGGTGTAAAAGTAGAAACACAAAGCTTATATTTTTGTTATTGCGCGTCATTTTCCTATGTTCAATTTTATGTGTGAGCCTATACACTTGTAGAATAAGTTGCTCATGTACTAATGAGATATCCTCCTTGCTGGGATTTTATGCAGACCCTTTTTATGTTTGAAGTTGTAATCGCATGTTTAAACAAAGAGCATGCCAATCTATCACATATCATTTCATGCTATTTTTCTTAGTTATGGTTTGAGGTGAAGACAAAGAAAATATTAGCATAAATTTGTTCATGACTTTAAAATGTGTATTTAATGTTTTGAGATATAATTTTATATGTTTAAGTAAATAAATATCTATACATTATAATGTAGGGTATTAGGAAAATAATTATGTATATATGTTATAAATAATAACGTAAAAAAATTATATATATGTATTTGTTTTTTTCATATTCACGTTTAACAAGGTATATGTCCCTTTCACGATTCCATGATCATTGTCTTAGCCAAACCATATGTTAAGTTGTCCAATGTTAATAATGTTTATTCATAATCCATAAATTGAAAATTGCAATGAACTCCAAAAAATATATATATAAATAATAAAATTGAATCGGACTCCAAAATTCTTATTTATATTTAAACTGACTATTTTAGTATACAACATAAAACAATAACAATCACAATTACAATAAAAATTAAACACTTTTCAACACACTTTCAAAAGATATTAATATATATATTAAAAAAAACCACATTACAGTCAATAACCAAAACTTACTTCTATAGTCTAACATACAAAATATATGCCATAAAGTATTGAGGATAGTTCTATATGTAAATGCTCTCATGTCCAAAAAATCAACAAATCTTATTACACCGAAAACGTCTTTATTGGCAAGAAATCAACATATATTCGTCTCACAAAGTGGATATTCCTCAGTTACGCCCTTTTTTCTTAAAATTTATTCATCTTTTCATCCATTCATAAGCTCAAGCGAGTATAGATATGCCCTTTTCTAATATGTAAGCACCACTAGTAAAAGTGAATCTTGGAATTTCATCCAATTTCATTTGTCCTTGGAAACGTGGTTTGAAATGAAATGAAATGAGTTTTAATAACATCCACGAGACCAAATAGTCTATGGGACCAAGTGTCAAGATCATTAGAGATTCTTCATATTCTTTTCGAAGTCATCTGCCTCCTATGAATCTTTACCAACATCGAGGCTATGTTGTGTAGCCTCTCCTCCTCAAATAATTCACTAAAACTGCCCACATTCACGTTGTTACCCTACTGCATACGAATATCCTTGTACGCATCGCACTCCCTAATGAAGTGTCGTTCAGTTTCAACCACTCTATCATTGAAAAAAATGTAAGTCCTATCTTCCCATCTTTCTTTGGGAACCGTCCATCTTCCCGTTTCACACCTAAGATGGTGTGAACCGGTCCTCAATTGTGCCATTAGGATCCTAGCGTTACCTTTAAGTTCGGCACTTAGGTATGCTTTATCCCCGTGCTCCCAAGTGGGATTAAACTCTTTGATATAATGCATTTTTTTACGTCTAATCTGATTTGTCCACATGGTAGTCCTGAATTTTTTTAATACAAACTTTTTTTATTTCCTCTTTGGAGTTAGGGCACTCCTGTAACTTAATGTTCCATTTTCCCAGCCACTTGATGTTTTGCTTCATCCACATCTTCTTCCTCCGATCTAGCACCTCGTTCACCACCATTTTGGGCCACCAGTGATTCCCCATGTTTTCAACCTTTTTTATGTAGCTTAGTACCCATGAAATCGCCACAGCTTCCATTTGAAAAGTACCGGCTTCTGCCAGGAGGATCTCATATGGAACAGTTGCTTTAACTTTAAGACTACTAGTGATAAGATGTTTTTGAATTCTTTCCAACTATCTCTATCTATGATTTGACATGCTGCTTCCCCAAACCTCACAACCATAGAGGACAACCGGTGTGACCAGCAAACCAAAAAGGGTTTTCTTGGTTTTTCAGTCCCAAAGTTTTGCTTTCCTGCATTTGTTCTAGAGAAGGTAAGAAGCTCTCCACCCTCCTTGAATCCTTTTCGCCCTGCAAGTTTCCCAACTGAGCCTGTTATGAAAAACAATACCAAGATACTTGTATTCTTCGACGATTTCCAACGGGCTACCTTCGAACATAAAATTAGTTTGTTGTTGTTTCCTTTTTAGAGAGAAGATCATGACTTTAGTCTTGCTAATGTTCACTTGCATCCCGACATCTTGACAAAATAGATCTAAAGCGTTCAAATGATCCCTCAAACCATGGGCAGTTTTTGCTATAAGAATAAGATCATCTGCATATAAAAGTAGCTTTACTACAACACTGGTCAACTGAATGCCACCTCCTTCAGTTTTATTTATCCATTCCTCAAGTTTGTCAATGTAAAGGCCAAACAAAGTGGGGGAGAGTGGGCACCCCTGCTTGACCCCTATGTTGCTGCCGAAGCATTCAGACATGCCTTCTCTAGTTCTAATTTTTGCTCTAACACACTCATAGAGTTTGTGGACAACTGCTCTAAACTCATCGGGAACCCCTAGTTCTTCCATCCTTTTCTAGAGTTTGTCTCTGGGTACTGTGTCAAAAGCTTTTTTAAAATCCACAAAACAACAGTAAGCTTCCCCACCTTGGGTGTTCCAAGCTTTTTCAATCAAATGCCTAAGAGTAATATAGTGATCAAGAGTGCTTTGGTCTAAAACCAGCCTGTCAATCTGCTCTTTTCCCTTCTTTTTCTGCCCAACTATTCATTCTACGTTCGATCAAGCTCCCAAATAACTTTCCAAGAAGAGGGTTGACCATGATAGTACAATAGTTAGAGGGATTATTGATATCCCCACTCTTGAAGAGAGGGATAACGACACTAGTCGTCCACTTCACTGAAAATCCCCATTGCGTGACTTCATTAAAAATTCTTTTGATGTGCAGAGCAAGGTGTTCAACCACCCACTTTAAGAATTCAAGTTGCAGCCCGTCAATGTCTTGTGCTTTACCATTTGCTAATTTCTTTATACCCTGTTTGATCTCCTCATCTGAGAAGAGCTCGATTGACGTGTTAACACTGGGAGAGAGAGTTTTCTCATGTTCACGCTCATAAAGTAGCTTTGCATACTCTAACCATTGAGATTATGTGATATTATTTTCTGTATGTTTCTTCTCTTGTTGTAGCTCCCTCCAAAAACCTTTGGGATTGTGCTTACCTAACTCTATTAGCTCCTTCCTTCTTAGTATAGCAAATTTTTCTTTCTTGGCTTTTAATAATTTCACATATTTTTTCTTGTTTTCAACTTGAACCGATGTGGTTGATAGAGAATTGCACTGATGAATATGAGTAATACGATGTTGTTCAACGCCAAAATTTGTCCCTTTTGGTATCAATTTCCCATTTTGGCCACCTTTGCTCCTCATTTTTACTATTACAGAGTCGAAATAGAATATAAATGCAATCAAATACCAAAACCCTCATACCAACACTACTAGGTTTAGTAATCAATCAGAAAGTTAGTAATCGTTGTCATCACTTTTAATGGAAGAAACGTGGATTTACTTTGATAGTCGATCATGCCTCCCATCTACCGATTTTATTGATTACACTCATATGCCTTTGGGAGGCCATTATAGTTGACACTTTACACTCCATAATTTACAATAACGGTGGGAAACTTTTATATTCTCAATTTGCAGGCTCTCAAGCCTTTTACCTTGTTATTGCTAATATTTCTCATGAGAATCTGAGAGCAAACAATGTTTTGTTTCCCCACTAGAGGACTTAGGTGCCTTGCCACTCTCTGACCCAACTTATTGCTATCAAATCTTATACGATGATTTTTCTCCACAACTACTACTTCCCCTGCAGCATTTGGAACCAAAACAATAGAAGAATATCAGCTTAAGAAAAAAATGATTGTTGGATTGGTTTTAAATCTTGGTACCACATTGTATCAAGACTATCTACATATAGTTTGTGTGCTTTCACCATAAAGTGTTAAGTTTTGGTAGCTGATCTCCCATTCTACAAAATATAGAAATTCAAAATTAGTATATTTGTGGAATTATTCTGCTTTCCTTTCCTACTTCAATAGATGGTGTGAAGAAATACTTTTGAGCACATTATACGATAGAAGGAAGCGACGTGACTGTAGGGGCATGTCAAACCATAAATGTGGAAATAGCACATATCACGACATTGTAAGAAACACATTGCCATGGAAGAGGCGAGATGAAGAGGCAAATTTTAATTTTATGCTTTTGATATTGACAATTTACATTTTCAAGGTCTTCCACGAGCCTGGGCGTAGACAGGGCAAGGTGTAGGTGGCACGAGCTTCAAAAGGTATATTTTCATTTTTATTTTTTTTTCCCTTCTCGAATACATGTGATATACATATGACATAATTTTTCTTTTAATTGTAATCAACCTTATGTAATTCTAAGCCATTGTCAATGGTTAAAAAATAATAATTAACCAATAAAACATCACTTTCTCCATCACACTTTTATACACGTAGTAATTACATGAGATGATTCGTTAGCATTTTTTTTTTTATAAAATTTTAAAAAATATTTGGGGTTGTCTTAAAGGTACAAATTATAATTGAAGGGATATAATATTATATTTTGACTTCATAAAGTAAAAGAGTGTATATTGGTAATATATTTTATTGTAAATTTTATGATCATCGACCTTTCCACATTTTCATGTCATACATGTAAGTATTAATAGTCTTATATATTTGGTGGACGTGATAATAGAAAATGAGATTGTGTGTCCCTGCATGAAATGTGGCAATGCACAGTATGGAAATGATGAGTTTAAGAAACGGTAAAGTGGTGGGAAGGGCAAGGCCATATACAATATGCAAGTGGTGAAAGATTTCAAGGTGAGCTAGACAATTTTAGGTGATATCATACCCCACACCAAGATTTAAGGCAACTAGTGGATTTGCATGCCCTGCACCATTGTAAAGGGGTCTATAACTTGTAGGGTGTTGGTATCCTTGATTGGTCATTTTCTATTGTCAAGAGTCGATGAGAACACCACGAGAGCTAATTTCACTGTGGTTGGGTTCAACATTTGATTTGAAAGTAAATTTGTCATTGTAATATCATTAATGTGGGGATCGGTCATTTATGTTTTGGAGTCTATATTTATATGTACAAATTATAAATATAGTATATTATTTATTAGTGTATAATATATCATATAGATAACTATATTATATATTTTTAACTATAAATATTATTATAATATATAAATTACTATAAACAATAATATTCAAATCGCAAAAGGGTGTGGTTTTATGTACTCTAGATGTAATGGTGAAGAGAAGCCCTTCATGCAATGTCCTAAGTGATAGAAAGAAAATTACGTACTAAGGCATAAATATATGTAATTATTATTATTATTATTATTATTATTATTATTATTATTATTATTATTATTATTATTATTATTATTATTATTATTGATATTTATTTTTTATCGAAGTTATGACCCAATTTAGGACACAATCAGAGACCCATATCACCGAGTGATTATCTATCACATATACCAAATATACCAATAATAGCCATAACATAGCTCGAGAATATAAATAATTAGGTCACAATCAGCCAGAGAATACCAACAACGACCACAACCAACCTCATATACCATAGTGAGATTTGAACATGGATGGGGCTTGAAAAAACCAAGCCACTTTACCAACTCACCCACATCTCATTGGTGAATACATATTATTAATAATATAAAATATTATATATTATGTTTAATATACTATAATATATTATTAAAATAGTAATATTTAATATTATATTATTAATATTAATTATAACATATGAATACAAATAATGTATATAGAAATATTATAAAATATAATATAATATTAGTATATAATATTTTATTATTTATTATATATAATATATTAAATATTAAATATTATAAAACACACACACACATACACACACATGTGTGTGTGTGTGTGCGTGTATATAATTTAATATATTAAACTACCATATTGTGTAGAGGGTATGCAGAGACTTGTAGGGATTTGAACCCAGGTCCAATGCACTACCCAAAAATGATAACACTTTTGGCTTTGTTGGCAATTGACCTCTCCTCCATTCACCATAAAGATAAATTGATATTACTAATATAAATAAAATTGTTGTTATTAGTGTTATTGAGAAAGAAAATGGAATAAACTTGGAAATATATGTATCCATGTCTATTTATTGTATGACATCATGCATCAGTGGATTAGAATATATAAGGGGGAATCTTGGATGTGTTGCAGAATGGTTATTGGCATTATGCAAGTTACATGTGATGCTACGATGTATACAATATGAGTTATGCTTAGCCAGTATGGGATGAAAATGTGTAGGACCTTGATGAAGCCTTAGTAGATACTACATAAGGTTTGATACATGCTAGGGTGTTACGATATGATCTTTATATATTTAATTATACTACTATAGGAGTATGTGTGGTATCTATTGGAGACAGAATAAAGACCTTGGATGGTTTGTGGTATTTTAAAAAGTACCCAAAAGGTGGTTGTGCCATCTAAGATGATTTGCAACATGACATGAGATGGAATGACTGCTCCACATGGTGGTTGTGTAGTTTTGGAGGTTATGTAGCATGGCAAAATGTAGTGTGATGTTTCTAAAATGAAACTACATAGTATGGATGTTATACGACATTGTGCAATGTGTCATGACATGGCACAAGGCAAATTTGTATTTCTAAATGGCTTGCATCATGACACAAGGTGCTACATAATTGCATTATACATTTAGTTCTAGAAACTACATGATAGTATCTATTATTTGTGTGCTCGTACAAAGGAGAAGTGCATAGTGCACAAAATTACACACAAATCACCACGATAATTTTTGTTCCATATTTCCCAAAAATCAATATACTTTGCTTAAGTTTCACTTCATCAATTTATCACTCTAGAATTGAGATATTAATTAGGTATTTTTCTTGTTTTACATCCAATTAATATTAATTTCATTATTATGGTAGATGTAATATATTTTAATGTAAAATCACTTGCCCATCAAGCAATTTGGTGAACCCATCGTGTATTACACCTTGTCTAGGGTTAAATCTTGCTACATTTTGTAATGGATCTAATTTTAATAGGATTAAATATTTGGTGTGTTCCTTCAGGGTTTCACAAAAAATTTATTTTTGTACCTTATCCCTAGGGTTAGATCTCATTTTATGTTGATTATAATAGCAATTATGTAATTTCTTAGGGATAATTATCTTTCGTGCTCTTAAATTAAAAATATCCCTAACATCCTTGTGGTTTGTATCTAAACATAAACTTGTGGGCTTCAATGAAAACTATAATTAATATTTGATTTCCTTTAGAATGGTTGCATATATGCTCAATTTTTTCATGTGAATGATAGTTAGATATTGTATGTCCAAATGAAATATAATACTTGTGTATTTATAAATAAATTGAATTCAAATTAGGACCTTATTGATGCACAACCCATCACAAAATGGTCACAAGATAAAAAAGGTTGAATAAAAAATTGATATGTACATAAACATCCTAAAATCATGCAATTTAATGACTAATTAATGCTTAGTGACCATTTCTAAACGGTGATTTATGTGTAGTTTTATAACTTGTGCACATCTCCTTTGCACAAGCACACATCACTTTAAGACTTTCATGTAGTGTGTATAACTTGATGTACAACACGACCTTGTAGCACCTTATGTCATGTTGCAAGCCATATAGAACTACAAAATTGTTTTGTCCCGAGTCATGCCACATTGCATAATATTGTAAAGCATCCATACTATGTAGTATCCTTTTATATACATCACACCACATTTCACCATGATGCATAACATATAAAATCACATAGTTTTCATGTGGAGTAGTCCTTCCACCTCATGTCATGTTGCAAACCATCTTAGATGGCACAACCACATTTTGGAGACCTTCTACCATACCATAGACCATCGAAGTTCTTTAATTGGTCTTCAAAAGATACCGTACACATCCCTGTAGTAGAACAATTCAATTTATGAAGATTATATCATAACACCAAAGCATACACCAAACCTTATGTAGTATCTACTAGGGGTTCCTCAAGGTCCTACACACGGACCTCCTAACATCATGTGCACCATGTTGCAACACATCTAGGACTATGCAATCATGATGTAGGGACTCATGTCGTGCCAAAACACATATGTAACTATACATCCACCATGTGGATAATTACATAGAAATTTCTACATGTTGTAACACATCCTAAATTGCACATCTATTATGTAGATATCTTGCAACACATTGTGCCATGTCACATAAACTTTTTTAGTCATGTAGTCTCTATATGAAGACTCAATGACACATCATGCCATTATAGGAATCACTCTCAAAGTGCACATTGTGCCTACACACCTGTCAGCATGTGGAACATATGCAAATCAAATCAACACACTTACAAGAAGGGGAACCATCACTCGAGGTAGAAGATGAACCATTCACTTTATTAATAATATAAAATATAAAATATTATATTTAATATAATATAATATTAGCTTAATGTAATATAATATTATTAATATTAATTATAACACACACATATAAATACTTATATAATTGTATAGTATAATATACATTTATATATTTTATACTATATATTCACTATAATATATTATATAAATATATAATATTTGATACAATATTTTATTATTTATTGTTAAATAATATATACCAATTAATTCATGCACACATGCACACACACATACACATAACCACCATATTGCTTAGAGAGAGTATGCAGAGATCAGTAGGAATTTGAACCCAAATCCAACAAACTATTTAAAATTGGAAGCACTTATGGATTTCTTGGAAATTTTACCTCCTCCTTCATTCACTGAATGAAGAAAAATGAGCACTATTGTTATAAATACAATGGTTATTATTAGTTTTACTAAGAACAAAAATGGAAAAAACTTAGAAATATATATTTACATATCTATTAGTATATGGCATCCTAAATTAGTAAATTAGATTATAAATGGGGCATATTTCATTAGGAAAACCATTATATTATTTGTCTAATTGGTTTAAAAGTCCTCTAATTTAATTTTATATAATGAAAGCAAATAGATGTGACATGTCACTGAACTTTGCATACATATCTATGTAAACTTAATCAAGTCCATCACTTAAAATACCCTGTCATTGCCCCTCAGCATCACTACCCAATCCATATTTAGAATATCTCACTACTTTCATGTTCTTTATGGCCTTTCCCTTCCCCATCACTTCTTCATTGCTCAAGCTCACCATGAAACATGACATCTCCTCCCAACATATCTCATTGATATGCCATATGAAGTAACACCACCCTATTTTCTATCATCACCTTCTTTAGAAATAATAGATTATCATTCCTTAATGATTTGTGTAAAAATATGAGACGAGTCTAACAATTAAAAGTTTTTTGTGTGGTACGATTGATTGTTTTATACTTTCTTATTTTATAAAATCCCATTTCACCAAAACAAACAATTACATTCCTTCCAACATAACTTGCACTTTTGAAATAACTACTAATTTTATCGTATATTTATTTGTACCCTCAATGAACATACTTAGAAATGAACATTTACAAGACATGAACATACACATTGTGATTTGAATGCATTTACATTACGTAATGTAAGTCAATATAATGTAGTTCATATATCAATACCCTATCATGATTGTTGGGTGAATATTTTGTCGACCAGCTAACTGGTGAGCAAAATAGGTCTCTTCAACCACAGCATAGGGAGATTGGTCGGCCAGGTGTGCAGGTTTATTACATCACCAGGGGACAAATCTCTCCTCTCATCAAGGGGAGGTTCCCTATAAGTATGAAGGTGCTATATACTATATAAATAAGCTGAAAATAACACTCGGGGATAGGATAAACCATCCATCTCTCCTTTTTTAGATATGATGCTCATAGATCAAAGGAGAAATCATGGGTGATTGGTGAAGGTACTTCTCTTCTTTCAGAAGTAACATTTAGCCAAGAGCTAGATCCCTTCCTAGATAGTAGAAATCCTAGTGAAATGACAGAATGCATTTCTCTTCTTTCAGAAGTGCTTGTTCTTGCAAACAACAGGAATATTTTTGGTAAGTAACTGGTAACCAAAGGTGCAGAGTAACCAACAGCCTGAGATGTAGTGCAAAGTCTCCACCTCGACTGCCCAAGAGTGAAATATGAAGAGCAATGGGGGCACAAAGTCGTCCCAAGGTCCTTTACACAGGAAACAGAAAAAGACAAACACACTAAAGACAACTATGACATCACAAAGTCTGAAAGTAGCTGGCTTCAGGACACCTTCCTTATCACTTCCATTAGCTCTACTTGTTAAATTGCATAAACAAGAATACATTTAGGAAATAGACATAAGAACAATCTCCTAGAATGATACAAGCTATAACAGCACAAAGTCTGAAAGTAACTTGCTTTCTGATTCAAACAAAGAAATATGATAAACAATCTGAGCTCAAAGTCTCAGTGATACCTTTCAATTTGGGCAGAGTTTTGCTTCTGGTAATGAGAAGATATCCCTTACAACAAATGAGAGATTACAATATATAGCGCTCAAAGAAAGACTTGGGTGCTTATTTTCATGAAAAAGGCCCATGCTGAATTGAATGCCTTCAATGCACCTTCAGTTCTGTCTGGAGGGACCATGCTGGGAATAGTACATTGCCATAACCAATGCGTATCCATTCCTCTAATATGTCTCTTCCTTAGTATGGACTGTCTGGTCCTTTTCCTGATGTCTGTGCAGCTGTCTAATTTGCCATTACTTCATGGAAGGAAAAATAGGCCACGTCCTTGATTTGGCATACTCAAGAGTCTACTTGATCCACTATTTCACCTACTGAAAATAACTCCCTTGAAGATATTTTGGCCTTTCCCTCTTTCTGCTACAATTTGAGCCCTCAGGCTATCTTTTCCCTTTCTGGTTTTGTCTTTTCTTGGGATTTGAGCTCTCAAGACTATATCCTCAGCTTTGTTGGCTCTTTACGCTCTTCCAGCAGTGGTTCTTCCCTTTGGCGTTTTGGCCTTTGAATGAATTCGAGCCTGTCATCCTCCTTAGCAATTCTTTTGTGTCTTTCCTACTTGCTTTGGCCGCTTTTCGTTGATCTCAGCAAGTGACACGTGGCATTTTTTCTTTCTTTTGAGAGTCCTGCGGAAGATGACATGTGGCAACATCTGCTTACTTTATCAACTCACCTGAGACTGACCACAGTCTTTACGAAACAAAAGGGAGAGACCATGGATGTTGACACTTGGTAGCTTTCGTCGAGCTTTTCAAGGGACACATGGCATGTTTCTGCGTAATCTAACAATCACACAGAACGATGACACTAGGAGCGCTCCGCTCTCAGAGCTTTTTCCTTTTGGGCATTCCTTTGGTTTGAGCTTATTTCCTTCAGAAAAAAGGTCCGAAGGAATTCCTTTAGGCTTTGCCTTAGTCATTTTTCCGCACGGAAAATACTTCTGAAAGAATACTAACGGCTCTTTCACTTAATAATTTCCTTCGAACAAAAAGTTTGAAGGAAATGTTCCCTGTCGGCCTTTGAACAAATTCGAAGGAATTCTATTCTATCTTTTCGGTCAGTCACTTGGTTCTTCCTTTAAGTTCTACGCTTTATTTGAATTTCAATGAATATTCCCTTACTTTAAATTTGATGTCCGTGGGGCTGTCAATGGCCGCTAGTCGCTTGAACCATGTTGAACCTTAAACCTTTGAACCCATTGAAAGTACATTGGTTCATTGGTTCATCGGTTCATTCTATCTCTTTTATTCCATCGCTTTCTCGCTCCTTGGTTGAACCATCCGTTGAACCACCTGTTTGCTGCTTCTTTCCTTGACTGAGGCCGCCTTTGAACCTTTGAACCCATGAACCATTGAACTTTGAACTTTTTCGGTTCAGTTCAATCAGTTCATTGGTTCATCCTTTGTTCGTCACTTCCTTGTTCTTTCTAAGCTCTTTGATCTTCATCGCACTGGTTGAACCTTTGAACCTGTGAACTCGTTGAACCTTTTGGTTCAAGGTTCAACAGTTTAGTCAGTTCATTCTTTTTATTTGGCTAAGTCCTTTTGATCTCTTAGAACCAAACACGTTGAACCTGTTGAACCATTGAACCCATTGAACCCGTTGAACCAAAATGGTTCAAGGTTCAACGGTTCAATGTTTCAATCCTTGCTTAGATGCTTGCTGATGGGCATTTTTGATTGAACCAAGTCATTGAACCAATCCTGAAAATGACCAAGTGTTGGAAACTTGTTCTTTTGATTGAACTCGCCTACAGAATCCTTTGAACCTGTTGAACCTGCTAGTCCCTTTATTGAAAAAGCTTGAAAAATGAGGAATTTGAAAGCTCAGAACAAATTCTTGAAAAGGGGAGAGAGGATTTTGGTCTATTGAACCAAAATAGTTCATAGGTTGTTGCCAAAAAAAAGTGATATTTTTTGGGGGACAACAATGATTACATTTGAGACATTTATGTAACTTTAAATACATGAATGGGTCCCAATAAAATTATTGCATAAAATAAGATTTTGAGATATGTTTTTTATAATTAAATATAATCTTTTGTTTTGTATGGCTTTTGAGACCAACCATTTTGAAATTGCACATGTGGCTTCAACTCTACAATATTTAGGTTGTATTAAATGAAGAGCATTTATAACTCTATTAAAGTTAAAAGAATATGTTTAAATAATATCAAAAGAATATTCTAATATCTATATCACAAATTTTTTGTAATACTTTATAATTAATAAAATAATATATATTTTAATTCTTTTCATTTGTTGAATAAGATGTAAGTAAATAAAAAGTGATTCCATTAGTTCATGTCTTGATAAGGACTAATAAATCATGGAATTCAGATTTTATATCTATTTTGTTTAAGTTAGAATTTGTAAGGGAAAAAATGAACAACGTAATTTAATGATTATGTAGAGTTTATGTGGTATTACATTAGATTTTAATTTTTTTATTCGTATTAATATATCATTATAATTTATTTATAATTAAATTTTGAAAATTTAAGTCATTATATATTTTATGATATAATCAATTTTATCATAAAAATTGATTATATACCTTTTTTTGATTATATACCTTTTTTAAAAACTATGATTGAAAATTGACTCTTGAAATACCAATACTTCACATTAAAAAACCCATTTACAATTCAAAAAAATATATATTCATATTTTAAAAACTCCCTATAACATTTACCATTTACCATAAACCTCTGAAACCCCAAGAAAAAAACATTTAGGGCTCATTTCATTTACATAATTATTTATTTAAGCAGCCAATAATAGTTGCCATTTTACCATACATAAACCCTATGGCCGCCATTTTACCACAGTCTATTTTGTTTAAGCAGTCAACAATGGCCGACATTTAACCATATTACAAAGACAACAATTTAGAAGGAGAGCTCAAGGCTTGTTGCGACAATTTTGGACAGAACGGCCTTCTCAAAGCACACAAACAAATTGTGTGATGTCGATGCGTCTTCCCTGCTCCAAGGCTGTAAAATATATCATTTATGGAATATATATGTAAGAATCCAGTAATTTCTGGGTAAATTTTGGGGTTTTCGGGTTTGACAATGTTTAGCTTTGTCGGGTTTCGAAATGTCATTGTACTGCTAGAGATCATCATAATAACATTCGACATAAGATTTCAGCTTGCACACATACAAGCCCAACATGAATGCATCCTAAGGCTTGTTCATGTGGGCAAGTTTCTAATACTGTTGAATCCACCATACACAAAACCTTACCCCCTTTATATATGGTCTCCATGCGTGGATCACATATTATCAATTCACTTAAATTTACATGTCTAACATTGCTATATATTTGTTAAAGGCAAATGGATAGAGGGAAATCCATTTTAATGCCTATTCTAACAAGTTTTTGCATGTCGTGGCAGATTAATATCTCTATTAATTTTTCTTCTTCTCACAATCTCGAAAAATAACACTGCAAAACTATAGACGTTTGGTTTAGTAAATCTGATCCTGCATAGCATACTCTAGAGCCATTTGGCGTTGCACCACATCAACAAATCAATTACGCAGAAAAACTTCCGCATACACCAACAAAAGCTTAATTATATCAATGTAAATCTAAAAACAGGGACGTCGCATCAACATTCGTACGGTATGTCTGCAACTCTTGTTTCGATATGCGTCTGATCTTCAGGGAAGAATCTAGTTTGTTTTTTTTTTTTTTTTTTTTTTATAATTTCGGGGTTTTAGGGTTTGCCTCTGTTTTTCGATCTGGTTGCCTCAATGGAACAAGGACATTACCTGCAAACCCCACTTATAGAAGATTATCAATGATTCGCTTCATTGTTGTATAGGCATTTGTTGTTCGTCCTCACCCTCTTGTATAATTTCTGCTGAGTGCGACTCAGCTGTGCGTAGCTTGACCCTTAACAAATTAATTATATGATCTAAATTAATCCAAAATCATAAAATTAATTATTTTATTGTATTTTTAAACACAATTCATTATTGTGGATGATTTTGTCCTCTTCAGCTCATTATTTGTTCTATTAATCAATTAAGGTTTATGTAATTAATGTTTGAAGAATATTTCTCTAAACAATGTATTGATTAATAAAAAGGGGATGTTAGGGTTGGGTTTATTAATATTTAAGTAATATTTTTATAACATGGTATTTTGATGGTTTGCAAATAAGGAGGAATAATTTTTTTATGGTTTATCGTGAGGTCTTTTCCAACTTCATTAACATAATGTTTTAGAAGGGTTGACCTTCATGCATCTCGGTATGGTTGTCTTCTAGATCATCTTCTTGTTGCATGTTAGAGAACTTCAATGGCAACACTGAAAAGTCTTGATAGAGTTATGGAGGACATGCACATTCATGTGTCCCACATTGATTTAGGCAAGCTATGTGCTTTATATAACACTTTGTTGTTTATATATAATTGTATAATTTTTTAACCATGGTTTTGGGCTTGCAACAATCTTATTTACAATTTTGTTGAGGACAACTCATATTGTATATGGCATCAAATTGTATATTATTGTAATGATATTTTTATGTATTGTGATGGTAGTACAACAGTGGCAATAACAACATTTATATGGAGTTTGATGCATCCTCTAGAAAATGTAACATAAGATTTTCTATGAAAATTTTTCAATTTGTAAGTAAGGCATTATCCCACATTCAAGTTTCATTGTATTGCTATTGCCAAATGGATATTGTTGGGATAGATGCTAATTTCCATATGGTTGTATAAATAATGAACCCAAATACTACCAAGACAATAAAATTACCAATAGGTCAAGATTTTGAATAATAACTAATATTGATACATATTGAATGATTTGAATAAGTACAAACCATGCATAAGTAAGCCTCAACTCGGAATTAGAGTTGACATGCAAAATTCAAAACTCTAAAATTAAATAAAACTCAACATGTTATTTTTAGCAGCTATTATTTTTAGTAAGTCTTGCATGCAAGTGCATGCAACTCTAAAAATCTTCAAAAATATATTAAGCTCTAAAATTAATCTATCGGATGAATTTTAATTGAATTTTGAGTCTGGTTCTAAAAATAGAGAATATTAAATTTAGAAAAACATCAAAAATAAAATTAAGTTTTGTAATTTTGGACCCTCAGATGGTTATGTATAGCCTTCAAAAAATATCAAAAATGTCCCATAACTGAAAGGACATGTTATGGCTACATTAAAAATTTCAAGTCGGTCATTTTAACATGAAGATGGGTTCAAATGGAGCTATGGCTCAAAAGTTATGGCCTTCAGAAGTTTGGCCTCTTTTTCTGCATCATTCTCCTATGGTTGAAACAACTTAGCACCTACGAGTTGCTATGATTGTACTGCTGTCATTTATTCTTATCAATATTTTTCAGTGCCCATTCTATAATCCAAGTGTTGTTTTACTGTTGCAATCTTTCCCACTATACTAAATACCTGTCATAACTTCTTTGCCTTGTGTTTATTGTCTTCTTATCTTGAACCTACACTATGTTTTTTTTTTTCTTTGGCACCTACGGCTTCTAATCTACTTCTTCATCTTCTTCACCTTCACCATATTCTTCATAGAAATCATATAAATTTGAAACATTAAATACTGGAGAGATATCAAAATTCTATGATAAACTCACGTCATAAGCATTGTCATTGATTTTATTCATAATTCAACATGGTCCAATTTTATTGTACTTCAACTTGTTATATACACATTTCAAAAATCTCTCTTTCCTCAAGTAAACCATCACTAAATCTCCTTCAAATATTTTTGACCTTCTTCTGACATCTATTATTACTCTATACTTTTCATGACTTTTTTGTAGCTTTATTCTTATAATTGTTGTGTATGTTCTACAAACATTTCTAAATCATCACTAACTTGTTTTGCAATTGGTAACTGTACCAGATCTAAAAAACTCATAGGATTTCTCCCACAAACAATCTAAAATGTTGATTTACCTATTGTTCTGTTCACTAAATGATTATATGCAAAAATTAGCTTATGATAAAGCCAAGTCCCATTGCTTGGGTTTCTCTCCAATTATGCATCTCAACAAATTTCTCAAGCTCTTGTTTAAATTTTTTGTTTGTCTATCCATTTGGGGATGGTATGCACTCCTGAATTGCAACTTAGTCCCCATCTTTCTCCACAAGGTCCTTCAAAAATTACCTAGAATTTTTGTGTCCCTATTTGATGTAATAGTTATTGGAACACCATGCAATTTCACAATATCCTTAAAAAATAGTTTTGTAACTCTACATGCATTATCAATTTTTCTACATGTAATAAAGTAAACCATCTTATAAAACTTGTCTACAACAACACAAATTGGATTATTACCTCTCTGTATGTTTGGTAATCTTAATACAAAATCTATACTCAAATCTATCCATGGTCCTCTTGGAACTGGTAATTGCATGTACAACCCTATATGCTATGCATGTCCTTTAGTCACCTAACATATCTTGCATCTTGAAACATATTTTTTCACATCTCTCTTCATCTTTAGCCAAAAATACTTCACCAAAAATATTATCTTTGTCTTACGAAAGTGTCCAACCAAACCACCACTATGCAATTCTCTTATTATATTGTCTCTTATAGATTCACTTGTCAATGGATTCTTGCATTGCTGAACTATCTTACCAAAATTTGGATCAATATCATATACTTCTTTAATAAATTCAAATCTAACTACTTTACTCACCATAGTAGTTATCAACTCCACTCACCTACTCAAAGTATCAACTTTTTTATTCTATTTTCTTGATTTATGCTTCAACACAAAAGTATAGCCCTGCAAGAAAAACACCCATTTTTCATGCCTACTATTTAACCTTTTTTTAGTGTTCACGTACTTCAAAGTCTCATGATCGGTAAATAGGATAAAATCCTTAGGCACCAGGTAATGCTTCCAATGTTTTAATACTTATACAATGGCATAAAATTCAACATCATACATAGAATACTTTGTTCTTACCTCATTCACTTTCTCACTGAAATATGCTATTGGCTTCCCTTCTTGACCCAACATGACACCAATTCCCACAAACAAAGCATCATAATCAACCTCAAACACTTTGCTAAACTATGGTCATGCTAATATAGGATTTTCTGTAATTTTATTCAATAACTCAAAGCTTTCTATTATTGCCCTTGTCCATGAAAATTCTTCTCCTCTCATGTAATATTTTATTGGAGCAATAAGACTACTAAATTTTTCAATAAACTTTCTATAAAAAATTGTTAAATCATGGAAACATCTTATCTCTGTGATGCTCTTTGGGATAGGCCACTAAACAATTGCCTTTACTTTTTTTTTAATCATTCTTACACCATTTGTTGAAACTACAAATCCCAAAAATACTAAAATGTTCTACATAAATCTACACTTATTCAAATTCATATAGAGCTTATCTTTTCTTAACAATTCTAATACCATCTTCAAATGTTATATGTGCTCTTCTTTAGTCTTACTGAATATTAAAATATCATCAAAATAAACCACCACAAACTTACCAATGTATTCTCATAGCATTATGTTTATCACTCTTATAAATATGTTGGATGTATTGGATAATTCTAACGGCATTACCATCCACTCATATAAACCATCTCTAGTCTTGAATTCTATTTTCTACTTATCTCCTTTTCAAATTCAGATTTGACAATAACCACTCTTTAGATCAATCTTAGTATAATATTTTGCTCCTACAAGAACATCCATCATACATTTAAATAAGGTATAGGAAATCTATAATTGATTATAATTTTATTGATTACTTTACTATCCACACACATCCTCCACCCTCCATATTTCTTTAGAGTTAGCAATGTTGGTGCTGCACATGGACTCATGTTCTCCCTTACTACACCCTTCTTCATCTATTTCAATACCCTACATATTCAATTTTGCATGTTCTGTTGGACTTATCCTATTAGCTACTTGATTGCGTAGAGCTGATCCTAAAATAAAATCAATATGATGTTGAATATCTCTCTTTAGTGGTAAACCATATGATAACTCATCAAGTATAACATCTACATATGTTTTCAACACTATTTTAGCTTTTGTTGGTATTTGCACCACTTATGTGTCTTCTTTCTTCACTACTAATGTATAGCAACAACCTATCATCTTCATGTCTTTGATAAATTCTTTTGAAGTCAACATGATTTCAGCATGCCCTTCTTCTTTAAGAGGTAATAAAACTACCTTCATACCACCTTTTCAAAAATCATATGTGTCCTTTAATCCATCATTAAGTTTTTTCTATCAAACTGTCATGGCCTTCTCAATAATACACGACATGCATCCATTGGTATTACATCACATCGTATTTCATCGTTGTAAGTTTTATCTATAGAAAAATTGATTAAGCACATTTTATTTATTGTAACTTCATTCCTTTTCCTGAACCATTAAATTTGATAAGGATTAAGATGTTTTTCACACTGTAAACTTAGTTTTTCAATCATATCTTTAGAAACCATATTTTCATAACTACCACCATTTATAATTACCTTGCATATCTTACCTCCTAAAGTACACCTTGTTCAAAATATATTTGTTTTCAGTCATGCATCACCCTCTTCTTTATTTTTTACATGTTCTTTCCTTGAAGCAATCATTTTTCTTCTCATCATGAGATTTATTCTAATATCTGCTATTGTAACTTCAGTATTTTGTTCTTATATTTTAGTTTCAAATAAATTCACTCTTAGCTGATCCTCTTGCCTTTTTTTTTTGATCTTGGTAGTGTGGACACTCAAACACTCTATGGCCTTTTTATCCACATCTTTAAAAAATATAAGAGCTGCGTTGATTTGGAAACCATCCTCTACCACCATGATAGCTTCGTCCTCTCTGAAATCCTCTTTCTCTTTGCTACTTTTGAAATCATTGTCTCTTATCTTCTTATCTTTCTAGATCACATGATGATTCTACTCTAGTGGTATTAAACCCACCTCTATTTTTTTAAATCCACCTCATCCCCTTATTAGAGGAGATTGTCCTCTTCTCAGCCTAGTAGATGTTCTTCTAAAATCATGTCCATTTTATTTTTCTTCTGCCTTCAAAGCTAGATGATAAGATTCCTCCATGTGAAGTATTTTATGCATGCTCAATTCATCTTAAATAGAAAACTTCAAACCATTTACATACCTTGCAACCATCTGCTGTGTTGTCTCATCATGCTCTATGCGTATAGAAATCTTGTAAAACTCATTTGTATCCTCTTGTATACTATGATCCTTCTATCTCAAATTTTAAAATATTTTGTATAGGGTTTGTATATAATCCACAAGAAAAAAATTCTCCATGAACTTATTCTTTATCTTTTTTCATGATTTGATCTTCCCATTACCTGTTTTATGTCTTTCTTTTTGCTAGTGATCCCAGCAAATCATTACATGAACTTTAAATTTCATGCATGCAAACTTTAACTTCTTATCTTCTCTCATAGTTATTCATTTGAAAAACTTTTCCATGATATTCATCTAATCTATCATCTCCTCTGGTTTTAAACTTCCTCCATAATCTGGAATATCAACCTTTATTCCTTTGTTCCTTCCTTCTAAATCTCTAACCATCCTCTCTTCCATTGATGGAGGCTATTTTTACTGCTTCTCTTGTAAAATTTCTTCTTCATGATATGTGTCATCTTCTACACCATATTTTGCTCTCCTTTGTATCTAATTCATAATGATCTTATTTAATTATTCTAGTTGCCTCTCCAACTCTTGCATGGTATGGTACATCTGAGTGATTCCACCTCATTCTCTCACCATCTCTTACAAGTCCAATATTCAAACTTGCTTTGATACCAAATAATGAACCTAAATACTATCAAGACAATAAAATTATCAATAAGCCAAGACTCTAAATAATAACCAGTATTGGTTCATATTGAATGATTCAAATAATTAAAAACCATGCATAAATAAGCCTCAACTTAGAATTTGAGTTGACATGTAAAATTTAGAACCTTAAAATTAAAGAAAACACAACCTACTATTTTTAGCAACTGTTATTTTTAGTAAGTCTAGCATACAAGTGCGCGCAACTCTAAACATCTCCAAAAATAAACTAAACTCTAAAATTAACTTATCAGATGAATTTAAACTAAAGTTTAAGTTCAGTTACAAAAATAGATCATTTTTAAATTTTTTTAAAAAAATCAAAAATAAAATTAAACTATAATTTTGAACCCTCAGATGGTCACGTATGGCCTCTGAAAAATATGAAAAATATTCCATAGCTATAAGGGTGGATTATGGCTACATTGAAATTTTTTATTTGATCATTTTAACACGAAGATGGGCTCAAACAGAGCTATGGATCAAAAGTTATGGCCTCTAGAAGTTTGGACTCTTTTTTTTTGCATCAATAAACTTGTTATATAATTTCCAAATGGACTAGTTGATGCTAGACTCTTAACTTGCACCGCTACTCTCCTTGAGTGTGAATGAAAAACAAAAGCTTGTTGATGAATTGTATTTATTCAATAGATACATTGAATAGATGGTTTAGTCTAGTTATAAGCATGAATTTGTTGTTTGACAACATGAGTCTAGCACATGTAGCAAGAAGATATTTTTCCCTCCAAGGCCAATGTGATATGCATTTTTAAATAACCCATAATTATAACTAATTGCAAATAAAAACCATTTTGATACATATCAAAACTTTTTTTACCTAATGCTTTTCTCCTTGACAGTGAAATAAGCATATTGTGTCTAATTCCTTTTATTTGGAAAAAATGGGTAAAGATATTAAAACAATTCCATTGAATTACAATCACCCAATAGGGGACCCCAATAGATATGTGTGTAATTACCACATGATTTTTTAATCTTGTCATAGGAATGTCAAGTGTTGTTGCGGGGTTGTTTAGGTATTTCATGGAAAACATGATTTCCCCACCAGTCCATGTTTATAGTGGCAAGCCCAGAGATATCTACTAGAGATGTCCAAAGTTTTGACGAACATATTAAATCACTCAACTCTCCCAATGACATCAAAAATGCATTTTCCAACCACATCCATGTATAAAATGTTCTCAAGAAGTTTTGAATGTTCCCACTACTACTTGTTTATCATTACCAAGTAGTGGAAACACTTAAGTATTGTATATGAAATCCATGGTCCTCTAATTTTCAAACCAAGGTATTTATAGTAATATTGGTAGGTTATAAGGTGGTTAAATATTTTGATGGTGGTTCACACGTCTTATCATTATTTTTTGAAGAACCCTAGGATGTGTTCTACTAGTTGAAATGATGTGTTGCCTTGCTAACAACCTAGGTTCAAACCCATATGGATTTGGATTTGGTGAGACTCAAGGATCTAAACATTAAAGTTAACAAATGTATATTGGGGATCCTGATTTCAAAGCTCATCTGTTGATATTTAATGAGTAGAAGGTACACATGTCATCAGAGGAAAGGCTTAAATTTGATGACCATATGGTCATATTTATATTTTTCGCTGTAAAATATAATATATTTTTTTATGAAACCATATTAGATGCAAGGTAAAATTTTAAGTAGATCGTAATATATATATATATATATATATATATATTCTTTAATGTTTCCTTCTTATACTATGAATTATATTAGCATTTGAAGGGAAATATTGAATAGATAGGAGAAGGGGACCAATAGTTGGGAACCCTAACTTTGGGGTCCCACATCACCTATATTACACCATGTTGAAACTTTAAATTTTATATTTCGATAATATCACTTTTTTTTGTCAAAATAAGTCGTGCATGAGATAATTCAATGTTGTGTGAAGCTACAAGATGACTTTTTTGTCAACATGTCTATCAGAGGCCAATGGGTTATGTAGTAACACATCAAAATCAGTGTAATGGCCCACTCTATCTGAACTTTGCTCTAATTTAGAAACTTTAGCTTGAAGATCAATGATAGATTACAAAATGATCTAACACGTATGTATAGAATATTGTGTATCAAAGGATGATGTCCCATGAATAACAACCCTATGAGGCACAAAGGTATGTTATGAAGGGATATCCAAATAAATCAAAAGAAAACCTTGTGTTGCCCCCACACCATAGGTGGGCATCACATGTGTAACCATAGGTGTAAAAATAGCAATGGTAGTAAGTTTTGGTCATTTTATAAGTGTGACTGATAGTTAAGACCCAAGAGACCAATTTTGTTTAAAAAATTGACCAATAATATTTTCCAAATGAACACTTATTTTAAGATTGGCATAAAAAAATTTGCACTAAGGCACATCACTAAGTTAGTGTGGGTCATTAATATAAAATGAAGGGTCATGTTGGAAGGAATATATATGGGTCATTGATATGAAATGAAGTGTTATGTCTATTGATGCCTGGTGGGATTTTCTCCATTAATTTGGAAATTTAATGCCACTATGTGCACCATCAATAACTAGTTTAGCATGCCTTTTGATTACCTTCACCCAAACAACCATGGAATGAAACAACAAATTCTTCATGATGCAAAATTTCATAGAGCTTGTGGCATTGGTATATTGGAGGGATGCAACATTACCCATTTCTTGTAACTGAACCCACAGTTGTGTTTTTTTTCTTTTTCGGTCCATGTTATTGTTATTGTGGTTTCTGTGTACATTATCTTTTTGTGTGCCTATTTTTATTATTGTGCCTTCAATGTTCATGGAGTTTTTACGTGCCTTCACATTTGAGTCAATTTTAAGAGGTATGTTCATGGAAAGATGAAACGTTACCCAAGGTGTGTTGCCTAAAAAGGAACCCATAACAGTTTTCTTTTTTATTTTCACATGCATGTTATTGTTATTGTGCCTTCTATGCTCCTAGTGTTTTTTTATGTGTCTTCACATCTGATTCAACGTTTAATGGTATTTTCATGAAATCCATCAATGTGTTCATTTGCATACCAATAAATGTTATTATTTTTCTATCAAACCATATTATTTTTCGAATTCAATGTCCATGTTGGAAGATGTTTATGTCATTAATATGCAACAAAGTGCCATTTTGGAATACAATTGTATTCTTAATATGCAATGACCATTTTTAAATATGTCTGACAAAGTTTCTTTTCAATAATGTGGTGAGTTAATACTGTCATGAGTGCCATATTCAACTTGTTCATTGTGCTTTGTTTAAGTCATTCTCTCCTAAATGTCAGGGAACCCAAACTGGTCTCTTCTATAGAATGTAGCTTTTCACACAGATTGTAACGTCATCATGATGGAGGGATGAAATTTTATCCACAATTGAACCCACAACATTTGCATGTTTTCATTCACATTTGACTCAAAATTTTATGGTATTTTAATGGAACCCTTGGAGGTTTTCATTCACTTAACAACAAATATATATATTTTTTATATCAAATCAAATTATTTTCTAAATTCATGTTGCTATGTGATTTATATTTATGACACATTTATATATTAATACATTAAAGTGGATGGAAGTCTTAACATTTACTAGTATGTGGATGGAAGCCCTAAAGGTTTTCATTCACATACCAGTAAATATTATTGTTTTTAATGAAAATTAAGGTTTTCATTCACATAACAACAAATGTTATTATTTTTATATCAAACCAAATTGTTTTCTGAATTCATATTATTATGTGATAATTTTATATTTCCCTGAATTAAAGTGTCATGTTAATCTTGGTCATCATGCCATTTTAAAATTGTCACCCACTCGCATTGAATGTGAGATAAAAAATGATCTGACTCAATGACATTTTATGTAGAATGCATTGTTTAACATGGATTGTATTTTTGGCGTGTTAGAGAGATGAAACATTACCTTACTTAAATAACTTGTAAACACTTAATGTGTTATTGAATAATTGTTGGTATGTGGATGGAAGGATTGAATGTTTTCATTCACATACGAGTAAATGTTATTGTTTTTGTATTGAAATTAAGACTTTCATTCCCATTCTAGTATATGTTAAGTCAGATATAGCAAACCAAATCCTTTTGTGAATTCATGTTTCTTTGTTATTGATATGTTCTTATGAATTAATATTGTTGTGTTATGCATTCACATTTTTAAAATTAAAAATATAATTTTCCATAATTGTTGATGATATGTTCTTCATTCACATTGTTATATTATTTATATGCACACCAAATTTTTATTTCCTTGCCTCCAACTTTTCATGGCTTTTTCAATCACCCATTAAATGTTCCCACATAAAAATTCTTATTTAGATGGAAATGATTTGAACTTGGAATGGAATATTGAACATTATACATACAAATTCATGTTTGGATGTAAATGGATTTGAACTTTGGATGGAAGATTAAAAATTTACTAGTATGTGGATGGAAGTCTTAAATTTACTAGTATGTTAATCTTTGTATCAAAATAAAAGTTTTCATTAACACAACAATAAATTTTATTGCATTTGTGTCAAAATTAAGGTTTTTATTCACATTGCAGTGAATGTTGAGTGATATACATTAGTTTTTCATTGTTTTAAAAATTTATGCATTGAAGACCGATGTCCAATTAATATGGTTCATTAATATGTAATGAAGGAACATTTAATAGTTTGTGGATGGAAGTCCTAAATATTTTTCTTAACATACTAGTAAATATTATTATCTTTATATAAAAATTAAGATTTTCATTCACAGACCAATAAATGTTGAGTCATATGTATCAAACCCAATTATTTTATAAATTTATGTTGGCATGTTGTTGATATGATGCTATGATATTGATTCATATTTTCAACATTACAACTATTATTTGTCATAGATATTATTGATATGTTTTCCATACTATTGTCAATTATTTTATTCATGTGTTATTATTTTTTACATAATTTTAATTTTTGTAAATGGTGAATGTTTCTTGGGTTGTTCAAAGTCATAACATTTTTGAAAATTTTACAAACATTATGTTTCTTGACACTTTTTATGTTTACATACATTGTACCACTTTTACATTTTTTACATTATATTTCTTAAGACAATATATGTTTGCAAAGTTTGTAATGCTCTTCCAATGATTATATTATGTTTCTCAACACAATTTACGTTTGTAATGCTCTTTCATTTTTTTAATTTTTCTTAAATTTAATAAATGCTTTATGATGCTCAATTTTTTATTGCTTGTATTGTTAATATGTCTCATTGATGTTTGTTTCTTCTAGGTAATGATGACAAATTTTGAAGTAAATATTGAAGAAGAACAATGAAGAACTCGATTTTAGGTGAATATTTCTTAACTTTCATTACACTTATGATCTATTTCATCTTGAATGGTAGATAAAAAATATATTTCATTGCATTACATGATCAAACTTAATACAATAGACAATCATTACATTGATTAAAACACTTAATTACATTAGATTAAAAAATTAGTAATTTTCATTACATTAGATGTTGCATAATTTCCTATAATGGAACATAATAATCACATAATATACTTCTCTTGTATCATTACTTATAAAAAAAATAAATGATTTCTTTAAGGTAAACAAAATTACACCATCCAAGTGGAAAAATTGAGTTATGTCATTCATTTCTTATATTCAGATAAAGTGGAGTTGTAGTTGGTCCTTCAAGGGTTGTCTCCTTAGTGGGATTTTCTGACATGTTAATAGAATTAGGAGGAGGGATCCCACATGAATAAATTAGGGATGAAATGTTTATGATGTCTTTCATTATGTGATGTTCGGGTAGAGGGTTGAATTTGATGTTTAAATGCCTTTGCGTCTCTAATTATTTTATTAACTTCACTAATTCCCTATCCCTTCTATCATGCTCTTTATTTTTATTATTTTCATGCCCTTGTTGTAGCTTCTCATGATCCTTATATTGTCTTTTGATTTATTTTTTAATATTTTATTGTTCCCTTTTTTCCCTCTCAGCTTGCCTAAGGGATTTCCTCTCATCAGCTTGTTTTTTCCTTGCCTTCAATTCTTCAATCTCCTTCTTGTAGATTTCTTGTTCTATCAACATTTTTTGATAATCATATGATGTGATTATTTGAGATAGTTTGATCAACCTGAGTGTATTGTTTCATGATTTCTTTAAAACCTTTCCATTGGCAATTTAATAAATGTTGATATTTCATTTTATATATTTATTCATTTCTGGTTATCTACAATATGGATCTTGAACTGCATTTTCTACTATGTCTTCATCGACATCTTAAACTATTAAATCTTATATGCCCCATTACCCACTTAATTCATAGTGATGAACTATATATGGTGGGATAGAAGGTGGTAGTGATGGCATTGACATTAACACATCTACATCCATTAATACACAATTAAGACCAATATTTGTTTTTCCATCCTTTTACCATTTTGGAGGGCTTACTTAGGTAGGCATGCTTAAACCATCTTGGTTGAAAGTGAATGTTAAAACCATTTCATTATAAGGTACATTCAATGAATCTTCAACTATTTTTGCTTATTGACTATGAGTACCATGAGTTTCTCAATCAATAACATCTTTTGCATTTGTTGTTTGTTCACCTTTAACAACATTTGTTTGCTCCATCTTTTGTATAGTATCTTGAATGATCTAGGATGATCCCCACACTGATCTGATCAAATGGTCCACAACCCTATTGTAAAAATTCCAACATCAAAGATCTTGTTGAGATAAATTCAAATCATTTTGAATGGGGTCAAATGGACTTTGTATGCGAAATTTATAACCTATTGAAGCAAGCAGGGTGCAATGAGGATGTTAGTATGGTGACTTGGAATGTACCAATGGCCTAATCAGGGATTGACACATGTAATAAAGGGAATTTAACACATGAAATATCCAAAAATAAGTCCTCGAGATATGATTTGAGTATCAATCAACTATTGATCTTAATACCAATACATATGGTGTTGAAACTTTTACTAAAACATTATTACTAAAAAACCCTCTTAATATGGGATTAAATCCCACCCAAAAAGCATGGAAGCTTTATCCAAGCCTAAAAAAAAGGCAATGGAAAGAATCCCAACATATTGGTTAAATAGATAAGACTTTGACCCTTAAAATAAGGGCCTTGGGAGCATTATACAAGGCTCATTGTTGCATTTGAAAAACATGTATACATGAAGATAAGAAAATTTTGTTTTTAGACTTTGAAGGAGAACAAGTAAACAAGTGTCCTTTTATGTAGAAAAATCAACTCCTGTAAATATATTATTGCAAATACTTACAAAAGGTAGAGCAGAGGTTATTTTATAGACCGAAATCATATTTTGGTGTAACTAGTATACACAAAATGTATTTTGTACCAGTTAATAGATCGGTTTGAGTGCTTTCTAGACCTAGAGACATAACCCCCAAAAAGGTGAACTCTGTTATCAATTTGGTTTGAATTTTTATCTATTTATATTCATTTAATTGATATTTCGAATTAGTATTGAACAAATTTTAATAAAATAATCCAATTTCACATAAAAATATGGAAATTAAAAAAATTGTTATGAGTTTCCAAAATTGATAAATAGTGAGTGTTTCACATTAACTAAAAATCCAGATCAATTTTGGTGTCAGACCAAATGATCAGATTTATTTTATTGTGGTTTTTATATTTTTCAAGCTTTCATTTTACATGCTAACCAAGTCTTAAAAAAATCATGGTTAAGGATATCTTGAATAATATAACCTTGAAATTGGTACAAAATGTGCAAATCAAGCCATGGATTCTCCTAGAGGAAATCCAAACATAGAAGTGGCCTTCTATCAAGATTTTATAGAGATGAATAACATGGTGGAAGAGTTGTATCACAAAAGGAAGAAGAAGATCAAATGCAAAAACAAAGGTAAACAAAAGGAACGCCCCTCAACTAGTGGTAAGGGTAAAGTATAAAAATCTCCTAAATCTCCTCTATATAAAACTTCTCCTTTCTTTGACAATAAGCAAAAGAAAGTTTTTGATTCTGTTTCTTCTAAGGTTAAGCTAGATGTTAAGTTTAATTTGCCAATCTATAATGGAGAGCTTAGTGCATAAAATTTGGATCATTAGATCAAGCAAATGGAAGCATACTACATGGTTCAAAAGATTAACGACAAGGAATAAAAAAATTATCTAGCTACTCTTCAGTTGGGTGGTACAACACTCATTTGGTGGGAGAGTGAGACACAATAGTATCTCCTTAAGCATGGCAAAGCAATTTCTTCTTGGGCTGATTTTTTTTTTACATTAAAAAACAATTCTATCCATTAGGTTATATACAACAAGCTACTATGGTATAACAAAACTTAATGGTAAGGGCCAAAGTGTACAAGATTACACTCAAGATTTTAGAAAGAGAGCTTTGGTATTAGGCATTCCTTTTTACATTTAGGAGAATATTTTGAAATATATTGGTGGGTTACATAGCTACTTAAAGCATACAATCCTTATGTTTAACCCCACTAATCTTAATGGAGTATATGTCCAAGCTACCCATATTGAATCAGAGGGGTAAAGTGACTAAGGATAGGGAGCACTTCGCAAGGAATCCCAGTAAACCACCAGAAAGTAAAGGTAAAAGAAAGGATAAGATGAAACATACCTCCACGATTAAGAAAGAGGATGGGAATCCTTTTTTTCTCTCATTGCAAGAGATAAGGCCATGAATATGATAAGTTTTAGAAGTTCCATCCAGAATATAGGCCAAAATGGCTCGATAAAAAGAAAGGTAAGAAGATTACTACATCATTATAACAAGATCTTGTCCCCAATTCTAGTGATGAGACCAAGGTCACCACCATGGGCATGCAAGGTTCATCTTCTTCCTCTTCTAGCACTAAATCTCATACTTATCATTCTTATTTACATCTTACATCTTTGCATGATGAAAAGAAATGAAATGAGTTGTTCCAAATTATAGTGATTTCTAAGCATACTAAAATAGATACTCTTTTTAATAGGGGATCTTAAGCTAATCTCATTTTTGAAGAAGTTATGAACAAATTAGTGCTTGAAACTAAACCATATCATAATCCTCACCCTTTAGGATGGGCATGTGATGATTCTAAATTGAAAGTCATGAAAACATGTAGGTTAATATTTGCAATCACCTCTAAGGTCATTGATGAGGTGGAGTTAGACGTGTATTTCACTTGATAGTTGTGGCATTTTACTTAGAAGTCCTTATTTATATGATAGAAAAATAATATTCTATAGGCAAAAGAATAAATATTTACTTGTAAAATATGGGGTTGAATACAATTATATTTCCCATCAAATAAAATCAAATTTATCACTTGTATCTGCAAGATAAATGAAAGGGATTGTCAATACAAGAAAGAAATTTGTACTCATGGTTGTAAAAGCCAAGGATGATGATAAATCCAAGGCTCTAGAAGGTTTTGATCCTAAACATATAAATGAAATACTTAATATTATGTCTAAATATAATGATGTTTTTCAGGATCCATAATGTTTACCTCCTAAAAGACATATTCAGCATGAAATATAATTGCATTAAGATGCACCTCTTCCTAATATTGGAATTTACAGGTTGTCCATGGTAGAAAATGAAGAAATAAAGAATCAACTTCAATAATTTCTCGAGAGAGGGATAATATGGAAACACACTTCTCCATGTGGTTCACCAATTGTCTTTTTTCCAAACAAAGATGGCACTTGGTGGATGTGTATAGATTTACAAACATTGAACAAAATTTCGATGAAAAACTACTACCCTCTTCCTTGTATTGATGATCTTTTAGATCAATTGAAAAATGTTATTTATTTTACTAGGTTAAAATTAATAAGTGGTTATCACCAAGTTAGAATTGTAGCACATAATTAACTTGATTGATTTATTCATGAAACAAAATTCAAAATAAATACACTACAAGACTACAAAAAATAGAAGAGAGATCTGAAGTATCTAGGGAAAGTATGATCAAAAACTAAAAATAATGTAATAGTTGTAACCATTTTGACTATTCTAATCATCTACACTAACATTCCCCCCTACCTTATTACATTATTTTTACAAATGTACCTCCTAAACAACTCAAATGTCACCTTTTTAAGGGATTTGGTGAGTGTATTAGCTATCTGTGCATCTGTTAGGTAGTACTGGAGATATATGTGATGGTTTAAGACTTGATCTTGAATGTAGTGACATTCAACCTCAATGTGCTTAGTTTTTTCATGAAAAACAAGATTCTTCACAACCTTCAACACACCCTAATTGTCACAATGAAGGATAGGTGGCTTCTCTTCACTAATGCCCATATCGATTTGAATGCAACATAACCATATCACCTCGCACATAGATGCACATGCAGCACGATACTCTGCCTCAGTAGATGAGAGAGTAACAATAGTTTATTTCTTACTAATCCATGAGATCGATCTGGATTCTGAGATGAAATATGTATCATGATGTTGACTTTATATCATCAATAGATCTGGCATAGTTCGAGTCAGTGTATCCCTGCAAGAACTAAATATTCTTCTTGCATTCTAGACCATACTCAATTGTACCTCAAAAATATCTCAAAACATGATTTGTTGTAACCCAGTGACATTTCTTTGGCTCCTACATGAATTTGGAGAGATATCTCACAATAAAGCATATGTCTAGTCTAGTGTAGGTCAAGTAGATGAGATTCCCAATGAGCCACTATAGATATTTTAGGAGTGTCTTGGCATATTTTATCTGGAAGATAAAAATGTGATTCGATTTGTGTCATATATAAGCCAAGACGATAATGGAGTAGCCCCAAATCAGTCATGTCAAAGGATATTTTGAGGTCATTCTTCATAATATCAACCTGATATTTTAAACATCCAGTGATCAAACTATCATCTACATACAAAACAAGAATGATGATTTTTATCCCTACCTTATTTATGTATAAGTTAGAATCTAAGGGGCTACGAGTAAAACCATGATGTAAAAGGTGATCATTAATCTTGATGTCCCATGCCCTAGGAGCATTTTTTATTCCATACAATGATTTGATAAGATGACATACCTTTTTAAGATGTTTTTTTATCAACAAATACTTCTGGTTAGGTCATGTATATTTCTTATTTTATATCACCATTTAGGAATCACTCTTGATGTCCATCTACTAAAGTTTCCATCCATTATGTGTTACCAGTGTGCAAATAACTATGATGGTCTTGATATTTACAGTGGGTGCAAAGGTCTCTTCATAGTCAATGCCTTCTTTCTGAGCATATCCTTTTGTTACAAGTTATTCTTTTTGCTTATCAATAGATCCATATACATTATATTTAGTTTCGAAAACCCATTTGTATCCTATGGGTTTCTTTCTTGTAGGAAAATCGACAAGTTCCCAAGTTCAATTCTACATGAGTAAGTCATATTTAGCCTCCATAGCTTTCTTTCACTGAGGTTTACTTAATGCATCTTCAACATTATCAGGTTTAGAGCTATCAACTACTATACTCATGAGTGCAAAATTTACCTCATTGCTTGTATGACTTCTCATTTTCACTCTAGATGAAGTATTCTAGGGAAATTGCACATGGGAGTCTTTGATGGTGCTTCGTACCCACTTTGGATGGGAACTTTGCTACTGATGTGAGTAACTACTTGGTGGATTTTCTAATTCTCCAAGATCAACATACAAACCCCTTTGCAAATCATTTTCTTTGTGAGAATTTTCCTCATCATCTAAATTAGAGAGTAATTGGTGAGAGGTGGTTGGTGTTGATTCTTCTTTCTGCATCACTGAGTCAAAGGATGACTCATCACAAACCACATCTCTAGTTTTGTAGATTTTCTTCATCTCACAATCCTTAAAATGCTATGCTTTCAATGTAGTGTTATAGCCCAATAGGATACATAGGAGTGTTTTTGACTTGAGTTTCTTCCTCTTTTGAGTTGGGACATGCATATATGATGTGCAACTAAACACTCGTAGATGAGAAATTGGCAGATTTTTACCACTCCATACCTCTTCAGGTGTTTTGTCTTTTAAAATCTTCATTGGTGACTTGTTGAAAAGATAAATAATTGTCTAGAATGTTTCTACCCAATATCATTTATCCAGTTTTATTATTGACAACATACAACAAGACATTTCCATTACTATGTAATTATGTCGCTCAATAATGCCATTTTAATAGCGTGTGTAGGGAGTAGTCAAATTCTGTCTAATGCCTTGTTGGTTCAGGAATGCCAAGAACTTCTTTGATGTGAATTCCCCCCTTCGATCTGAGTAGAGGTAAAGAAGAGGTTTTATGATCTCCTTCACAAATTATTGATAGAGACCTAAAAATGATGAAGGGCTTAACTCTTCTTTTTCAGGAAAAACACCCATGTCTTCTAAGAGTAGTCATCCACGAACAATTGAAAGTACTTGTATCCCAAAAATGAAGTAGGTAATGATCCATTCAGATCGATATGAACAACCTCCAAATGTTTCTTGACATGAAAGGAGATTTCCTTGAATGTATCCATGTGTTGTTTATCTACAAGACATCCAAGGCAAATGAGCAAGGAATTGGATAATTTGAAAAGTCCATTACCATCCCTTTTGAACTTAGCTGGTACAAAGATCCAATAGAGCAGTGACCATAACAATAGTTCTAGAGAGCAGTAGATTCTACCATAGAGGTAGATAGAGCTACTGTAGAAGATGAAACAACATCTAAATCAAATAATTTATCTTTCAAAAATGTTGTAACAAAAACCGTACCTTTTCATGAGATCAAGTAGGATTTGATGCCATTATCAATAAGAAACTTTGTCTTCAGATTATGATTTAAAAGTTGACTGACTAATAAGAGGTTAGATGTCAATCCAAGAACATATAGTACCTTTGTGAGTGTATATTTTCATGTTGTTTGAGGAATGATGACTTGGCCTATTCCTTTTGCAATATACTCATTATTAATGATCTTAACCTGATCTCTAATGGGTTGGTCTATCAATGAATCAAATAGCTTCCTATCACCTGACATGTGTTTAGTGGAACCTGAGTCTATAAACTAGGTAATCCTCATGGTCTGTGAGGTCTGGGAGACTAGAGCTAAGTTCTTATGTGCATTATAATTGTCTTCTTTAGGTGTCTCCTCATCATATCCATCATCTTGTTGAGCTACGAGATGTCCCTTCTACTTCCATTGATGGGGACATCTTTTTTATTATTGAGAATTGTTGTGCCTTGATGTGTTTTCTTTACTAAAAAACCCTTGTTTTAGGGAATTATACTAATATTTTTCCATGTCATGCATGTTGGTTTGACAGATGTGACACCACCTCTTTGACTTTTGTGATTTTTGGTGATGTGGAGATAGTTGTTGCTATTGTTTCTGTGGTTGCTTCTCTAGAGGTCCTTTGTGAGATTTTTGACCTCATTATTGCTTCAAGATAAGAGCTTAGTCTTGTAACTCATCCTAAACTAAGTTGATGGCTTCTTCTGGCTGCATCAGGTTCATAAGTTATTAAAATGACATTGTCTATTTGGAGACACTCAACATTGTGATGAACATTTTGAATTGGGAATGGATTTATCTCAAGGTGATCAAGATCAATATTTGGTCATCTACCATCTCACCAAGTGCTAATCATTTTGTTCACAGCTCAGCCACTCGATGTAATAATTCCTCAACTTTTTTATCAGACTCCATAGAGAGTGTATGAAGTCTCGATTACAGATGGAGGATCTTAGTCTTATTTTTTACCTCATAGATGGTTGCTAATTTATCTAATGTTGTCTTTCCTCTTTTTTCATCCCTAACATTAATGCTTTAACATTAATCATTTCATATTTCATGAGCACATCAGGATCATTAAGAACCTGCATAGTCCCTATCATGATGCCCCATAGTCCTTCAAACTAAAGGATGGTGCACATCTTCATTTTCCAGGTGGTATAGTTTGGCCCTTTGAGAAGTTGGGCATCTGATAGAAGTAATTTTGGATCAAAAATATTCTATATTATTTTTTACTTTACTTTATACACAATTTCACAAGCAAAAATGGTATTTATTGCTTCAATATAAAAAATTGTATGTACCTTGTTTAGGATTTTTGCTCCAGTCTTCTTTCACTTAATAATGCTAATATGGATAAATCGATGATTGGTCTATGCTTTGCTTCAGGCTGTATCCTTCTCATGGCTTGCTTCTTATTAGGATTTTATGCTTAAGCCACATTTTTCACTACCACATGACTTATTCACCAGAGCCACACTCCAATTCACCACAAATCAAAATAACTTCTCCTTCGATCTCCAACCTCATGTAAATTTCAAAAAAAATGGCTCAGATACAATGAAATTAAATCTAAGATGTTCACCACATGTAGATAGTACAGGTTCAGGTGTGCCGTCTTTACCATTCATGCAGGCTTATATAGATATTGGTGTAGATTTCTCAATAAAATTTTACCATAAACTTATTGAAACAAATTACACACAATTAACTATGTAATAATTTGATTCATATGGAATGCTTTACGCTTCACCTTGATGAAGACAAAGGCTTGATTTCTACTACGTCACTGGACTTTTTTTTTTGTTGTGACAAGTATGTACATCGACTTATTCTACCGTACCTTCATGCTTGCCTCACAATATTGTATACATATCCGATACCACATTGTAGCACATAATTAACTTGATTGATTTATTCATGAAACAAAGAGCAGCATAAATACATTGCAAGACTACAAAAAATAGAAGAGAGATTTGAAGGATTTAGGGAGAGTCAGATCAACAACTAAAAATAATGTAATAGTTATAATCATTTTAAATATTCTAATTATCTATGCTAACAATAATTAATGAAGGTGATATTTGGAAAACTAATTTCAAAACTAAGAAAGGTCTTTTTTAATGGATTTTTATGACTTTTGGAATTTGTAATGCTCCAACCACTTTCGTGCGGGTTATGAATGATGTATTTAGGCCATCCATAGATGATTTTGTAATAGTCAACATAAATGATATTTTGATCTTCAGTAAAAATTAGGAAGATCATATACAACATATTAAAAAAGTCTTAGAAACTTTACAAAGCGAGAAATTGTATCTAAAAATGTCTAAATGTGAATTTGGCAAAACATCTTTAGTATATTTAAGATATGTTGTAGGAGATGGTAAACTGAAAATGAATCCCTATAAATTTGAATCCACAATGAAATTTCCAAAGCCTAATGATTTAACTGTAGTTGGAATCTTTCTAGGGGTAGCCCAATATTGGAGGAAGTTTATTGCTAACTTTTCATTGATTGCATCTCCTTTGCATGCTTTGACAAGTACTAAACATGGATTTTAGTGTGGAGGCAAGCATGAAAAAGACTTTGAGATGATGAAATAAAATATAAGCATAGCCTTAGTGTTATTACTTCTATATTTTTATTAGTCATTCAAGATGAAAACTGATGCAAGTGATTATGTCATGGGTGCAGTTTTGATGCATACGCAAAAGCTTGTTTGTTACCATTATGAAACCTTCACAAGTTTGGTAAAGGGATATAATACCTATGATAAATATTTGTATGCTTTCCTTCAAAGTGTAAAAAATTGGATGTATTACTTATGGTCAAAGAAACAATCATCCATACAGATCACCAACCTTTACAATATCTCGAATTATAGTCAAAGCTACAACTATCAAGACACTTTTATTGGATGGGATCTTTGAAACAATTCCATCTAATAATTAGATATAATAAAGGTAAATAAAACAAAAATACCTCATATTTTATCATCTATTCTATTGCAACATAGTTATTTGATGTATAAAAATTATAGGGAATAACATGCTAGAGATGGTGTTTTTAATGATGTCTATGAAGATCTAACACATGAAAAGAAGGTATAAGAATTAGACTATTACATGCAAGATGGATTACTATATCATCTTGGTAAATTATGCATTCTGCAAGATGAAAGAGTCCATGTAATTAAGGAATCACACACTTCTCTTCTTCCAAGTCATTTTGGCATTGGGAAAACAATTGCATAGATGCGAAGATTTTGTTATAGGCCTTGGATGTATGAAAATGTATCCAAATATGTTAAAGGTTGTATTCTTTGTGTCACTATAAATCCTAGTAATAGGAAAATGGGATTGTATACCCCACTTCCCATACCAACCCATCCATGAGAGAAAGTTTCTATGGACTTTGTGGGTGGCTTGCCTATGTCTAGAAAGTATCATAACTCTTTGTATGTTGTCCTAGAAAATTTTAGTAAAATGTTTATATTTTTGCCTTGTAAAAATAATGTCATAGATTTGTGGGTCATTATGGATACAAAAATCAATAAGAGCACTTCCTTTCATCTATACTTGATGGTCAAACAAAAGTGGTCAATTCAACATTGGTTTATTTACTTAGAGGATATTACAATTTCTTGTCTAATGAATAAAAAGATGTAGATAAAGTAAATAAATTCATCTAAAAGATCCAATTGTTTAAGAGCAATTAGATAAGAGACAAATAAAGTACAAGGCTAGGAATGATAAACATCAGGTTGATCGTCACTTCCAAGTTGGTGATCTAATTTGGCTTCATATAATCGAATAACATCTCAAAGGAGAAGCTAGAAATCTCAAACCAATCAAGTATGGCTCATTTAAATTTTTTGAGAAGATTGGTAATACTGCTTTTTAGTTAAAACTACCACCTTACATGCAGATGTATTTAGTTGTAAATGTTGAAAACTTGAAATTATATGATCCACCTATGATCATAGATCAAGGTGAGACTATTCAAGAACCCTCTATATATGATTTTTTTCATGAATATCTTGATGAGTTGTAGGAAATGATTCCTGATAGGAAGACAAGGACATCACAAAGAGGATATGTTGAACTCCTGTGAGTTGGCCAAAAAAGAATAAATCCAAGCAAGGCAAGGTGGATGGAAAGCAAAAAAAGTAATGGAGTTATACCCTCAGTTCTTTTCATAATAAAACTAGACTTTTGGTGGTCGAAAAGCTTTTTATTGGGGAGGAATGATCCAAGAGGATCCCCACACTAATATGATCAAATGGCATACAACCCTATTAGAAACATCCCAATATCAAATAACTTGTTCAAAGGAATCCCAAAAAGCGTGAAAGCTTTATCCAATCCTAAAAATAAGGAAATGAAAGGAATCCCAATGTACTGGGTAAAAATATAAGACTTCAACCCATGAAACAAGGCCTTGGGAGCATTATAAAAGGTTCATTATTGCATTTTAAAATCATATACATGGAGAGAAGAATTTTTTTTTAGCCTTTGAAGGACAGCAAGTAAACAAATGTTATTTTATGCACGAAGAACAACTCCCATACATGATATTGTTGAAGAGACTTCCTAAAGGTAGAGTAGAGGTTATTGTTTTTGACCAAAGTCATATTTGGGTGTAAATAGTATACCCAAAGTATATTTTGCACCATTTAATAGATCAATTTGAGTGCTTTTCAAACCTGGAAATGTGACCCCCAAAAGGGTCAACTTCGTTATCAACTTAGTTTGAGTTCTCTCTATCTATATCCATTTAATTGATGTTTTAATCATTATTAAACTTGATTTTAATCAAAAGAGCCAATTTCATGGAAAAGGATAGAAATTAATTAAAAAAAATTACGTGTATCCAAAATTGATAAATAGTGAGCATTTTCCATTATCTAACAATTTAGAACATTGAATGTCTTCCTCATCTAGCCCTTCCAACCTCATTATAGTATCAGTAGCACTAACTTTATCCTCTTCAACAATGTATTGCTACACTTGGAATCATGTCATTAGCTACCGCCTCAGGGTTTAGGGGCTAAATACATGTCTTTCTAAATCTAAATTTTATATTTTTAGGAGTTTATGCCATCTTCAATGTTATGCTTCCTAAAGTCATCAATTCTTGTCTATTGATATGTATATCATGATACGTATTCATCTATAACATCCTCTCACTCGTAAAGTATGCCTTAAATAGACCAAACATACATACATCCAATGGTTGTAATTTATGGCTAATGTGTGAAAGAAATGTAAGCATGTCATCCCTAATGCTCTAGCCTCTTCAATTAGTGATAATGCAACATGATTGTTGTGCCCATAAAATATATGAATATGTCTATTTGTCCCTATGAAACTCTTCTTGGTATAGATCTGGAGAAATGATGCATCTAGTTTATAAATAATTATTTTGTCATGCATGCATGAGCTTGGGAAGCCATACATGCACCTAGTTCATAGCCTAAAATGAAGTTATGCAATTGCGTCTTTGCTTTTAAGAGGTATAACCCTAGGGTACTCTGACCAGATGCATTCACACAAGCCAAAATTTGTGATCCATTCCCTATTCCTTGACCCTTTTGGTGATGACTTACTTGCCATAATTCCTTTCAACTTGCACCCCCATCTCATCATAATTTAATATTTTATGGGGGCCATAATTATTTTTATCATACACATTTCTTAAGTTATCATTAAAAACTATCAATATGGATGACCATAGTATTATAGACTTATCTCTATCTAGTCCTTCTATTGTTCACATAGACAAATTAGGGTTCCTATTTTTTAAACCTTTACACCATGACTTGTCGGGGACCGCATCATTGAAAAGGTTGGGCCTAGTTTTGTATTAAATGAGCTATTTTCAACCCATGGCCCATGTCAAAAAATTCCTTGCACCACTACCTGATTTCAAAATATTTTGCAGTTGATAAAATAGTGGGTGGCCCCCTCTTGTTAATTGTAATAAATTTCAGCCAATTAAACAAGGTATTGGGTTTCATGCCCCACTTGACCACTGCAACATTTATCATGAAACCATTCTCATCCACATCTCACATTTCCATTTTCATATCATCATTTATCCTCTCTATATACAAGGACTTTTCCCCAATGACAGTAACATTTATGTTGGCTTATTTCTCTAGTTGGTTGGTGGGAGGTTGATCATCAACAACTTCATTCTTTGCCTATTTAGCAGTGGGTTATTGTTCTTCATTAAACTTTTCATCAAGAACATCATGAAATTTGACTCCTATACTCTTAGTTATTGCATGCAGTCATTGCCTAACAAACCATGTCTTCTTATTGGCATTCAACATGACAAACTACAAAAATCAACAAATTATATAAGTAATTGATAATATAATATAAAACATATCAACGACTGCTATGGGAAATAATATTTATAATGTTTGAAATTTGAATGAATAAAATAAAAACATGAATTCACAATAAAATATTAATAACACATCAACATGATTTTATATAAGGATTTGGTTTGATACATTTGATTCAACATTTACTGGTATGTTAATGAAATTCTTAATTTTGATTAAAAAAAATAACATTTATTGCTATGTGAATGAAAATATTCATGGATTCCATCCACATACCATTAAATGTTCAGTATTATAGACACACTTGTCTTCGAACATGGCCCTTCATTTCATATTAATGACCCATATTACCTAGACAATGGTCCTAACTGTACAAATTTTGAAGCCAATGCAAAAATAATGTGTTCATTTAAATTTTATTAGTAGTCAAATTATTACAACTCATTTGACATATTAGCCTCAACAATTGGTCATACCTATAAAATAACTTAAAATGAGATACATGGTGGTTTAATTCTATATTCTCTAGTGTGCCCACCACATTGGCTAAAGGGAAGAGCAAAAAACATTGGCCTTACTTATGAGATCATTATATAATCTAAATGTTGCAGGTAGAGAAATATAAATGTGTTACAGATATAAATAACACAATAACATGAATTCAAAAAGTTCTTAATATTGATAAAAAAATAATAATGTTTACTCGTATGTGACTGAAAACCTTTAGGGCTTCTAACCACATATTGTTTATAACACATTAAACATTTACATGTTGTTCAAGGGAGATAACATTTCATCCCTCTAACATGTCAAAGATACAATCTCTGTTAAATAATGCATTTTATATTGTTAGGATTTAATATTCATAACATTAGTAATTGTTATATAGGTTTAATTGTTTTAAACCTATTATAGCATGTTAGTTGGTTTATTTATATCAAAAATTATATTCCTATAATGTTTTTGTTAACCATGACTATTCCAAGTTATTAAATCCTATTTTCTAGGAGGTTGTTGTGCTACCTCCATGGCTATATAATAGACTTTATTTTATTCTTGTTAATATGATGAACATAATGTATTATGTGACATTATTCTCTCTGTGCAAAACATGTGTTCCAATCTCTAATTAGCCAACAATCTTGTAATCAGAGCAGTTCATAATGAGATCCTGAGCATTATCATGAGGGGCAGTTACAATTCACTTTGCCTCTGAATATGAACATAAGATCTAGCTATGCTAATATTTATTCCATTGTTTTGTATTAGCTTTGTAGTTATCATTGTAGTTATTATACTATCGAAGAAGTGTCTAGACATAATAAATGAGAACGATTGTAGCACAAGATGTGCATAGCATGCAACATGGAAAGCACCACTAACTAGAACCTAGAGCATTCTATAAGAATACGGTGACCTGTAGTGAGGCCTAAGGATTAAACCCTGGAGCATTTAGAAGCCTGCAAATTGCTGGATGAATTACAAGGTTAAAAAATAAGCCTAGAGCGTACGAAACTAGTGCTGGTAGAAGATTAAAGTGGTGAATCCTAAGAAAGTCTAAGCAAAAAGAATGGAATTTGATGGAAGAGTATGACTTAGAAGCCGATTTAGCATTAAAAATAATAATAGCCAGTAAAACTATGAAATGAAGGAGAGCGTGGAGTTTTAATTTTGGTCGCCTCCTTTCATAATATCCAATAACACATGCATTTTAAAGTGGTATTTATAAGTACACCTGTGCAATCATACTTCATTTAGATATGTGAATATTTTAATGCATTTGTGCTTCGAGTCGTTCAAAGGTAATATCTATTTGTTAAACATTGTGCTCAGTATTTTTTGTCATCTTATCAAATTACAAATTCATCAATCTATAAATCTTGCATGTTGTTCTTTATACTCCACTACCAACACAAATCTATAGAGTTAATTAATACATTGGAAGTACTACTCTACATCATAACTCCAATCAACCTTTTCAAGAACTGGTTTCCTACTTGCTAGGTTATGTGTTTGGTCAAATTTTTCATAATAGATTTTTTCTGCTATATTGAAAATTCATGGCAAGATTATTAAAGTCAATGGGTCATATGTCAAAAATAAAAGTTATAGTCATGTTATTGAAGTTATTTAGATCCATAATGTTTTATAGGTTGTGTCAAGATTTTTTAAAATGTCAAAAATTCATTAAATTTTTTAAAAGTTATCAAGTCATTATTATCAAAACTTAGAGTCTTTATTTTATGTCCTTCTAGTCATTATCAAAAAATAAAAAATATTGGGTCAATTGTAAATGATTGTATTTTTTGACATACCCGACATCCGATGAACATGTCAATCTTATGGGGGACCTTATTTTACTCAAAGTGACATGCAATTGAGCTTCTACAAGATATCGGTTGAGTAAGTAGCTTCTTCTATTAGAGGTTGGAGGATACATAGAGGCTGGAGAAAAATTGGCATCCTCTCATGAGTCACCTACAATGGAATCGCATCATTTTTATGGTGACATTTTTTCAATGTGTTTATTTTATGTTGTGTGTGGTGTGGTTTTATTTGAGAGTGTGGTTTTCAATAAAAATACTAAGCATTGTTTTTCAGTTTGGTACCTCCTAATGAAGAAATTGTGGGGAGAAAAAGCACTAAAGTAGCACTTGGTTCTTAGAAAAGGGTTCATGAAAATCCGAGAAACCATTGAAGTTTATCAAATAGTTGAGACCTCTTGTCACCTCCAGGTTCATGGTCAACCTGCAAACAAAAAACCATAGGGGTTTATGGTATTCTGGTAAACCACCAAAGGTGTTAAGCAGAGAGATGTACTCTTATCACTTTCAGTTTTGTGGTAATCCTATAAGAAAAAACCAAGGTGTCACCAAGTCCATGAAGTCATAAAGATGGCATGTCACCTCAAAGGTAAGCAGGATATGCTGACAGTGTAAAAAGTTTTTATCGTGTTTGAATTAAGAGGGTGCTACAAATTAATTTTGTTAAGGTGGTGAATGTTAGGATTTAATATTCATAACATTATTATCTATTATATAGGTTTAATTATTTTAAACCTATTATAACATGTTAGTTGGTTTATTATTTTTGAGAATTGTATTCCCATAATATTTTTGTTGACTTGACTATTCTGGGTTATTAGATCCTATTTTCTAGGAGGTTGTTGTGCTGCCTCCATTTCTATATAATAGGCTTTTTTTTATTCTCGTTAATATTATGAACATAATATATTATGTGACATTATTCTCTCTGTGCAAAACATGTGTTCTGCTCTCCAATTTGCTAACATATATAAAATGTCATTGGGTTATAATGTTGTTCATCTCACATTTATTGCATGTGAGTACCATTTTAACATGTCACATTGAACATGATTAACATGACACTTTAATGTAAAGAAATATAAAAGCATCAAATATAAAGCACACAACAACATGAATTTAGAAAATACTTTAGTTTGATACAAAAATAATAATATTTGTTGTTATGTGAATGAAAACCTTAATTTTGATACATAGACAATAACATTTATATGTATGTGAATGAAAAACTTTAGGGCTTCCATACACATACTAGTAAATGTTAAAACTTGCATCAACTTTAATGCAGGGAAACATAAATGCATTATAAATATAATTCACCCAAAAACATGAATTTAGAAAACAATTTGGTTTGATACAAAAATAATAATATTTACTAGTATGTGAGTGAAAACCTCCTAGCCTTCCATTAAAATACCAATAAATGTGAGTTAGTTGTGAAGCAAAAACACATATATTGTGGTTTCAGTTGTGGGTAACGTTTCATCCCTCCAACATAGTGGTATTAAAATCTCTATGCAACATTGCATTTTTACATAAGAAGCATTTGGGTTCCATGACATTTAAAGTAGAGTGACTTGAACAAGGCAGTTGAACAAATTAAAAATGATGTGCATGGTGGCATTAACATTCCACATTAATGGTAAAAAAAGGCCATCAAACATGGTCATTGCATATTAAGAACACAACCGTCTTCTAACATGGCTATTTGTTGCATATTAATGACATAAGTGTCTTCCAACATGGTCAATAGATTCATAAAATGATTTGATTTGATACAAAAACAATAACATTTACTATTATGGGAATGAATATTTTGAAGGCCATCATGAGCATACTAGTAAATTTTGAATCAGATGTGAATGTATGAAAAAACACAATGAGCATAGAAAACATAATTACAATAACATGCATGCAAAATGAAAAAGAACACAACTATGGGTTCACCTATAAACAACACCCCTGTCAATAACATTTCATCCCTCCAATTTATGAAGTCTTTAATCCCAATTTCAAATCCTTTTTCATACAAACAAGCATATGTGTGTATATCAATTTATTTTTAAGTCTTCCATCCCAAGTTTAAATCCCTTTCCATCCAAACATGAACTTATGTTTATAACAGTAAATGTTCATTCTTTCATCCCAAGTTCAAATAACTTTCCATCCAAACAAGCATTTATGTGTTATAACGTTTAGTGGATGCTTACAAAATCCATAAAAAGTGGAGGCAATGAAATATAAATGTGTTGAATATATAAATAACACAACAACATGAATGAGAAATTGATCTGAGTAACATTTCAGACAATGATTCGGGTGACGGTTCTACCCCAACTAGTGGTAGAACTTATGGGAGCCATAACTTTTGCAGCATAGTTCCGTTTGACTCCCCATTTAAACCATTGGAAAGCTAAGATTAAGGAAAACATGATGAGATGGCATAGAGATATACTTGATAGTTTTTGACCCCATAAATCCCAATGAAAGTGTCCTAAATTTCAAGTTTAATAGTGTAGTCTAAAAATAGTAAGTTTCTAAAAATAATAATTTCTCAAATTTTGTAATGTTGTAATTCTATCTCAATAATATATACACACAATCAATGATTCTATCTCAATAATAATTATAATCAAAAATATTTTCTCACAAAAAATATTTATCAATAATTAAAAACAATTTAATGTTTAATAATTAAAACATGCTCAATGTGCTGTGTTTCTATAAACTTATAATATTTTTTTGTGAAACAGTACCTTCATGACAATTAAAATAAATGATAATCCTATTATCTCGTCACCGCACGTCTCATATCACTAGTGGGTATTTTGAAGGATAGCGAAAAAATGCTCCTTATAAACAGCTAAGTTTCGTAATATTTAATTTGAGTCGTATCGAATGGTACACAGCCATGTCTTTACTTGGATCTGCTTCCATCATCATTCACAATACGGACACGAATCTAGAATGGAGATCTTTGTAGGAAGTGGCACTGGCAGTCAATGCAACTATGCACGCCGGGAATTTGATGGTATGTGCCGTTGCCCTGAATGAGATTTGACGGGCAACCTCACCCGTCAATTGATTTACAATAAAATCAAATTCAAAAGGATTCCTGGCAGTTTTACTTAGTTTTAAAGAGTGACGATTTATAGTTTTAAAACTCGTCGATAGATCTCATCGATTGGTGACGATTTAATTTTTTTTCACAATGTCAAATGGTGTAGATCTTGTAAAAACTCCCGGCACTGCCATCAAATCTCATGTCAGTGTAGGCTGCAGGGATGAGGTTTGACGGTTGACCCTAATGAGGACGGTAAAACAATTTAATGGCCGTTACTCTAAGATATATTTTTCATTGATTTGTTATACATACGTTTAATATAACAACATTTTTACTAGCATTTGTCTTGATGGTGCAAGGAATATCGAAAGAGATGTATTTTTTGTTATGGGGTAATATATTGGTAACATGGATGAATGAAAGCAACAATATAGATTCTAGGATCTCAATGTCTTGTATCTATGTTAGCAATAATGAATTGTTGATTAAAGCGACACATTAGAAGTAGAGTCATGTTTCAATCAAACCAATGTTCATGACATCCTCATTAACCCTCAACAATATAAAATGATAAATCAAATATGTCGCCACCTTACTAGCTACGGACCCCTTTGCAATAAGTGATGTAGGACATATAAATCCAACCAATACCTTGAATCTGGGTTTGGTGTACAATATAGGCCCCCTGATATATGTTATCTCTTGAAACATCCTATCATCACCACTCACCGTCACTGTCCAATTCACATTGAAATCTTTCACCACTTGTATGTTATTAACATCTAGAGTAATTAAATTAGGCTTAACAACATATAAAAACACTAAACAATGTCATATTCAGACAAGCTCAATTTAATGTTTTCCATTGTGAGGCCATATTCTACGTGAAGTCCAAAACATTTGACAAATATGTAGTCCTTGGGTGTTTTGTTGGTTCGTTCATATGGTGAACAAATTTAATCTTCCACCTGTCGATAGTTTCACTCTCTGTCATAGTTATCATCGCAGTTCCCAAATATTATACCCGACCATAAAATACAAAAGTTTTCCTTTTTTGCAAAGCATTATGCACTATTGGATTCTCATCTTTAAAAACAAAAGTTTGGATAGAATCTTGTTATATGTGTGCCCAATGTTTAATTTACCACTCTTGATGCATATACCATGCAATTGTAAGTGATGTTAGGGTGTCGCTGAAAATATACACCCGTTATCTTGGCTCAACACCTTGTGTAGACCATATATCTATGTATTTATGAATATGCAATTCGGGACATTGGCCTTCTTGAAAGAATGGCCACTCTGCTCTAACAGTGAGTGGTAGCTGAAATTTGTGTTCGTATAAAGTCACACGCTTCATCCCATTGTAACTCTGGTTCTCTACGAACTACCCACCATGTTGCTATAGTTCCCTTCAAAGCATAACTGAGTGCCCCAACTCTCTAATCTATATCTAGTACATGTTGCTCCAACCTAAAGATAAACTGACTGAGATCTTCTGTCGTAAAATATTATGGCAATTGACATTTTGTGGTGAATACCATTTACAGAGGTTGTACCTCATGATTTCCTCTAACCTAATTCAAAATATGCATGTCTAAGTCGCAACTTATTAAAGATGTTACTTCCCAAGGTAAGATACCTTCTAGAGTAGGCTTAGTATAATCCATCATTGTTGCACATATATTATATAAAAAATCTATTTGTGACTTAGTTAGAAATCGCACAGACAAAGTGACACATCCTTCAATTTGAAACTAACAAGCTGAAGACTTTGTTAGGATTAGCTTGTATATCGACTGCTTTATTATCTGTGGCTATAGGTGTTGCTCAAGTTATGGTTTAAAGAACTGATATTCCATAGCTTGCAAAACATTTTATTTTGAATCTGAATTGACTTTGAACTAACCATTATCACCGTATGCATAAGGTTACTCTGGTTCTTTTGGAATATCATATGGCTTATGCTCTCATGTATTCACTAGTATAACAATTATCTCATCTCTTTGGTGTGCCTCTAATTGATTACACACTGTATTGATAGTCATTTGGCCATCTTAAGCCCATTTCTTACCAATCAAGGCAAGATAACGGGTCTCATATGTTTTCATGTCAATGACCTCAAAATCTCCTCATAAATGCAGCTCAACAACTCTAATCTCCACATATTCCAAGTGACCAATTCGCTCTACTCTCCCAAAGTCTACAAGACTAAGATTAAAAGGATTGTAGCTCAGTGTTAGCCTACTAATAACCTTCCAAGTAGATATAGAAATCATGTTGACAATACTTCCAAAATCAAATAATGTATTACGAATATCATAATTTGCAAGTTCAATGTCCATAAGTGAGTCAATATCCCAAGGATTTTTATTTTTGACATACAATACCACCTTGTCGGTATGTTGTTGTCTTCATTGTGTGCACTCCATAAGATTATGCAAGAGATTTTTAATGTTTTGTGAGATGTCTTCATCGCATAAAGTATTGAGCAGTTTTAAAAAATCTATCAAAGTGGTCACAACACCTTCCTATCTCATAATTTGCATAATTTGTCCATATATTTGTATGTCAAGCTCTATGACATCTCTTTCTAATGCAATATGTTGTTTTATATCCTGAAGAACCTGCATTACTTGATACATCAAGATTTTTTCTATAGTAGGATCAAGATACTTATCCTATTGCACTTTCATGATTCCATGATATTATGACATTTCAAATGGAGGCAACCCTTGCTTTGCACATTGTTGTCTTGTGATTTTTTACATCAATGCATTTTCCATAGGTTGTACATTTATCATATTTGCATTGCACACATGCTTTTATTTCTTTTGCTTCTCTAATATTGGCAATCTTTAGTGTAATGTTATCATTCAATTCTATAATAAACACAATACATTCATATTTGATGATTAGTGTGGTAATCTCATACGAATTGATCAAATTCACCACACAATTAACATTGAAGGGGGGGTGAACTTATTGGTTATCATTATTGTGACCTCACTGATATCCACCTCAGTACCCTCCTTTGTATCCTCCTCTATTTTGTTGAAATCCCCAACCTTACAACTTTTTTCCAATAAATCCTCCTTGTTATGTTTATTATGCATCATATCCATCATACTGTTGTTGAGGTGATGTCGAATCCCAATTAGAATGTTGATGTTAAAGACTCACATTGTTCCATGAGGATCGATATTGATACTATGGAGATGACAGTGTCCAACCAACTAGGGCTTGGAGTTGATTTTGAGGTGACAAATGAATCCACCTAAGACCACCTTGTGTCGCACTAATTATTTCCACCTCTAAGCCTGGAATTCCCTACTTCGTAGTAGGAAACTAGTGTGTTACTACTATGAAGATATTTTTGGTGATATCTTTCTTTAGTTCCTATAGAGCTCAACAACTCTTATCATCAAGATTGGTCAATTTACAAAAATTACAATACAAACTTTGGATTTTTGGATGTATTGTTGTAATATATGACACTTTGATGTTGTGTGTCCTACTACTCTACACAATGTGTAGACCTTTATTTTGAGTTTAGGACAATCATTCCTATGATGCCATTCTCGACCACACTTTATACACCATAATCCAAATTTAGGTATGTTGACTTCATGCATCTCATCTATTCTCTTAAGAAAATCATCTATTTTCACCTCAACTTTGGATCTAGTTTCTAGAACGTCTCCATTGTCCTTAAGTTATTCAACGCATAGGGCAGTTACTCGAGCATTAGCCTTAGTTAAGAATTGGGATTGTGCAATGGCAAATCTAATTCTGGATCACACCCCTTCTACAAACTAGGCAACCTTATCCATGTCCTCTATGATAAAATGAATATTATTTATCACATTTGAAAATTTATGATCATAGTTCCATACCAATTCGTTGCTTCACTACCAAATCTCCTTCAAATCTTGAATGGTCTAACTCAAGCACTTTTTCATCTTAAATTATATAATTAGTTGTTATTTAACTTGTTGAATATTTAAAGCATTAACATCCCTTTTACAAATGAACTCCAAGGCTCGACCTATTAAAGCTCCTATCAATTTACACATCTTTACATCTTCAAAAGTTACTCCCTTAATCTTCTATTTCATGTCATACGTTAACAAATATTGTTTATGGTCCATAGACGCATCATATTACATCAAATCAATAAACATTCCTTCATTCAATGCCATATTTGGCACAATTACAATTACTACCATCAGTTTTTGTGCACAAGTAACTATAACTATAGGATTTTGTGCACTAGTAACTACAACTACATGGTTATGTGTACTAATTTTTACAGGTGTCTTAAATCTAGTCTCGAAAGTGAATCCAGCCTCTTATCGCTTCTTCCTATCTATTTATTTCTTAGTCTCTACACTACACTTACCAAATTTATCCATAAATGATTCAAACCAGCTTTTACATGTCCCTTTCTTTGCACTTTAGGTTCTTCTAGCTAATGACAAACTGGACTCTAGGGATGCATACTCAAGAAATGAATGATCTCTATTTTCAAATTCTTTTATCTATGATATTGAACCTATGATACTTCTATGATTGTGTATAATTTATTGTAGAGAATATTCTTTCTCTAGACCAAACAATATCTTTCCTCTCAACTACAATCTACTCCTATCCTATAACTACTCTAATGTTATGGTACTTCCCTCTTCCTCTTCACTCTGCCTCATATCCTCACTATCCTTATTTTTTTCTTCTTCCTTCTTGGGCCCTTCTCTTCTTTGCTCTGCATACTCTCCACCTTCTCCATTTTTAGCATATTATGTAGCCTCTATCTGGGCTCATCAATCTTCAACAACCTCTACTTTATTCCTACTCCTATTCATAATTAAATATGGATTATTCATTTTATTCCATATTCTTTGTTGTCATAGTTCTCTTTCCAATTCTCAAATTTTATTCTGACTTTAGATCTTTAAAATTCTCTATATTTTAGGTTCATGTTCCAGTTCCTCTGCTCAGCGCTGCATCATTCACTCTTACATCACACACATCACCATAACGCCGAAAGTGACTACCATATTGGCAGGGGTAGGCACCATGGCCTTTTTCACAACTAACATTTTGATCAGAGTAGTTAGTCACCGAAAGAACTTTCTATGGATTCTTCTAATAAATTAGTCCTGCACAGCTTTAAAAGCCAAATATCATTATACAATGACTTTTGTGATGTATCAATCAAGGGTAGTATTGGCCCAATAGTCTATTGCACGAGTCCAATCAATATCTAAATTTTATAGGATTTATAACTTTTCTTCTGACCAAACTATAAAATTCATCCTTCTTGGCTGAAAAAAATAATACTTCAACTTAGATAACCACATAACTAATAACATAGGCAATTCACACCATAAGATTTGATAAATTTATCCATAGATATGCTCTTGAATAATTTATTTCATAGTCTTTCTTATTCTTTTCGCTTCCTCTTCTACAAAATCTTGAATTCTTTCATTGAGCCATCTTTCTTTATCTATTTACCCTGGTAGTCATCTCAACATATTTCAATAAAAGGTTCCATGATCACCACACCAATGTTAGCAGAGGTTCTTGGAAAACCCTTTGGAACATGTTAATACAGGGATAACTTAACCAAAAAGTGACAAAAGTAAACAACAGATGACAATTTAGATTGAATATATTTAATAACAAAAAAAGTTTAAAATTTATAAAAAGAAACACAAACTTATTAGAATCACAACAATCATCATAAACTATATGATAAACAAATTTAAGCAAATAGAGTATTTATTGTGCACAGAACAACAATAAAAGAAACATAAAAATCATTTCATAATGATATATATAAATCCTTATCACTTCGAAACCATATTTAAATACAATTAAGCACTATATATAGAGTTTTGCAAAGCATTGTCACTTCATATTCCAGTCTTTCGGTATGCCCAAAAGGAAGGACTCTTCATATTATTAAGTCTATTTCTATGCTCACAAAGGTCGAGTACATACAAAAAGATATGCAAAAGACAAAATAGTGCAAGTCACACACATGTCCATCAGTTATACTCTTACAATTTTGGTAGCCTTATTCTAATCTTAATATCAATAGTGAAAACCATTTTTGTGTTTTTAAAATGTAAAATTAATTAGTAAATTACATGGGAAAACAAGTAAAATTTGTGAGCTACAAAGGGTGTAGGCCCTTTTCAAAAGCACACACGCCTAGTTTGGGTGTAGTTCCAAATGGGCAATTACATTTATTGAGAAATTTTGGGCTTCCAAAGGGTTATAGCCTTCCAATATTTTTATCTTTTAAAATTTTCACTTTCTCTCCAAAATCAGTTCGGGTTTAGGCTTGGGGGTCCAAACCTAGCCTAAAACCTATCATGGAGCAACTCACATGATAATTAGAAAATTTATGAGTCTTTTATGTTTTTATCGACATAACTTATTGGGCAAATTTCATTATTTGTTTTTAAAAATTATATGGGTTTGTAGAGGTGGAAACACAGTTTTTGCATATATATATATATATATATATATATATAAAACTATCATGTTTAATTATTACTTAAATTCTACACAACATATCTCATTATGGACTATATACATATCATTACAAATGCCTTTATAACCTTTTGACCGTTATTCAAAAATTTATAAAACTTATATCTCACCAATTTACACATCATTGGCTATGCTTAAAAAAATGATTTTCATGAAGTTAAGGTCAAAAATTTATGTCCGTACACTTGCGGTTCCAATTTTCCAACTATCTTGACTTGTAATATATATATATATATATATATATATATATATATATATATAAAGTAATAAAAAAATATTTTGACCAATATTGTGGTTCCAATTTCCCAACTATCTTGACTTGTAAAATTGTTATATATATATATATATATATATATATATATATATATATATATATATATATATATATATATATATATATATATATATATAAAGTAATAAAAAAATATTTTGACCAATATTCGGCATTTCAAATATCTATATATGAAATCTCATAAAAAAATTATTTGATTACTCAAAAAGGTCTCTGTACACATACATTCTCCTTATATTTTCACAAAAATGTCAAGATATTGTCATAAATACATCAATTTTGCACACTTTTATCATCTGGGTATTGAAAAATATTATATATTTATAAACTACATTCAAAATGTCATAATTCATAATCTTACGTTATTGTCAAATTATTTTTCTAAGTGTCTCTAAAATTCTCTCCAAGTTCAACTATTGTTATTTTCAAGAGAAAAAAGTGGCACTTTAAGCACCTCTTTTTGTCCCCCAGTATCCTGCATCTACCTGAGTGTGGGATAGTTATGGGAAAATAACTATAAGGTGATGTTTTATTATAATGAATTTATAATCTATGACAAGAATCAAGGAGATAAGGTTGCTACAATTATACCTATGCCTAGGAACATGATGTTGCCATTGAAATTTGGAGAACATAAGAGCAACCTCATCAATATGGCATATGAAGATACAAGCTAGTTGTGACATCTTAGGTATGAACACTTAAATTTTCAAATTTATAAGACATAAATATCACAAGACATGGTCTATGGTTTTCCACATGTTGAAAATCATTTTGAGTGTTATGCTACAGGCAAACATGCAAGAGAAAAATTCCAAAAGATAGTGTATGGAAGGCTCACCATCCACATTAGTTAGTTAACTATGATATTTTTGATCCTATGCAAACAAATATTTTTTATAAGTCATCATATTTCATTAAATTTGTTGATGATTACTCACAGAAGTGTTGGATTTATTGTTTGAAGCATAAAAGTAAAAGATATGATACATTTAAGAGGTTTAAAACCCTTGTAGAGAATGAACTTGATTACAGAAAACAATATTTAAGGACTCACCATGGAGGAAAATTTTGTTCAAAATATTTAAGGATTATTTGGATTCCAATGACACTAAAATATAGCTCACAACTCCTACACTCCTCAACAGAACAATGTAGCTGAAAGGAAGAACTGTATAATGGTTAAATGGCAAGGAACATGTTATAAAAAAGGGATTGAGCAATTGCTTTTGGATTGAATAGTTGATACAATAATATATATTCTCAATTACAGTCCCACTAGTGCACTTTACAAGATGACTCCATATGAAGCATGGTATGAAAATAATACTGATGCCAAATATTTCAAAATTTTGGGACATTTAGTTTATGTTCATATAGCTGGTCAAGTAAAGAAAGAAGCTAGATCGAAAGAGGGTGTCTTGTATTTTTATTGGGTAAAATAAACAAAGCAAAATTATAGACTTTATAATCCTCTCACTAATAGCATTGTATGTCAAGAAATGTTATTTTTGATAAAGGGGGAGTGTATGCTCATGAAAAAAAAAATCTATATTGACAAGTATAAATTTGTTTTTTATCATGGTATTGTTGATGATATCATTGATGCACATTGCATTATTATTTTAGTTCCACGTGTTACAAGTACATTAAGTAGCCCCTCATCTAATTATGTATTTCAAATGCAAGTCCAACTTCAAGTCCAAGTTCTTCAAGGAATGTAAGATGCTTGAGTGAAATCTATCAGAGGCATACAAGAAGTAAAGCACATGGAGGAGGTCTAAGAGATAAGATGGTAAATTATGATTAGTTTACACAAACTAATTTTAAACCATCATGTTTTGAAAATGGATGTAAGAATGATGTTTGGATGCAAGCAATGCAAAAAGAAATGGATTATATTCATAGGAATGATAGTTTGAAGCTTATATAACTTCCAAATGAAATTAAGTGTAGTGGTAGTAAATGGCTCTATAATACTAAGTAAAATATTGATAGTAGTATTGAAATACACATGACACATCTAGTTTCAATAGGCTTCACTCAAAGATATTGCATAGATTATGAAGAGGCATTTGCATCAGTGCCAAGACAAAAGACCATTAGAGTGAAATTTTCATTAGAACCTCAAAAGAAAGGGAACATACATTACATGGATGTGAAAAGTACCTTCGTGAATGGGTAGTTAAGATATGAAGTATATGTAAAACAACCACAATAGTATAAGGTAAACAAAACCAAGTCTAGAAGTTGAAGAAGGATTTGTATGGTCTCAAATAATATCCAAGAGCATGGTATGTCCAAATTTATGGACATTTGAATATAATGCCTTCATGAGAAGTAAGAGTAAGCCTACTCTTTGCTAAAATCAAGAAGGTAATTGATATCCTTAATGTAAGTTTGTAAGTTGAACATTTGTTGTATATGGGCAATAGTTATAAGATTAAAGATGAATTCAAAATAGCTATGATGAATGAATTTGAAATGAAAAATTTAGGTCTCATGCAGTACTTCCTAGGGATGGAGGTTCATCAAAGTAATAATTAAATATTCCTTTGTCAAACAAAGTATGCAAAAGTTATGTTGAATAAATTTAGTATGGTTGATTGTAAACAAGTCTCCATTCCAATTTTTCATGGAGCAATGTTATGTAGATAAAATGGCGCTGAAACAATGGATGAGACACACATATAAAGTATTACTGAAAGCTTAATTTTTTTAATTCACTCAAGATAAAATATTACTTATTCAATATATATATATATATATATATGAGCCATCTGAGATTCATATGAACGAAGTGAAGAGGATATTGAGGTATGTGAAAGGTACTATCAATTTTGGTATTGATTATAATGTCATTAAGAAGTTTGATCTGACTAGTTTTATTCATTCTGATTGGGGGGTAGTTTGGATGCCAAAAAGTGAACATCCAACAATTATTTTTCTCTTGGTTTAGATTTGGTTACATAAAACCAAAAAAGCAAAGTTTAGTTTCCTGCTCATCTACATAAACAAAATATATTGTTGTCACTTCAATAAGGGCATAGAAATTATGTCTCTAAAATTTTCTAGAAGAAATTGAGGAGAAACAAAATCAACCTTCAGAGCATTTTGTGAAAATACAAATGGGCTATCAAATTGGCTAAGAATCCAGTCCATCACAATAAATCAAAGCATTTTGACTTGAAATAACACTTCATTCGACATTTGGTTTAAAAAAAAGAGGTGGCATTGAAGTATATATCATTTGACATTTGTTTCAAAGGAAAAGGGTGGAATTAAAGTATATAAACACACAAAATCAACTTGTAAATATCTTCACTATAACTACTGCAAAAATTCAGTGTTTAAAATTTTTGAGATATAATTTTTAGTCCACTCAACATCAAAGGGGAGAAAGTTGGATACATGCTATCGAGTGCAACTTGTTTAGTTTATTTTTCAAAATACAATGGCTATATATTAGATTATAATTGTTATTATATTATTGAGAAAATAGTAAATCCATGCAATGACAATAGATTAAATTAATTTGTTTTGACAATGGTAATCTTATTTTTATATTTTTAAATAGATTTAAAATAATATATTTTTTATATATGCAAGTTTACATGAAAGTTTTAGGATGTCATTGTGACCCATAAACTATTATAAAAATTTAGCACTAACTTAATAAGTGTATTAGTAGCAGGTTGTTAGAGTGTTGGAAATAGGAGTTTCAATAGGATTATATGTTTGTTAGAGTGTTGTCAATAAGAATCCAAATAGGAGTCATAGTTTATTAGATAAGTGGATTATCTAGATCCATATTTTTAGGAATATGTTGATCAATTGAGTTCCTATATATGCATGTATAAATCTATTATAATTAGCAGGTAAAGTAGACATTTTTGTACTTTGTTTCCCTATAGCTTTCTTTGTTCTTACTTTGTTTTGGTATCAAAGTTGTGTTTAGATATAGAATATGTTTTTTTTGGAGTACACATAAGTGTTGTTATTAGAGTGCCGAAGATAAGGGCTACCAATATAAAGCACCCTAGGGATTGAGAGGGAGTACCACCTGTAAAATTTGAGAGTGTATGCATACACAACTTTTGATTGTTTGCAATAAACTAGTAATTGGTAATCTTTATTTGTGTGTTTTTGCACCATGTCTAATATGTCAAATCTAACGGATTATTATGTCACTAAAGCAAACAAATTAGATGGTGATAATTATGAGAATTGGAAATTTAACATGAAGACATTAACAAAAGGGATTAATGTTTGAAGCATTGTGAATGGAATTGAAATTAAGCTAACTTTCCCCCAACCTTCGTTTAAGATTGGGAGAAAAGAAAGAGCAAGGCAAATATTCTCTTGAGAAAATATATAAAAGACATGATAATTCCTCATATAAGGGACAAAAAGACATCCACTGAGACATGGCCAGTATGAAAAGTTTTTTTATGAAGCAATTAATCCAAATAGAGTATTATTTATTAAAAGAAAACTTCTTTATATTAAAATGGAAGAAAATGAAAATATCAATGATTATTTTTCTAGAGTAGAGGAAATAAGGGATAAACTCGGTGATATTTGAGAGAAATTATCAAGTAGTGATATAGTCACTATTACACTAAATGGTATGTTACATGAATGTCAATTTTTTATCACCAGTCTATAAACAAGAGAAAACGCACCTTCTTTTGATGATTTAATAGTTATTCTTCTATAAGAAGAGGAAAGGAGGAAGCATGTAGATAGCAAACAACAAATTATTGATTTATAATTGATGGCCAAAGGCAAGCAACTGTATAAAGGAAAGCCATGGGTGCACAACAAAGAGGCAAACATGACATGAAGAAGTATCAATAAGGGGCATCACCAAGGATAAATACCAATGTAAAAAAGAATGGTAACTACAATTATTATGGTAAGTTTGGAGACTATGCTCATGAATGTAGGAAAAATAAGTTTAATGAGAGTAAATATAAGAGATAAGAAGGTAATTTTGTTGATGGACAAAATGTAAAAGATGATCTCAAATTGTTTATTTTAGATGCAGCCCTATCTGCTGAAACAAATGAAAGTAAATCGTGGTTTATAGATTCATGAGCTTCCATTCATATTACTTGTAATGGAAATTGGTTAAAAACCTTTCGTGTGAAAATAAATGGTACTAAAATCTATCTAGGTGATGATAGATCTCATGAAATAAAAGGATATGGTGATATATGTGTTATATCGCTAAGTGGGAATGTGAAACAAATAAAAAATGTGATGTATGTACTAGGGATTAAGAAAAATCTAATCTCAAATTCAACGATTATTGATCAAGGATTTAAAATGGAATTTATAAATTCAGGTTGTTATGTGAAGGATATGCAAGATCATTACAAAGTGGTAGAAGAAGATATCAGAGTGGGATGACTATAGAGCTTGATGTAATTGTTGAAAGTCATTAGGCATTGACATCAACAAATGTGTTCACAACAAAGTTATGGCACTTAAGGTACGGTCATTTAAATCTTAATAAATTTGGTTTGTCTTCAAATAAAAGACATGGTGAAAGGTCTTCTATTTTTTTAAGAATGAGCATGTTGAAATGTGATGGTTGTGAATTAGGAAAACAACATCAGAATGATTTTTTGATAAGGGTCCTAATTATAGGCAAAGAGATGTTATTGAATTAGTGCATTCTAATGGGTGTAGGCCAATGCAAACTAGATCAGTTGGGGGAGCTTACTATTTTTTTATCTTTATTAATGATATAATTAGATTTACATGGGTCTATTTCATAGCAAATAAATATGATGTTTTTAAGTACTTCAAAGATTTCATAAATAAGGTTTAGAAACAAACAAGTAAACACATCAATATTATTAGATCATATCAAGGGGGGAAGTATACTTCAAAATAATTCTTAACATATTATAAAGAAAATGGAATTCTGAAATAATACACAATACCTTATGATCCTCAGCGAAATGGAGTAGTCGAGAGGAAGAACATAACCATAGTTGAATGTGCTAGAAGTATGCTCAAAGGTAAAATCTCCCTAATAATTTGTGGGTTGAAGCTTTAAATTCAAACTGTGTATCTATAAAATAGAAGTCCAACCAAATTCTTATAGCATAAAACTCCTTATGAAGCATTAATTTCCCATAAACCAATTGTTAGTCACTTGAGAGTATTGGGAGTAAGGATTGTCTCACATCCCAAAATAAAAAAACAACGAAAATTGATGCAAAGTCAGTCAAAAGTATTTTCATTGGTTATTGTGTAGACCATAAAGCTCATAAAATATATGATCCTTTTACTCATAAATTATTTTCATATGGGGATGTTATGTTTCATGAACATGCAAATGATATTCAAGAGGACGATGCCAAGGTTTTTAAAGAAGAGGAAGATAGTCAAGGTTCTTGGAAACTTGTTGAAAAAGATGTTCAAAGCGCAAAAGTGATTGCAAACCAAAAGACATTTGAAATGCAAAGCAATACTGAAGCTAAAAGCATGAAGATTACACTAAGTAGTAAGGGACCAAGAAGGTCAACTGTGCAAATCAAGACACTAATCAAGTATAAGGACTATGCTTTGATGTCTCATGTAATAACCACTAAACTTTGAATAAGTGAAGGGTCATAAAGACTGGATGACTGCTATGAAATAAGAATGTGATTCTATTGTGAAAAGTGACACTTGGGAATTAATTGAACTACCTGCAAATAAAGGCTCCAAATGGTTGTTCAAGTCTAAGTTCAATGTTGATGGTAGTATAGACAAATTTAAATCAAGATTGGTTGCAAAAGGCTATTTACAAAAGGAATGAATAGATTATGAAAACACATTTCCCCTATAGTTAAAATGAAAACTATTAGACTTATGATTGTACTTGCTATTAAATACAATTGGATCTTAAATCAAATGGATGTTAAGTCAACATTCTTGAAAATTTAAATCTTGTTCAACTAGAGGGTTTTGTGAAACAAGGACAAGACCATCTTATATGCATGTTAAAGAAAGCACTATATGCTTTGACATGGACCAAGGTCATGGTATGTGAAAATTGACAACTTCTCTCGGCAAGGGTTCATCAAAAGTAAGAATGACACAATCTATACATAAATAAAGATGAACATGAGAATGTTGCTTTGGTTTTATTGTATGTTGATGATTTGATAATAACAGGAAGTGTTATAGGGTTGATTGATGAAATCAAAATTAGATCTATCAAAGGAATTTGAAATGAGAGATCTTAAACAAATACACTACTGCATAGACATTGAGGTATGGAGGGAAGATGGCAAGACTTTGATTACCCAAAGTAATGCAAATAAACTGGTTAAAAGGTTCAATATACATGAATGCAAAACATTCTCTACTCCATTCGAACAAAATGCTAAGTATTCAAATGAAGATGACACAAAAGAAGTAAATAGTACTCTATATAGGTAGAGGGTTGGAAGTTTAAACTATTTTAATCACGACAATAGCTGATATACTTAGTCAATTCATGGCTAAGCCACACGAAATTTATTGGAACATTGCTAAGAGAGTTATTTGATATATACAAAGAACTACCAATTTTGATATTGAATACACTAAATAATTGGATGTTGAGTTGATAGGTTTTTCAAATTCCAATTGCACAGGGGATCTGGATGATAGAAAATCTACTATTGAATATGCATTTAGTATAGGATCTAGGATTGTGGCTTGGAGCAACAAGAAGCAACCAAATGTTTCTTTAGCCTCTATTGATGCTGAGTAAAAAGCATTGGGCAATGCTACATGTGATGCTATTTGGTTAAGATGCACCCATGACGACATAGCAGAAAAACAAGAAAGACCAACACCTATCAAGTGGAACAATCAAAATTCGATGAAATTGACAAATAATCTAATTTATTATGATAGATCAAAACATATTGAAACTCAACATCATTTTGTAAGAAAAAATGTTCAATCGAGTGAAAATGATTTGATGTATTGCAACACAAATGAGAACATCATTGATATTGCTAAACCTCCCGGAAAGATAAAGTTTATAATGTTTAAGGATATGCTACGTATCATAGAGAATCATTTTTCCATCAAGGGAAAGTGTCAAACTTAATGCATAATGGATAAGTGTATTGCTAGCACTCTGTTTAAAGTGCTGGAAATAAGAGTTCCAATATGAATCTGTGTTTGTTAAGAGTGTTATCAATAAGAGTCCGTTTGTTAGATAGGTGGCTTATCTAGATCCAGAGTTTTAGGAATTTGTTGATCAATGGAATTCATATATATACATGTATTAATCCATTTTGATCAGCAAGTAAAGTATACATTTTACTTTGTTAAAAAACAAAAATAGAACACACAGATTGCTACAACTATTATGGAACAAGATTTTTATTAATCTTCTTGAATCTTGCTTATCTTGCTCAATTACAATACTGCACCATGGGTCTATTAAATAGATTTGAAAAACTAACAATAATTAGAAAGAACAAACCAAAGACTAATTTTAGTCTTTACATGCAAACTACAACTCTAACAATTTAACTAAATGTTTGTTAACTAACTAATAGTTAACTGCTGCATGCATGAGAAGTGAAGAAATTAACTCCAGTCTCCAACACTCCCCCTTAATTTCTACCACAAACTACTTCAGCATTTACAATGCCTAAATGATTTACCATTCTTGCCATAGCTGCTTTGGTAGTGGCTGCCATTGATGGCATACATCTCTTCACTCATTCTGTCTACCAGCTTCAGCTTTTTCTTTTGCAGAATACACTGCCTCTCATTGGAATACACCGCCTTGTCTTCATACAAAACAAATACAATTGCTCAATGAGCGTTCACTCAGCATTCAAGACTGAGGAGTAGCTTGTCGAAAGGCTATCAACGGACATGCTTATGTCCAAAAATTGCAAGCTTCCTGTTTGTTTACCTTTCTTTCACCCGACGCTTAACTACTGTTTCCTCCCAGGACTCTACAGGGTTCTTTCCACGTTGGTCTAAATTTGCCAACGATCGGCCTAATCTTCAGGGTCATTGTTCAACACACACTTTCACAGCTCCACAGCGTCACTCGCTGTGCAACACAAGGTCTACGGAGCTCGTCTTTTCAAACATGGCACTGCAGCTGTCCATGCTATAATCTAAAGACAATGAATGATTGCATTGCTTGCATAACACATAAAACAAACACCTTGTAAAACTGAATACAAACAACAAACAAGAAACAAAACAAATAAAAAACTTTCGACGCCCTTCTTTTTGGCGTTCAGAGTAGGCTCTTTGGAGCAATCTTTTGTGTAATACGCCTCTAGCTTGGGCGCTCTTCTTTTTCTGCTGTTTCTTTTTTTTTTAACTTTCTTCTTCTTGTCCGACTCAGGGTTGAGTCTGGAACGCTTGTTGTTTTTCTTTAGAAAGTGCGTGAGGATTTTCCCCACGGGTTCTTTTAGACGGGGGACCCTGCTGCCACAAGGAATGCAGAAAGTGAACCTCCTATTCTCCATCCTCTGCTCCTTGGCTGCACTTCTTTCCTTACCAGGGTAATGTTGCGCCTTGCGCCTCTCCTTGGCGCTATCGGATGGCTATTTGCTGAGCCTTGTTCTCTTCACGGCTTCTCTCCTTTGGCAGCGTGCAGGGTCAAATGCCTTGACCGATCAGACAGTTGCGCTTCTTTCCTGCTGTCACGCTTCAGCAACGTCAAAACTGATTACTTCTACCACCGTCGCTACACAGGTCTTAGGTAGGCGACTCTTCTACAGCAATCCCTTCGCATTAATTTCTTCTACTAGATCTTCATGCTTCAAGGGTCGATACTTATTCTCCTAGCAACTGCTGCATGTCTCTAATCGGCGACTGCAAGTCTCCACGTCTCTCCACCATGTCTTTCCACCGATCGGCCTGCGCTCTCAAACAAGTGCTTTAATGGCTACGATCCTTTGGCCCCTGCGCACTTTTTTCCTTTGCTACAACCTGGCATGATTCTGGACACTGCTGCTGCGAATCTTCTTCTTGTTGACTGTGCGTCGACTGCAGCTCGCTGGACTTCCAACCTAGCGCTTTCCCTTCCAACCGTTTGGCTTCTGCTGGGCGTTGAAGGAAATACTCAAATTTGGAACTCGCGTTTTCTCTTTTCCCACAGCGCCCCTACGTTTCTTCTCTCTGCGCTGACTGCACTTCAGACTTCCCTGGCTCTTCTTGGCTCTTCCTAGCTCTGATACCAATTTGTCAGAAAATAAAAAACATATAAAAAACAAAAATAGAACACACAGAGTGCTACAGCAATTATGGAACAAGATTTTTATTAATCTTCTTGAATCTTGCAGAGCTTATTGATCTTGCTTATCTTGCTCAATTACAATACTGCACCATGGGTCTATTAAATAGATTTGAAAAACTAACAATAATTAGAAAAAACAAACCAAAGACTAATTTTAGTCTTTACATGCAAACTGCAACTTTAACAGTTTAACTAACTGTTTGTTAACTCACTGATAGTTAACTGCGGCATGCATGAGAAATGGAGAAATTAACTCCAGTCTCCAACAGTTACCTTGTAGTTTCCTCTGTTCTTGCTCTTTTCACTAAGAAAATTTTATTAAATGAAAAAAATTATTAAGAGTGTGTTGGCCTGAATTTTCTGAGCTGTCTCCGGGATTTCAATATCGGCTGTAAGTTAATTGTTATTGAATTTTTGTCTTTGCTGAACATTGAGAATCGTTTTGTTTTTTAAATCTTCATTTCAATCATATCTTGTACCAATCATCAAATCCATTATTAACCAACTAGCTTAAATTAGTTAATAATTGACAGATCTTCTTAAGCCTTCCAGCTAGCCAGAAATTTTGGCCAAAGATTTTTAAAAATTAAAATTTTAGATCCTCGCTTTTATAAATAGATAATAAAGTAATTAAAAATTCTTTCTTTTCTGATAATAAATCATAGAAGGTGCGTTAATTTTAAAAAAACACAAATTTTCTCCCGAAAATCAATCTGTCAAAAAAAAATTAAAATTTATCATTACACTATCATGGAAATGTAATAATGTTCAGAGAAATCATCCATTCACCAAATCGTAAATATACATGTGAAATTGAAGCGGCTTAAAAATAATATACTGCCTTTCTTAATTAAAATCTAGCCAATAATTAGAAGGCTGCAAGTCCAACATGGCCTTCTTAAAGTAGTTAATAAACAGGAGCTTACAAGAAGTATGTCCATGACAGAGAGAACCATCTTGAATATAATTTTAGTACTACCATCTATATATACACACACACACTTCTCTCCCCCTAATCCTCCTACGAAATGTTTTCTTTAGAAAGTGTTTTCCTTCCTATTACGTGTAGAATCTTTGGGGCAATGGTTACACCCATCAACAGAATCAGAATGACCCATCCCCCAGACCTAGAGAATAAAAAAACCGAATAAATCATAGATCATGCTGATAGCTGTTTTGAGAACTGCCTATGACGGTAACCACTGCACCCAAAGGTGCTATTGCTACTAGATTCTTTCCCCTAAATTTAACCCTCCATTTCTCTTTACATTCATTCAACTATGGTTGCTGCAATGTTGCGCAGCTGCAGCACCCTTAACCTTATAAAAGGTTTGCTTACAAGTTAGGCCACGCCAAGAGTGAGAGAAATGACAATCGGAGTTAACTCTGTCACAGTTTTCAGCTCGATGTCGCTTCTCCTGAATCTTATTGTTGCTATTTTTAGCATCACAATGGCCACAAATGACTCTTGTCACTGTGAAATTTTCCCCACTGGGAGGTGGATCAAACACCATTGGCAAATAGTTGCCTATGTCACATTCAAGATTAGCATTACGAAAGCAGTCTTCGAGTAGGCGCCGTCCCTATGATAAAACCAACCAGAACAAATGAAAGTCTATAACAATACTGGTTGGATCAGGTTGCCAATGAAATGTAAATTACTGTGAGATGGAAATCAAATAGGAAAATACTCATATTATCAAAAATGCCGTAACAGAGAAGGAACACAACTGACCTGGAGTCCGGCATATGTGACTTGATGAGACAACTTACAGAAGTAACTTCACATATCTTTATAAAGCTTCCATGTTGCTTCGGCAGATGTAAAATTTACGAAGGCATAGCCCAATTTACATTTATTTCTGCAATCCACAATGAAACAAACATTACCGTTATGTATAAACTTTTGAGACTCAATAATTCAATAACAGTAAGCCATATAAAGTGACAATCTGATACCCTAACATACTCTAAAACTTTAGGCATGTAAACGATGCCATATATATGCCGAGGATGGCTCTTCTGCCTCCCTCATATTTTTGTTGCAGTGCACCAGTGACTGTCTAGCAGGTTCAGAAACGTATCTAGACTGCAAAAAATATAATATGAGAACCAATTGACATAAATTGGTGAAATACCGTTCCTAAGTTTGAGACAAATAGATAGGGAAAGACTGAAAAGAACACTTATATTTACTGGAAATGTTTTTTTTAATCATATGACCATTTTTCTAGCCAATGAGCAGTTCGACAATGCTTCGGCATCATCAAAAGCGAATTGGGAACTGTTTTACCCTTATTTCCATGGAATGAGCCTCCGCCGCCACTGGTGGCGTGGCCTCCTATGCCCTTTCACTGGTTTGTGCTTTCCCCAAAGCCGGGGGCTTGCAGGGACTACTAAATTTTTTGACGGTATGACCGTATACTTGAATTTTTTAAACCGTAAAATACCCTAACCTCTTTATTTGTTTATTTTTAATTATTTTGAGTGGTTGGTGATGGTATGTATTTTTAATTAATTAATTCGCATATGCAATGGAGAGTAGATGTTGTATCCACTGTTGGTGGAGGAAAAAAACAGCATGGAGGAGGTGGGACAGTGGTAGTGTTGGCTTTGAATCATATGAGTATGCGTAGAGTGGAATGAATTCTTGAGTTTTTAGGTTCAACTTCCCTCCGACACGAATGTTATAGTCCCTCCAAATTTATGTTGCAAGAAAAAATAAATAAAGAAACATGACAGAAACGGAATGTGGACGATAGCTATTTTACCACAAGGATGATAAGTTCTGGCTTAAAAAAGCAAAACAAAAATGAAAAAGCAACAGTTTCAAAAATCTAAAATCTAACATTCTACTTACAATCTTCCATGTTAACACAAGTACAGGGTTGAAACTTGAGAGTTGAAAATGCCTTCTACAAGCGATAATCATGCTTCAACAAAAATCGGACAACACTGAAATATGGGGCGAAAGCATGATGAATTTAGCAAGCTCACCCTGATGCAGTAGTCAGGAAGCCCTGATGCCGTAGAGATATGATCCTAAATGCATTCTACACGGCGAAATCATTCAATTTCTTAGTTAAGCGTTGCTAAGCTTTAATTTTACATTAGATCATCGTGTAATAAAGTCATTGAATGGTTCTAGATAAGATTATTTTGTTTTCAAATAAGTAGTTTTAAATTTTATTTTTAAAAGAATTTAGAATAATATATTTATTTATAAAATATATATTTATATGTAATTTTATATAAATATTATATTAAATTATTTTTTATTAAATGGAATGAGAAGAAGATTTTAAAGAAGCAAAATATTTAATAAAATAAATGTGTTGGTCTTGAATTTTTTAAATTGTATATGATATATTGGTTGAGAGTTATTTGTTATTTAAATTATGCTTTTGTTGAATAGTGATGTATTTAATTTATTAAATAATCTTCTTTGAATGTTTTCAAATAAGCACCAAGAGTATGGTATGTCCAAATTGATAAATGAATGGATTCCAAAAAAGCAAGAGTGAATCTACTCTTTACTACAAACAAGAAGGTAAGGATATTTTTATTGTTAATTTATATGTTGATAATTTGTTGTATTTGAGCAATGGTTTTAAAATGAAGGATGAATTCAAAATTGTTATGATGAATGAATTTGAAATAGAAAATCTAGGTATTATGCAATACTTCCTAAGAACAGAAGTTCATCAAAGTAAAGATGAAATATTCATTTGTCAAACAAAGTAAGCAAAAGATATATTGAATAAATTCATTATGGTTGATTGTAAATTAGTGTTCACTCTAAATTCTCATGGAGTTATGTTATGTGGAGAAGATGGTGTTAAAACAGTGGATAAGATAACTTACAAAAGTATTGTTGGAAGCTTAATGTTTCTAACTCACACAAGACCAAATATTGCTTATTTAGTTTCTCTTGTTTCGAGGTATATCTTTGAGCCATTTGAAATTCATATGAAGGCAGTGAAGAGGATTTTGAGATATGTGAAAAGTACTATCTATTTCGGTATTCATTATTATACCACTTAAAAGTATAAACTTGTTGGTTTTAGTGATTCTAATTGGGGAAGTAGTTTAGATGATCGAAAGTCAACATCTAGAAATTATTTTTTTACTTGATTCGGGTTTGGTTACATGGAGCTCAAAGAAACAAAGTCTATTTGCACTTTCATCTACGGAAGCAAAATATATTGTAGTCACTCTAGCAAGTACACAAACATTATGGCTCTAAAAAGTTCTAGAAGAAATTAGGGAGAAACAAAATCAACCCACATTATTTTTGTGATAAAGTTAGTGCTATCAAATTGGGCAAGAATCTAGTCCATCATAACTAGTCAAAGAATTTAAAATGATTTGAAGTACCACTTATTTGAGTTTTGGTTCATAATGAAGAGGTGGAATTGTAGTATATCAACACCCAAGAACAACTTTAAGATATATTTACTAAAGTTGTAAAGGATCAGTTTTTTAAAATCAAATATCAAGTTGTTAGTTTGTTGAACATCAAGTTGCCCCAAAGGTGCAAGTTATGGTGGAGGGATGTAATTTTATGTTTTGACAAAGTAGGGTTTTGTAATATGAAGGAGTGTGAATCCATAGTTATACCTCATTCAAAACTCATAATTGTCTTCCTCGTCTCACCTTTTGTGTATGAAGGGTTAATCAACAATACTCTTATATTTATGGTGGAGGTGACAGTGGAAAATGAGGTTGTGTTTATTCATTCGGCATAGCAATGTGTTGTGTGGGGAGGAAGCATTCTATTTCATAGTGAGTTTGAGAAATGACAAAGTCATTGGGAAGGGCAAGGCCATAGAGAACATCCAAGTGGTAAAAAATTTCAAGGTGAGTTGGGTGATGATGGTGAGGGGTAATGATAGGTATTTCAAAGTGATATTATATACCAAAGGGACTATATCATACACCAACCCTAGATTCAAGACACGAATGGACTTACATGCCCTACACCTATTGCAAAGTGGTATGCAGCTTGCAAGGTGGCAACATTTTTGAGTGGTTATATTCTATTGTCATAGATGGATAAGGATGTCATGATAATCTATTTAATTATCACAGGACTCCACATCCAATATGTGGCCTGAATCAGCACTATAATGTCACTAATGTGGGACAAGAAATTGAGGTTTCAGAGTCTATAGTTATATTAATTAATTATAAATATAATATATTATAATTGTATATAGTATATTATATATGTAATTATATTATATATTTATAACTATAAATATTATTGTATATGTGTATGTGTATGTGTATGTGTATGTGTATGTGTATGTGTATATAATATATATATTATATATATAGTATTATATTATATCAATATGATATATATATATATATATATATATACATATATATATATACATACATATATATATATACATATACATATATATAAATATATATATACATATATATATATATATATACATATATATATATATGTATATATTGATATAATATAATATATATTATATTATACATATACATAGAACATTAATGTAATATATATATATACATATATATATATACATATATATATATATATATATGTATATATATATATATATGTATATATATATATATATATATATGTATATGTATATAATATGTATATATATGTATATGTATATATATATATATAATAATAATAATAATAATAATAATAATAATAATATTTTTTAGCTAGGTAAAGAGGGTTGAAGGGTCCCTCACTTGTTTTATTAATCGAGTAAAAAAATTACAAGCCCATCAGATGACAAGAACTTCCAAAAATCCAAAAAAAAAGGGTCAAGGACCCACAACAGAGCCAACAAAGACACAACAAAAGAACCAAAGATTGACCAAACCTGAAGCACAGGAATAACGCCAAAACATTCGCAAAATCACACCAAAATGGTAGCCACATGAAACCCATAGCCTATAATGAGCACCCAACCACCACAATGCCACTGCCATGCACCTTACCTCCACTCATGGATGAAATACCAACCACCACAAAAATCATAGGGACACAAGTTCATCCCTCCTTGCCAACCATATCTTCCACATTAGTGCCCCGTGGTAGTATGAATTTCCACCTCTATCTTGACTTACCCATCTGTTGCATACTTGGATGTCCCCCAAGCCATGGGACGCTTTCATACTATCCAAATGAGCTCACATGGGTGCCGATGTCACCCATCATATGGTAAGAGACCCATCTCTCACAAACATTGAAGTTTGTTATAGAAGTGGTGTATGTACACCAAAGAGCTGCAAGAGCATCTAAACTACCAAATCCAAGCCCATAGATTTCCTACCATGTAAATCTATCATGACTGGCATCAGTGGGGAATGAAGGGCCCCCACATCCAGTAATGGCACCCAAAATCTAGAGGGGTTAAGATTCTATAGCTAGGATTGTAAGTCTTCTAGGTAAGCCAAAAGATTATCAAATCTATCATCTAGATCCCGAAAGGCCCTAAAGGGAACCAAACCAGCGATCATCATCCTAGAAAACACTCAAAAACCTTTACCTTCCAATGCAAAATCCTCCATATCATCCTCAAACCCCACATTGAACCGCTCCTAAACAAGCCTAGCAACCACTACCATAGTAAGCTCCTTGTCTACAAAAGCCAAAAGAAAGTTCCCCACAAAAGCTGATAGCACCAAAGAATTTACCTTGACCCTGCAAATCATCTCCATAAAGACCAATCCCATGACTTCCTTAATGTCATGCAAGACATTCCCAGCCTAAATGATGAAGATACGTTTTAGCCTGGCATCTGAAACTCACCCTCAAAGGCCACCTCACACTTTCTCACCATGACATGGAGGGGGGGCTCATTGAGGGTAACATGTAGCATGCATTCCATGGTTATCCCTGGTCACCCTCCAGCTTCTACAGTTGCCAAAAAATAATTCCATAAATGCCAATTCTCATGGCTAAAAACAAATGGCCATTGCCTCAGCATGGGGGAGGGGATGTGTTAGTCATCAAGCAATTTGGGAATGATAATTCCCATGCTTCGACCGACACCAACCATAAAACCACTCAAGTTTGATATCCCCAAGCACATCCTAATCATTAGGGAGCATTCAAGCCCCATGCCTCCCAATCATTATCGTAAATCAACTCCTTTGGTTGATCAATGCCTTTGTTCGCTAACTCATTGACCACCTGATTGGCTTCAAAAATTAATGCTTGGCTTTCTAATCATTTAAACCAGCTAAACATTCCCCTGCTCGACTTAAAATATTTTCTAGGTTCCAAGATCCTACCTTCCTATTCCTCAAAGCCTGAGTAATGACTATCGAGGCCCCCTCGATGATGGTTTGGTCAACTCCACACTGGCACATAAGATCGAGTCCCAAAACTAAGGCTTGATCCTCAACTTCATTGTTAGTTTCATCCACTAACTTGTTTGAAGTTGTTCTAATGAGTGATCTTGCACAATCTCGAATGACACAACCTGTCCCTAACACTCCAGGGTTCTCTCTAGGTGGCACCATTGAAATCAAGTTTGAACATTCTCATAAGAGGTGGTATATAATCCATCCTCTTTGTGTGCTTAGCAACCTTTGACAACGTAACCGATCCATTAATGGGAAATATATTATTATTCTTCTTATTAATATAAGAATATATATATATGAATATGATTATTTTTAATATAATATATTATCAAATATACTTAATACATTATTATTATATAATATAATAATATATTCTTATAGTAATATATAATATATTATTATAGTTAGTTAATATAATTGATAGATATAATGTAAATGAATAAATAAATAGTGAAAAAATGCATTTACAGAGTCTTTAATTATTATTTGACTTTTCAATCTTTTTTCCACAAATATGCAAATAAGTATTTATCACAAAATTTTCAAAAAAAATAAAATATCAAAAAGTTGTACATTCGTCACAAATCTTTTGCTTTACCATTTAATAGGATTTGTTGCTTATATTTTACATGCCTTTATAAATAAACTCAAACAATGATCAATACTTGAAATATGAAAAATACTAACATGTAAAAATACTAATATGAAAAATACTAATATCACGTTACATAAAAAAATTCATATATAGTTGCATTATGTTAAAATTTAAAGCTTTGGATATTTAAATTTATGAACAATTCATTTTTTATAAAATAAAATTAAATAAACATCAATTTGATAGAGAAATTAATAAACATGTGTAACTATGGAAGTCTTAAATCCTTCCAAACGTAAGAACTTAAAGCTCAAAAGCTTCAGGTTTCCATTTAGTACATTTTTCACAAATCTTTTGCTTTACCATTTGATAAGAATTATTGCTTATATTTTACATATTTTTTATATAAAATCAAACAATGATCAATACTTGTAATATGAAAAATCCTAATATGTAAATATCACTTACTTAAAAAATTTCATATATAACTATATTATGTTAAAATTTAAAACTTTGAATATTTAAATTTGTGAACAATTTTTTTTTATATAAAATAAACATCAATTTAATAGAGAAATTAATAAACATGTGTAACTGTGGAAGCGTGGAAGCCTTAAATCTATCGAAACGTAAAAACTTAAAGCTCAAAAACTTCAAGTTTTCAATTAATTCAATTTATCAGGTCTCAAACAAAAGAAAATCACAAAAATGTAATTAAACAAACAATGTCCAATAGAATAGGCAAATTCATGCAGGAATTTATCTGCCTCGGGACTACAATATAGAGGCCATTTCTACCACCGACCACATTGGAGTCTTGATCAGGTAACATCTAAAATTGTGCGTGCATCAACAGCTGAATCGACATAAAAACTTTAATAAAACATGGGGTATATGTCCCAGATGGACCAATGAGAAGCCCCAAAGTGCAACATCCATTTGTCTATTGAATCTAAGGTTAGTTCTTATCCATTAAGACTCCTCGGATGTAATTAAACCGTTATCATTAACAAGTTAATTCAAAATCTATTATATACTTCTGTCTACGACTCGTGTAATATTCCTCTTATTGGGCTTCGTCTAAAGCGTCCTATCAAAAGCTCGAAAAATTACTTAGAGACTTTCTTTGGACAGTGTTGAGCATGGGAGAGGCTTTCATCGACTAACTTGGAAACATTGGTGACTCCCAAAGGAAGTATGGGGTCTACGTCTTTTTGGCATCCATTGTCAAGGCACTACTCTATGGGCAAAATGGATTATTCGAGTCATGAAAAAAATTTCTTCGAAAATTTGTTTTTGAGGTATCTTCTCATGGATGCAAGATTTGGAAGGGATTAATATTTTGAAACCTTATTATCCTATACGCTTGAGTCAAGGGTTTTGGATCTATTGTAGTGAATATATTTTGGAAACTATGGGAGAAAATTAAGCTTGGCTCCTTTGGAATTAGAATGGGTTTATTGATAATTTGTTTATAAACCATCAATATTTACGCTGGTCTCATGTTATGAATTTTCACAATGTTCTTATTGCATAGGTGTTTTATATTCATGCTCTTAATTTTTAAAAAAAGAGGCATGTGCATAATGTAAGATATTTTTGCAACCCAATTAGAACTTGATTGTCTTGCATTCAACTTAAAGCTAATTTTGTTTTTGAACAACAATCATCAAGAATCCTACCAGGGAGTCAATGATGCAAACATGTAAAGATGTTACACAAAAAATTAATTATTCCATAAGATAATGGTAGAAACACTAGAATAGGGATAAGGATACTATCTCTCTACATTATATTCTCGGTGAAGGATATGATTGGATCTTGCTTCGACTGCGAATTATTAACAAGCTCAATGTTCGATGGGATCTCCATCATACAGCTCTTGCATGGAGTAGGGGATTTCAAATGGTTTGAAGTGTCATCCTTATACCAAAGCATAAGCATTTTTCTTAATCTCTACTTCATCAAGGATTACATTTGGAGAGTCACCTTATGCATCTAGACATTATGAAACATAAATAACCATTCTATGACCATACTAAGATTATTAGGCACTTGTTTTGGTTTTGTAATAAATCTTAGTTGGCTTTGAAATGAATCCATAATTTTCTCAGACCCTTTCAAACAAATCCCTTTAGCGCAAATTTCTCATTGTTCAATGGGTTATGCTACATGCAAGATACACATATTTGACATACTATCAAAGTGGAATTTATCTTTTTTACTTGAAAAGAAAAAAATGTAACATTATTTATTACCTCTATAGTTGATGCCCAAATTTCTACTTATCACAAGTTCATGGTAATTTCAACTTTGTTTCACAAATTAAAGTACAAGTAAACAATGGGGCTCTTGAGGTGTCCCATCTTCAAACCTTGTTAGATAATTGGGGAAATGTGCCCTACACAATTGCTCTGTGCCTCCCTCTTCGCCTCCAAGGGACATAACCCTATAGGTAAGTCACATAAGAAGTTGTTATCATCACCATTCTCGTAGTTGGTCTACATCATCTCTGTCGGGAAAGCATTTGAGTCCTCATGAACATCACGATGATTGGTGTTATCCCCCAATGCAATATGGAAATTTGGCTCCTCGTCCTGACAATTTTTCACATCTTGCTTTGGAAATATTGCACCCCATAACCACTCTAAATGGCACTCAAACTGGCACTAGATAAAACATGAAGGCAATTAACAATGCCAATACCATGTGGGATCCCTTCCCTAAGGGATATGACCTACCAGATGTTAGTTGGGGAGATTTGGAGGACTAAGATCCTCCACCTACCACTAGTTTCTTTTCAATAATTCCTTAATTTCTCTCCTTATAATATTTTTTTGATCTATTTAACAGTCTTCTAAAATGCATACGTGATCCATAAGGATTCGAAAAATAATTCATCTATTAGAGAGAAAGATCAAAACATGATTTTAATATGTTACAGGGATTCAACAAAAGGATTTATTGTAACATGACAACACTGTCATTTTGCATTAACCAATGATTTTTTCCATGATAACTATGTAAAAAGTTTTTTTTTTTTTTTTTAAAATATTCTAAGATGATTAAAGATCCTTTACGATGGGGGGGAAGATGTGCAACAATTTCAAAACCTAGATTAAAAAATTACAAAGAATACTCATTGAAAAAAAAAAGATCAAAAACTCTTCATTATTATTCTAAAACAACATATAAATCTTCATATTTAAACACACTCGATGATATGATCTTAGAGCACTACTAACATATTATTCTAAAAATGACTAATCCTAGAGTTTACTAAACTTTCTATTTTTAGCAGTTTTTAAACTCTACTATTTTTAGTAATTTTTCATTTGAGCTTGGATGGATCTAAAAAGTGTTCCTTGTTATCGTAAAAATATAAAAATATCAGAGGTGACATGCAACTATAATTTCATGCCCCAAATATTAAAAAAAACCCCATAAAATTTTATGAAAAGGTGAAAAAAAACTTAAAATCATTTTTTAGCCTGTAAATGGTCTTGTTTGGGCTTGAAAATTTGTCCAAAATGGCACTAAGAAACTATCATGATAATAGATACATGAAGCTATTCAAAATGTTTATTTAAAAAAAGGATCAAATGGAGTCTCGGGTCAAAACTGATGTCTTCCACAAGATATAAGTTTGTATCCTCTTCTTGTTGAAAATAAATCAACATTGTGAATTGTTCTGATCAAACTTCTGCCCTTTGTCCATGACCAAATTATTCACTTTCCATTTTATTATCCAGGGGTTATCTTCTCGTTGTAATCCTTTCCATTTCACTAAATACTTGTTGTAAGTACTGTGCCTAGTATGCATTTTTTTCTTGCCCAAAACCTTTTGTATCTTCTCTTTCTTATTCCTTGGTGCATGCGGCCTCCAATTCGATTCTTCTTCTTCTTACCCTTCATTATTTTGTCCAAGAAATGTAAATACATTAAAAACATTAAACACTAGATAAATATCAAAATTATGTGGCAGGCTTACCTCATAGGCCTTATCATTTACTTTCTTTACAATCTTGCATGGGCCACTCCTCTTATACTTCATCATGTTGTACATTCCTTGGGGGAATATTTCTTTTCTCAGATACATCATCAGTAAATATCATTCCCCAAACATCTTTAGCCCCCTGGTTACATCTACTACCACTTTATACTCATCATTACTTTCATGTAGGTTTCCACATAGTTCATCTTGATCATGTTGTACATGCTCTAAAAATGCCTCTGTGTCATCACTTACCCATTTTGAAATTGATAACTACACTAAGTCTAAAACACCCTTAGTATTTCTTCCATAAATAATTTAGAATGGCAACATACATGTGGGCTTGTTCATTGAACAATTATATCTAAACTCATCTTGTGGTAATGCCAAGTCCCATTGCATGAGCTTCTCTCCAAAAATGCATCTTAATAGACTCCCAAACTCCTATTTAGTACCTTTATCTACCCACTAGTTTGTGGGTGGTATGCACTACTAAATTGCACTTTAGTTCCCAGCTTATTCCATGGGGTTCTCAAAAAATAACTCAGAAAATTAATATCCCTATCTGAGGTAATGGCCTTTGGGACACCATGCAACCTAACAACGTCTTTAAAAAAACAAAACTATTACTCTAGTGGCATCACTAATTTTTTTGCATGCAATAAAATGGACCATCTTAGAAAATTTATCTACAACAACAAAAATTGAGGAATTATCTCACTACATGTTTGTTGTCACCAAAACAAAATCCATGCATATATTTTTCCACCATCCTTCTGTTATTGGCAATGGCATGTTAAACCCTATGTTTTGTGCATGTCTTTTATCCACTTGGCATATCCTACATCTTGATACATACCTTCGTACGTCTCACTTCATCTTCAACCAAAAATACTTCTCTTCCACCAAAAATATAGTCTAAGTTTTTACTAAAATGTCCTCCCAAATGACCACTAAGGAGTTTACCTGACTAGAGTACAAAATTGTTTTTCCTGAAAAATATAACCATCTTGCATGAGATAATCATCATGAATAGAACCCATCTCACCTACTAATGGGTTATTTCATTGTTATAATACAACCTTTCCAAAATCAAACAAGTCCTTAATAGTCTCAAATCCAAATATTTCACACACTATAGTCGTAAAAAATGCCACACACCTACTCAAGGCATCAACGACTTGATTCTGTGTTCCTGACTTATGTTTTAGAATAAAAGCATTTCCCTTGAAAAATGATACCCACTTTGCATTTCTACTATTTAATTTTTTTGGTTGTTCGCTTGCCTTAAGTCCTAGTGGTATGTAAACATAACGAAGGCTTTAGACACTAAGTGTTACCTCTAGTGTATTAATAATTGTACAATGCCATAAAATTCAACATCACATGTGGAGCATTTATTCTTTATCTAATTAAAATTTTCACTATAATAATCTATCATCCTCCCTTTCTAACTCAATACTACACCAACACCCGCATGTGAAGCATCACAATGCACCTAAAACACCTTGCTAAAATAGGGGATCTATCACCCTCTTATTCAACAACTAGAAACTTTATGTTGTTTCATTTGTCCACACAAATTATTTTCCTTGTGTGTAATATGTTATTGGTGAAACAATGCTAGTAAAATTCTTAATGAGCTTTCTATAAAAAGTTATTAAACTAAGGAAATGTATTTACTTAGTTATACTTTATGTACTAGGCCACTCAACAATCACCCTTGTCTTATCTTCACCCATTCTTACCCCATATTTTGAAATGACAAATCTCAAAAGCACCAAACTCTTCTACAAAAATATGCATTTTAAAAAATTTGCATTGAGTTCTTCCTTCCTCAACATCTCTGGTATCATTCTTAAATGCCTTAAGTTCTCTTATTTACTCATACTTAATATAAAAATATATTGATAGGAACTCACACCAATATAATCTCATAGCACAATGTTCATCATCCTTATAAATGTGTTGGATACATTGAACATTCCAAATGGCATCAACATCCACTTATATAAACCATTTATGGTCTTGAGTATTGTCTTCCATTCATCTCCTTCTTGAATCATAATTTTCTATTAGTAGATCCATAGATCAATCTTAATAAAGTATGTTAAGTCATGCAAGTACATCCATCATGTCATCTAGGTAGAATATAGGAAATCCCTATTTTATGACCCTCTTGATTGCTCTGTTATCAACACACATCCTCCATGTTCCATCATTATTTGGAGTTACCAATGCAAGGATTGGACAGGGATTCATGTTCTCCCTCATTGCACATTTTCTCACCAATTCAATCAATTATCTATTCAATTATGCATGCTATATTAAGTTCATTTTATAAGCATACTGATTAGGTAGAGTTCATCCTGAAATTAAGTCAATATGGTGTTGAATACCTCTCTTCGGTGGTAAACCTTATGGTATTAGGTATAACATCAACATACTCCTCCAATACTCTTGCTACCTCTATTGGCACTTGCACATCCATGTTTTTATCCTTTTCAATTAATGCATAACATAAACGTGTCATCTTCTACATGTGCTTATTTTTTAAGAGGTAATAAAACTATCTTTAAACCATTCAAGCCTAAAATGTACAGTATGTGTTCTCTACATCATGAACTACATTCCTATAATATTGCCATGGCCATGCCAACAACAAATTGCTTGCATTCATTGTTAATAACATCACACCATATTTCATCTTGATAAGTCTTTATATGGTAAACTTTGATTAAACACCTCTTATCTATAGTGACTTCATTTCCATTTTTAAACCTAGAAATACGATAAGAGTGAGTATGTTTTTCACAAAGCAAACCTGATTTCTTTGTCATTTATTGAAAAAATATGTTTTCACATATTTCACCACTAATAACACTTTTACATACATCTCTTCTTGATGTGCACCTTGTTCAAAAAATATTTCTATAAAGCCATCAATCACCACTATCTTTATCTTGAACTTGCTCTTTCCTTAGAGTTATCTTTGATCTTATCATCATGAGAGTTTCTCCTACATCTATGGTAAATTTTGCATTATGTTCCTCAGCTTTAGTCTCAACGAAATTCACCTTTTTTGATACTCCTATTGTCTCATCTATTGTGAATGATAATGAGGACACTCAAATGATATAGTGTGTGCCCTTCTTCATTACATCTATAAAAAAACAAAAGGCCTTCGTGGGGCTTTACTACCACCATAGCCACTACCTTTCTTAAATCATCTTCCTTTCTGCTAGTTCTGAAACCCTTTTTTACCATCTCGCTATCTCTCCACCCTATAGGATGATTATTATCTTATGGAAGTAAATCCTCCTCGCCCCCTATTGGGGACGAGGGTCCTCTTTTCATCACAAGTGACCTTTGAAAACCATGCCAAGCTTGCTTCTGTTTTGCATTTAAATATAGTTGATAGTCGTCTTCCATGCTCTTTATTCTATGCATACTTATCTCGTCTTGAATAGAAAACATTAAACCATATACATAACTTACAACAATTTGTTCCTCTATTTCTTCATAAATCATTTGTAAAATTTGATCTATGTAGACTTGTACACTAGAATACTTTTGTCCCATGGTCTATAATCTTTTTTAGAGGGTTTGTAAATGATCCATAGGGAGGATTTTTTTTCTCATCTTATTACCCATTTTATTTGAGGTCTGAATCTTTTGCTTATCCTTCCTTTGTCTATTCTACTTTAAATGCTCCTATCATATTGTGGCATGACCCTTCAACTTGGTACATTCAAAATTCACCTCCTTATCGTCTCCCATATTCTTCCATTCAAATTTGTTTCCCATAATATTTAGTTTATCAACTCCTCTGGTTTTACACATCCCATATATTTTGAACCTCAACTTTTACTCCATATTTTTTCCTTCTAATGCCCTTACAAGTTTTTATTCAAATCATAGTTGTTCCATTTATTCTTCCTCCTCTTCACCAATGTTTGATTCTATGCTCTTTCTCCATCACTATTATCTCCCATTTATCTTGGGCTTTGTCCTAAAATAATTCTTGTGAGTTCTTCAACTCTCCTCTCCAAATCTTATAGATTCATACTCATCTTAGCATAGCATCCCCCTCTTTTTGACATATTTCTTTTCAAAATAGAGTTCTTCCAATACCTTGTTCTTCAAACATAATTTCTCCAAAATGAAATTTTAAAGATAGAAAATAATTAGAAACACAATCTTACCTTCACTTTTAAGTAATCATTCTTTTTCCCTTTCTTCATGGCGTTGAACCCGCTTTGATACCAAATAATGGGCACCAAATGTGCAACAATTCCAAACCCCAAATTAAAAATCACAAAGAATATTCATTGAACAACAACAAAAAGAACAATAATTATTCATTATCAATCTAAAGCAATACATACGAGGTTTTTATTCATGCACACTCAATGATAGGATCCTTAAGAAGTAATCAACATTTAATCCTAAAAAAGATCAATCCTAAAGTCAACTAAATTTTATATTTTTAATAGTTTTTGAAACATGTTATTTTTAGAAATTTTGAATGTGAACTCAAATAGGTCCACAAAGCGTATGTTATTCTCATACATATCTAAAAAGCCTAGTGGTAACATGCAACTAGAATTTCACATCCCAAATTTTTTTTAAAAAAAATCCCTAAGACTACAATAAGTAGGAAAAAAATATAAAATTGTTAAATGCCTTGTTTTAATTTCACATCCTAAAATTTAAAGAAAAATCCCTAACACTACGATAAGTAGGAAAAAAATATAAAATTGTTAGATGCCTTGTTTGGGCCTAAAAATTTGTCACTGGATGCTAAGCAGTGAGTGTGCTTACCATTGCATGAATCTCTTCAAGTTATGCTTCTACGAGATCATGAAAGGTTATGTTGTAAGATAATGAGTCGTGAATACATAAAACAAGATAAACTCCCAAATCACTTTTGTGCATGACAGGTTATGTTGTAAGATAATGAGTCATGAATACATAAAACATCAACAAGCAAAATAGATGTTCAGTTGTTTATAAGAAGGATTGGAGAAAATATTAATAAAAGATATTAAGATGGCACAATACCTTTTTATATTGTAATTATTTTGAAATACTCATTGTATTTCTATCTTTAACGATAAAAAGATAAAATGCAGATTAATTACCTCCTCCAACTAAACTTTTTTTCATCTTACAATTTTCTAGAGCAAAATCTCTCTATCTTTGTATTTCCATGATTTGTGTCTTATGCATGTTTATTTACATTCATGTTTCATTTCTAACAACACAACACATTAATTCTAAATTATTTGAATAATTTAAAATGTTTTTTTACAATCAATCTAAGTTAGAACAATACTTTATAACTAATCACATTCTAGCATAAATTGTAATCAGAGTTAATAGATCATTATGCTTTTACTTTTGCGTTCGATTTCCTAAACCTTTTTGTTTTATGGCCTCATATATTGGACTGAGGGGCATGCTTTCACTTTTGCTTTCGATTTTTTAAACCTTTTTGTTATATGGTCTAATATATTACACTTAGGGGCATGCTTTCATTCATTCGATTTTTTTTTTTTTTTTAAATATATAATATTTTAGGTATTAACATTTTATCTCATAAAAAACAAAATTGTTAAAAAAACTTAACAAGAAAATTTTGTAATTTTTAGTTGAAAATATTAAAATTTATTTAATACCCACAATGGTTAATGGGACTGAAGAAAGTATGGTAAATTAAGGCCAACAGAAATACTCATTGTGCCTCTAAACGAAAATATTAATTGTACATAAAGATGGACAATCAAAAATATTATACTCAAAGTCAAATCCGTTGTGAAAGAAATTTAGAACACAAGTTTTATCGACACATACGTCGCACCATACGCCTCCTCGGTGTTAAGACGTTATTTATGCTTGCTTCACCTTTGTATGACAACCTCCTTCGACTAGCACTAGCGTGTAAGAAACTATCAAATGCTCCTTTGAAGCCACTAGGATAATTCTTCAAAACAAAGGAAGTGACGTATATCTTTATCTATAAAATGGGAGTGTTTAGGGTATCTTACCCATATGTTTTCAATGCCGGGAGATTTAATGATGAATATTGTTTTTTTATTGAATTTTTTTCATATATTAAAAATATAATTTGTTACAATAGTTAATCATAAAAAGTGGGGATTGTATTACACTCCAAAATAACAAATCAAGAACTACTTTTAAATCAATTAATAAAATATATAGAATAATTTTCAAATAGAAAGTAAAAAAAATGACCATATAAAAATATGTAAAAATAAGAACCAACAAAACTCAACACACCACTATACAATGGAAGCAACACAAACATGTACTACAAAGATGGAGGACCATCTCATTCATTTCACCCAACACACCCTAGCCTTCCAATCAGAAGATCTACAACATCAAAAACAAAATCCCATCCATCAATGTCATTTTCTTTATCTGGTTCATCTCACCCAACACACCCTAGCCTCAAAAACAAAATCCCATCCATCAATGTCATTTTCTTTATCTGGTTCATCTCACCCAACACACCCTAGCCTCCCAATTAAAAGATCTTCAACATCAAAAACAAAATCCCATCCATCAATGTCATTTTCTTTACTTTTAACTAATGCATTATTTTGCCCTATTAAGCAAAATTACAAGTACAAAACAAGGGAATTTCTCTTGTTGAGGCACCACCCATCTAAAATGACCATCACCACCATTGTCCCCAATGTGAGAACTATGAGCAAAGGGCAAATATTGCCACTACAATGCCTACAACAAAAGAGATTCCTCCCACAATGTCCAAACCCATGTACCATGGTTGAGCCCAGTGGTTGAGAGTTTGGAAAGACTTGACTATCTACACATAGGGTACCATCCAATGATCCAATAAAATTTGAAGGTGTTCCACATGACATTGAATCTAAAGCATAACATTAGAGATTGCATGACCCAAGGATGTTAAAAAACAAAAAAACATATTCATCTAACATAGCATAATTAAATGTTGCATCAATTTTGCTCTTTCTATAACTAAAACTATGCCAAACTTGTGGATTTTGCAAAAAACATTACAAAGCTCCCCAAAAGCACCATCTTCCAAGTAAAATTCTCTCTGTAGAAATTATAAGAGAGCATGCATCCATTGCCAAACTAACAAATCATATTTAAAAAACCAAACAACATGCTTCAAAGATTCTTTGATGGTAGCATATAGAATAAATAAGCTATGCCACACCTAGGGGCATGAAATGGGGGCCAATTGGTAGGCCTTAGTGAAGAATATTTCAAAGGAAGTGTCCCTACTTAGGCTCTATGATACAGTTCACTCTCTTTAAAACCTCCTTTTCCACACTTATTAAATGGAATTAACTTTCCATCTAACATTGAAAACGTCAATTTATAAATGCTATAAGAAGCGGAGTTGATAACATAGTCGATGTTTATATTGATGAAGGGGGCCTCAACTACCACTTCCATATCAAACCACCATCGAGAAGGTGATTGAATGCCAATCTGATAAAAATTCACATCAACTATGACATATAGTATCTCCAAAATTAACCTCTAATCACTACCCTATAACTACAATTTACTGATGAAAGGGGCCTCAACTACCACTTCCATATCAAACCACCATCGAGAAGGTGATTGAATGCCAATCTGATAAAAATTCACATCAACTATGACATATAGTATCTCCAAAATTAACCTCTAATCACTACCCTATAACTATAATTTACTCCTTGGAATGGGCCAATACACACTGCCTACCTTATTTGTAAAAAGGCCCTGATATGGCTTCAATTCATTTTCTAAAGGATTGTAAACTTTTAATCCATGAGACCAAAACAAAAGTAACCTCGCTATGGATATCTCCCTTTGGAGAATTTAGAGAAAGCCCAGTGCAATAGATATCTCCCTCCTAGATGAGTGTAAAAATAAAAAGCTTGTAAAGCTTATGACTTTACAAGAAAATGTAAAAATAAACAAAGAAATACCGGCTTAAACTTCGTTGCGAGAAAACATCTTTGCGGACTGAAGTGCTGTGACACACCCTCTTATATAATTATTATCATTGCTATTTACCCCAACACCATGAGCTCCTCCCTGCATTGTCAGATACAATCTGATAGAGAGCTGTTTCCGTCTTTATTTGAAAAGGTATTGGCACAAATTCTCAGATAAGCCGCAGAAACTACATTAAATAACAAAATATAACATAAATGCAATCAACCATATGACACAATTCATGACGAAACACAACAAAGACTAGCAACCCTAGATAATCTATACAGTTAAGACTATATTTGAATAAGGGGCTGAAAATTTAACGTCTAGACACTTGATAAAGTAGATATTATAGGATGCAACGAGAGTGCCATCTATGGCCATATGTCATCAACTACATTTGCAGATCGTAAATCAAAATATAAGTTCAGATTTTGGGTTATAAAATTCACTGATACACAACCAAATTTTATACAAAGCATCAAAGACATTCTCAAACAACTAGCTTAAATTTGTCAATAATTGACAGCCTACGATTACAAACAACTAAAATTTTAGTGCGTGGCATTTACATAATGAAAAGTAAGGAAATTATCATAGCAATGTCATGGAATGCCACATTTTCAGAGAGAACATCCATTCACCAAATCTTAAAATATGTAAAAATGAAGCGGCTTAAAAAGAATCAACCGCCTTTCTTAATTCAAATCTAAGAAAATAATTACAAGGTCGCAAGTTCAATATGGCCCGTTTACAGAATTTAATAAACAACAAGAGGCTTGCCCATTACAGATGTCAGCAACAGCAATAAGCTAAATATAATTAGAGTTACGATTTAATAAGCTACTGAACTGCATTTAGACTAAAACGATTTTTCATACCTATCCTCCTATAATATTTACTTCCTGTCTCTCACAAACCCGTCCTTGCTATTAGAGCAAGAGCACCCTTGGGGCAATAGTTACACCCATCAGCAGAATCAAAATGATCCACCTCCGGGACCTATCATACATACAAAAAAGCCCAACAAATCATAGGTCATGCTAATAGATCATTTTAGAACTGCCCATGAGGGTAATCATTGCACCCAAAGGTACTATTGCTGCTAGGTTCTTTCCCCAAAATCCATCTAAATCTAACCCTCCACTTCTCTTTACATTCATTCAACTCTGGTTGTTGAAATGATGAGCAGCTGCAGCACCCTTAACCTTATAAAAGGTTTGCTTACAAGTTCCGCCACGCCATGAGTGAGAGAAATGACGATCAGAGTTAACTCTGTCATAGTTTTCAGCTCTGTGCTTATTGCTGCTATTTTTAGCTTCGCAATGGCCACGAATGACTCTGGTAACTGTGAAATTTTGCCCACTGCGCGGTGGCTCAAAAACCAATGGCAAATAGTTATCTATGTCACATTCAAGCCTGGCATTTCGAAAGTGATCCTCTAGAAGGCGTCGTCCCTATGATAAATCCAACAAGAACAGAATGAAAGGCTATAACAGTGCTATTTAGCTTAAGTGGGCAAGGAAATGAAAATGGCAGTTAGATGGAAATCAAAGAAGAAAATTCTCACATTATCGAGAAAACGCTATAAGAGTAGCATAGCATGTAAGTGGTCGACCAAAATCATATAAAATGCCCCGACAGAAAAGGAACACAACTGACCTGGAGTCTGGCATATGTGACTTCACAAATCTTTTTGGAATTAAATATAGCCCATTGGTGCATGTGGAGATCTTTATAAAGCTTCCATGTAGCTTTGGCAGATGTAAAATTTACGAAGGCATAGCCCAAATTACATTTATTTCTGCAATCCACGATCAAGTGAACGTCACCATCAGGTATAAGCTTTTGAAACCCAATAGCCCATAAAAAGTGATAATCTGATATCCTAACATACTTGAAATCTATAGGCAAGTAAACGAAGTCATATGCCGAGGATGGCTCTTCTGCCTCCCTCATATTTTTGTTGCACTGCACGCAGTGACTGTCTAACAGGTCCAGAAACATATCTAGACTGAAAAAATACAATATGAGCACCATTAGCATAAATTACTGAAACACCGTTCCTAATTTTAAGACAAATAGATACTACACGACATATTTCTCGAACCTTCCTGGTTATAGGGAAAGACACGGAAAAACACATACTCGTATTTATTGGGAATATTTTTTATCATGACCGTTGTTCTAGCCTGTGAGCAATTCGATAATGCTTCGGCCTCATCAAAAGCGAATTGGGAACCGTTTTCACCCGTAATTTCATGAAATGATCCTCCGCCGCCACTGATAGCGTGGCCTTCTATACCTAAAGCCCTTCCACTAGCTTGTGCTTTTCCCAAACTTGTCTGCCCCGGAAGGACGCTGTTGTTGTGGGTTGCACCTGTGAAATCATATCAAAATATTCAAACAAATATAAATCATATCAAAATATTCAAACAAATACTGGACTTCTTTGGCATAATTGTAATATCAGTCTGAAGAGTGCAGGTTGGTTTTTCCCTAACCCGTATAAAATTACCTATATGTTGGTGACGAGGTGGGCGATTGTGTATATAAGCATCAGGTTCTCTAAGCGCTCGGCAACCCAGATGGCTGAACTGAATTTTCACTGGCTTAGACCCAATTTCCTGCTCGTCTAGGGCCTCTCGGGCTTTGAATGCGTCCCTCACGTCGAAGAACTCTACAAACTTGATATGACTGTTAAATGGAGGCTCTCTTACCTCCTTCACGGCTCCTACAGAATAAAAACAAATCCTTAAATAACGCTGTTTCTCATATTTAGAGTCCAGCTTATAGTCAAATTTGTCAATATTAGGGAAATTTAGTATTTAGGATTGTAGTGCACATACCGTATTGCTCAAAGATTGACCTCAAACTCTCCGGAGAGACGGTGGCATCCAAATTGAAGATCACAAGCGTTCCTTGGTTTTTGGCTGTGGGTTTTGCATATTGAGCCCATACAGCTTTGCCTCCTATCAGTCCCCAACAAGAAGGTGATGGTTGCGGTGCTACTTCTTTTCCTTTGTCATTGTTGTCCACCAATCTCTGCTGCTGCTGGATAATATGTCGCTGCTTTATGTCGGCTAGCGCTTGGTTCGCATGCCTAAGGTCATAGTAATCCACTATGACCAGAGCCTGCTCGGCCTGGTGCTTTCTCCTAAGGTGGAGTGCTCTAATTGGACCCCAGGCCTTCAACTCTCGATGAAGCTCTTCTTCACTGAGCTCGGGGGGTACCGAGCTCAGACACAGGCTTCGAGATTGGTAGTCTTTGCTCCGTGGAGCGGCCACGAAACCCTTCTGAGGGGGAAGAGAAACTGGAACATTCAACTGAGTAGAGGAAGGTTGAGCGGCAATGGTATCGGTGGGAAAATGAACAGGAATAGGAAAGGCCTGATTCCAGAACGAAGGGGGAGTAGGAGGCGGAGTAATTTGTGGAAAATAATTCATCTGCAAATGCGGTGCAGTGTAGATGTTGTAGGTAATGGTTGCATCCACCATTGGTGGCGGAAGAAAACAGCATTGAGGAGGTGGGTACACTGGTAGTGATGGCTTTGAATTATATGAGTATGTGTAGAGTGGAATGAATTCCTGAGCCCATGGGTTCAACTGCTCTCCGTGACTAGTGGTATAGGCTCTCGAAGCACCAGCATCCACAGGCAAAACTGGTTCGGACGCCATGGTTTTACTACTACCTCACAAGGCCGGCGAAAGCTAGTTCCTGCAAGAATTATAAGTTCGGTCTTCACAAAAGTAAATCAGAAAAGGAAAAACATCAGTTACAAAAACCTAAAAGCTGAGATCTTACAGTATTAAATAACAAAAGTCCGGAGTTGAAAATTGAGAGGTGAAACCATTTCCTTCAAACAATAAGCTTGTTTCAGGGGAAACCGTACGACACTGAGCGATGAGGCGAAAGCATATGGAAACCGTACGACACTGAGCGATGAGGCGAAAGCATATGGAAACTCGCATGCACGCCCTGATGCGGCAGTCAGGACTAAGACTTCCTTAACCTGTTTCACGACTGCAGTCGGGATCTCTCCTCCCTTTCATTTTTGTGTGGTTTTAATATAGCCATCCCACACTTCCGAAAATTACTCTGAGCCGTTCGGTGTCCGGGAAACATTAAATGCAAGGAGGTGCTACGCCGCATGACGGCCACTTTTCTATTTGTTCTTTCCGTCCTCTGTGTTTTTCTTATTATTTAAATAGCTTGGCTTTTTGTTGAATGGAGTACCTACCCGACAGAGAGAATAATTAACTCCGCCGTACACTTCCCCAAGTAAAAAAAAAAATACCGACAGCATTGCATCCATACATGTCTGAAGGGCGGGAGATATGGGCATGTGGAATTGGAGGCTGAGGAGGTATTGCGTTAGTAGTCTGGAGGCTCTTTTTCCATAGCTGGAAGCCTGCACCGCTTTATGTGGATAGATTTCTTGCCCTCATGGCTCGACAGCTTGAATCAAATGCAGATGATGGTAAACGAGAGAGAGGGACGAGTGTATATATATAAATAACCTACCCTCACTCTTGAATGGAAATGGAATGGGATTTGAATATGTTTACTCGTGTATGAAGATCGTCCCGCTTCAGGGCGAATTTTCAAAGACGACGATTTCGATTTCCAAAGTGGAGTGTCGTCACTAATATGGAATGCTTGTGAGATTTGGCTTCGTATTCCTCGTTGGGATCGGATCAGTAGGGATATTATTTCCATGTTAACCAAAAATTTATGAGTTACTTCTACTGAATTTGACATCCATTTTCTTCATATTGACTTGTATTCCATGGAGTGATGTTATTTTATAGATGGATATGTTGTGCACATGATTTAAAATAAGTTTAGCTTGGAGCGCGTCCAAGCTTACGTCAGCGGGCTATTTTATAGTGGAGTTTGCACATAGATGGAATTAAAAATGCGCGTTCAATTGTTGGCGTCAAGAATTTTAAACCCAGAGTATTAAAAATGATATAACAATATTTCTTTTAGCATAAAAACAGAGCATTTATTCTCTTTACGCCACAAACCAGAGGTTCCAGTTCACATATATATGACTATTGCATCTATCCATTAACTGGGGACTGCTGCTAGGTGACTACTCCTAAGGTAAATTTTTAACATAAACATTATACAAACAGGATTTAGCAAAGTTGAATTATTTTATTTTATTTACTTCAATTTTGTTTGAAAAATAGGATAATATTTCATATAAATAATTAGTTATTAATTTTTGATTGCAGAAAAAAGAGTTTTTCAATTACATGATATGGATCCAAAATTGATCATATTGTGGTTGGTTTTATTTAGAGAAATATTAGTATATTCTTCTTCTTCAAATACTTCAAATACATTAGATTTATCAAACATTTTTTTCCATTACTTTATGCAATTGATGCTAATATATATGAAAGGGGAATCATTATGCATGAGTCATACACAGAATGGTGGAAATTGAATGGTGGAAATTTCCGAGACAAAATATATTTTAAAATTTAATTCAGCAAGAAATATGGGAAGAACAACCTTTTTATCATGATGTTTTATACCATTGTCATTATAAAATATGTTTTCCTCTGTTTGATTTGCTTTTGTCAAAATTACAACCATGTATGCCAAGCCCCAGTGCAATTCAGTTTGTTAGAGAACCCATACTACCAAAAAAACACTATGTTTAGTTTTGCATCTCTTGCCCAAGGGACCCTTACACATATAATCGCTGAATTGTATTGTGTGGGAGAATCAACATTGAGAAAATACACCATGGTTATAGTTAATATAATCATCCTGAATTTACAAAATCAATATATAAGTGTTCCATCAGGAGTTAGATTGTAAAAAATTAAATATAATTTTCAAATTTTAACTCTACTTCCTACAATATGCGGTGCAGTTGATGGCACTCATATTAAATTGTCATATCATCCACAAAAGCATCATACTCCTACGAACTATGTAAATAGGCATCATTTCTATAGTGTTTTGCTACAAGGAATATGTGCTGCTCAAAAAAAAAATAGAAATGTTTGTGTCAATGCTCCTGATGGCATTTATGATACTGATCACTGGAAATGTTCTGCAATTAAAAAAAAGCATGCAAAAAAGAGAAGTATTAGCAGTGCCAACAATTCAAATTGAAGGAAGCATTATCTATCCACAAATAATTGGAGATTCTGCCTATCCAATATCTCCATACTTATTGAAACCATTTAAAATCAATTTGTCTCCATTACGTACTTTGTTTGACAAATACTTATCTAAATGGCATGTAAAAATTGAGAATCCATTTAGCTTACTCAAAAACAGATGGAGAATTCTTCATGATGTGGGTGTGGAGTTGGACAAAGTGCCCAATATTATTGTGGGATGTTGCATACTCCATAATTTCTTACAAATGATGCATGAAGATGAACCAGAGATCCAAGAAGATCCACATCCCAAATTCTGAATTTGAGACTCGTAATCAAGCTATAGAGAGAGATCATGGTAAAACACAAAGAGGTATTATGTTCCATGAATGGGAAAGACAATGTAATGCTAATTTAGGGAATTGAAGATATTTAGTGTTAATATCTTATGCATTTATCTATATAGGATAAATAGACTAGTTTCATATATACAAGAGCATTATTTGTTTTGTCACCCTTATGTGATGTATAATGAGTTATATTATTCATGACATTACTTTTTATTTTTTATTAGCATCATAACAATTGTAAAGTTATTATGTTATAGCATCAAATTTTAATTTATATAATAAATAATATATTTTATGAATTTATTAGAAGTGTAGACACCTAAATCTGGCCACCGATAACCTCCAATCAATCTTTTGGCCAATTTCCACCCAAAATGCACAATTTGGCCTAAAAATACTAAAACATGTTAAATGATATGAAACTGACATATTCAAGTGTTGATTTTGGCCAGGGTATCCCTAAATGGGACAATGTAATTTATGGCCAACTAACTCTGATCAAATCATTTCGAGTCAAAATGCCAATTTTGCACCTGGATGCTCTGGATTACTCTTTCCTATCAAATATTTTGCACAAGATATGTGTCTTTGTTATTTGTTGTTGGTAACATCCTAAATGGGAATACGGTTCCAATGCATCTGATAGTGACTTCCAATTCCAATCCAGTCCAATTTTAGACCAATAACAAGGCATACTAATCAAATTGAGTAATTTGTGCACAAAGTGTTTAATCATATTTAAGAGCTAATAAAACCAAATCAAGGCCTAATCAAAAATTCTATAAAAACTTGTTGAATACTTATTTTTGGAAATGTGTATTGAATATCTGCATCATCAAGTGATCTCATTTCTTGAGAAGACATCCCTAGGTCATAAATGTCACAAATATCAAGATTCATGCCTCCCATGCCTCATCAATGCCTTCCATGATGCCCTCTATGCCTCTTAATTACCCTTTCTTTCAATGTCATGATGAGGATAATTACAAACTTAATTCTAAATATTGAATTAATCTTCAACCACACATCTCAATATTGAGATGGACGATTTAGGTTGATTCTGATCAAATCCAAAAATCTATAAATATAGAGGCCATGAACATCATTTCTAAGCTATTTCGATGCAGAGTTATAATGCCAAATTGATTCCAAAAGCTTCAAGCAACTAGTGTTACCATGCCAAATTGATTCCAAGACAAGCCAAGCCACAAGCCAAAGGTGCCAAGGAGAAATAGAGGTTGTCAAGATTCCATTGGCAAGGACTTCATGAGCACAAGTTGAGCAAGCCACCATTACAAAGGTATTTGGAGCATCCAAGGAAGGTGAAAAAATTCTTGTGTTTGCATTCCTTGCATTTTAGTTGTGTTTGTCATTCGCTTTTGTTAACTAAACTCTCTCTAGTGTCTAGGCCTAGAGATGTTATGCTATTAGTGTGTTTATTTCATTTTATTTTCATTTTGAAACTAACACCATACTAACCATCCTCTCTTGAGTCAAATTTCTAGATCACATAATGACATGCTCAGTGGGAGTAGACGCATCTCACACCTGAAGGAGATCATTTTGCAACTCTAAAATATTTATTTGAACCCTTAAAACTCTTGCAAATTGATTTTCTAACTTTATTTTGTCATTTTTGCATGCCACGGTTTTACACAGTAATCGACGTCGGCAAGTAAAACCAACATTGGTTACATATCTTAATCGACATTGGTTAGCAAAACCAACATCGATTAGATTTTGGCTAGCCAAAGTAACCGATGTCGATGGTAATAACCGACATTGATCACTATGTTTTTTTTCAAAAACACAAACTCGAGAGTTATTTTTCCAAAGTTGATTGTTTCAAGCTAAAAAGAGCTTCAAAGTTAAAAGAAGATCATTTTGCAACTCTAAAATATTTATTTGAACCCTTAAAACTCTTGCAAATTGATTTTTTAACTTTATTTTGTCATTTTTGCTTGCCACGATTTTACACAGTAATCGACGTCGACAAGTAAGACCAACATTGGTTACATATCTTAATCGACGTTGGTTAGCAAAACCAACATCAATTAGATTTTGGCTAGCCAAAGTAATTGATGTCGATGGTAATAACCGACGTTGATCACTATGTTTTTTTTTTCAAAAACACAAACTCGAGAGCTATTTTTCCAAAGTTTATTGTTTCAAGCTAGAAAGAGCTTCAAAGTTAAAAGACATGCTAACATTTTTTCTGCGGGACCAAGCTTGATATTTATTCAAAACATGTTTAAATCACCTTTGCATGCTTAAAAATCAATTAAAATTTTTGTTTTGGTGTTTAACAAAGGACTTAGATGTTTTGGTGAATGTTTTCAAAGTTTGCAACTAAAATCAAGGGGTCAAATGAACACTACTAAATCTTTCATTTTGAGTTTAAAATTAAACATACTTGTCAATTCTTGTTTGCAATAATTATTTAATCAAATTTTTATTTGGCAAAAAAAGGAATGTTGCGTGTATGCTCTTCCATTTGTCCCCTATAAGGAACCCTTGGAATCAAAAGCATCATTCATATTGCAAATAGCCTAGTCTAAGGCTTAGAAAGAAAGTCATCTAAAGAACTCTCCAAAAACTCATCAAAGTTTGGGTGACCTTGAAAACAACCATAAAGTCTTTCTACTTTCATGTTTTCTTTATTTTTTATGCATCTTGGCTTACGAGGGGGACTTCATCACCTCCCACAAGTTCTTTAGGGAAGCTTTGACTTAGGGTTTCATCTCCTATCATTGACTTCATATGGCTCCTTTGGATTTGTACACGGGACGCAGTGGCACTTTGGACATCGCACTACACTGAGCGAACAATAGGATGTAGTGGTTGTAAAAAGACTACGCTTTTTTGCAACAAGCGAAGTGATACAGACCCAAAATCCATGCTTTTCTTTTACATTGTTTGGCATGAAAGTCATTGTGTAATTGATTCTCCTAGATCATTTGGAAACTTGTTAGATCTTAGACAAATCCCCACTTGTTGTGAAAGTATTATTAGTGCAAGGTGCACCTCAAAGTCCATGTTACAATACTGTCATTTGAAAGAAGGGGGTGTACAAACTCTACTATATAATACGCAGTTTTTTTGGATGAACACTTAAAATCCTTTCAAATGACGTATATTGACAGATTCTAATAATACCAAGCAACCTTATCAGTTTAGGATCTACGGGCAATTAATTAGTTGGTCTTGTTCTAGTTTAAAATTTTGTTTGAAGTCAAAACTTGGTGTAAACAAACAATCCAAACCAAACACATAGTCCAAATTTTCCTTTGATTAAAGAGGCATTATGTTGTCCGTGTGAGATCATCAATTTCCCTTGTTCAAAAGTTCATCAAAAGCTTGAGAGTCATATCATCCACTTTGGTGCAGTTATGTTGCCCAATTGAGTGTAGACCTTTACCAAAGCTGTTTAAGTTCTTCACTTATAATTTAAATTCGGAATTACACCTTTACAAGTTCATAGGGTTGATGTGTTAAGTGGGTTCGTCATTTGCACTAAACTTGAAGGAACTTAGGTTTAATTTCCAATTTAGGTTGAAGGCCATTTAAAGACTCATAATTATTATCATCACTTGATAGACTTAAGCCATTTTATGCTAAACACTTTCACTTTGAGTCTATACACCACCACATTTTGAGTCAAGAAAAAAATAGTGTTATGCTGTCAAAATTGTAGGAAAGCGTCTTTGCCTTAGATATTTTTTGAAACAAACCTTTTTGTCACACCTTTTGGGTAGTATAGCGTCGTGACATTTCCCAAAGCATTTTGAATATAATTTCATAGACCTTTTGGCATAGAGTTTCAAATTTGTTTCTACATTTTTAGACCAATCTGAGTATACTTTTTGTGATCTTTTGTCTAAAGCACAGTTATACTGATCACCTTTGTCTAGCTTGTTTGTCAAAAGAACCAAGTTTTATACCAATTTTTTGTGAGAAAGTAAACTATTGCTAAAGTGCATTTTTTTTCATACCTTATACCTAGTTGATCAAGTTCATGTCCAAGAATCAAATGCCTAGTGTTTGTTAGAAGTGTTTCAAATTCGTTAGATTAAAACTTTCATCTATTTTCAAAGTCTAGCTTTTGACATCGTTTAGCCAAGAGTCTTATCACATGCCTTGTTTGAGCCTAGCTTTTAATGCTGTGTTTAGCCAAAAGACCTAGCAATTTTTAAATTCTTAGATTAGGCTGATTTGAAACACTACAACCTTAGAGTTTAGCATTTTGATTTTTGATCCATTTACTTGCTTATCTTTGTGTGAACAGTGAAATGTTAGATACTTCATGCTAGCTTGTTTTCTCGTAAACCTTTGCATAAACCTGTTGATCCTTTTGACAAATCTATACCAAATTGAAACATCATCTGTTTTAGACATTGTCCTTTTTAGAGTTTGTAGAACTCTTTAACCTTTTATCGCAAAGCATTGACTATGGATCCCAACATGTATTCCTACACTCGTAATGGACTCATATACAATCCAAGGATTAGTAATATATTTGCACAGGAAGAAATGGTGCAAGACCCCCATGTAGACAATATTGCTTATGAGATAGATTCTTATCTTTCTTATAAAACTCAATTAGGAGCATAAAGCCAAAATCCATTAGCCAACTATCTGGTTAACACACTACCTTATTCAGAACAAGACCAAGAGAAAACTATGCAATACCTAGCTACAATACCTACATTGGATGAGCTAGTACTTCAATAGTCATATTCTACTAATATGGCTTCCACATATGATCCATTTTTGTTTGAGCAACATTTGTTAGAGAATAAAGATGAGATTTTGGTTAGAGCCATCGAATTAGGGGCCAAGTTTCTAACAGACTTCCCCCATGAAAATTTACCAAGTCTAGTAAGAGTGCCCCATAATATCATTTACGATCAACAAACTTCTTCTAGCAATCCTATGGCTCTAGTCCAAACAACGTACCAAGATCCTAATATATCTGATCGAGGCAAAAATATTATGGAAGAGCACTTTAACCAAATGCAGACAACATATCAAACATATCTAAATCTAGAATGTATTTCAATCAGATGAACATGGTAAGTCAGTCTCTCATTGACCTAGTTCCTTCAACAGGAGTATTGATAGAGTTAACTAGACAAGAGAATCTGAATTCTGACCCATTCATACAAACCATTTCAATAGATAACTTTATGTATATGCCCATTATTGAATAAGCGTCTTTAGCCTCTATACTAAATAGTAAGCCAAATGTAATAGATAATGTGTAAACAACGTCCAGTCTCAATCAAAGTGGTACTATACGCAAATAACTAGCCAACAACATGTGCCTGTAGTTAATCCTATGAATAGATCATCATACCAGGGAATAGGAGTTTCTACATCCCAACCTCAACTGACTGCTTCTTTAAATATACAACCTATGGGATTAGGTAATTAAATAATGGTTAATATCACACCTCAACGACAAAATATGATGAATCCTACTCCTCCTCAACAAGTAACGAGTAGTATTCCACAATAACAGGCATAATCTAGTGTATCAACACAACTGAGGATAAATACATTGCCACCTCAATCAAGGGCAAGAAATGTTCCACCTCGCAAGGTAGTGACGAACATACCTTTTCAGTCATAGACTAATATGTCAATCTAAAACCAAGCAATGACTAGTCAACAACATGCAAATATTGGTCAACGATAGATGTCAAATCTATAGCCCACTTTCACTTCTTCATAGGGATTTGTGTAACAAGGAGGTCCTTATATTTTTCAAGTACCTACTAGACAACCATTGGTTCAAAATGTGGCACAAATCTAGAGACAGGGTCTTGATCCATAAATTCCCACTCAACAGCAAGGTTCGATTATTCGTTAGCATGTGACTTTTCAACCACAGTAGGCACAATATAGTTATATCCCTCCATCCCAACCAACAAATCCTCCAATTCAAACCTTTATTGCCAACCCAAACTAGAATATCTCACAACTAAATATACAATTTTAAGTAAATCATAATCTATATATGTGTATTCTTGGTCTATTCCCCAACCAAACCAATGTACCCCAATAAATATCTCCATCATACACTGGTCAAATTGTTCCACTTGTGACCTCCTAGCCATCTACCCAAACCATTTTTCTCCCTCAAACCAATATTTCTTCTAGTTTTTTATCTTAAGAATTACAATAGATGAAGAATGCAATTGTTGCCATTCAAGCTGGTAAACAAACTAAAAAGTTCAAATTGAATGACGTATATTCCTATCCATTCAACATGGAGTATTTACAAATACCATTTCCTCCAGGATATGAACCACTAAAATTTGATAAATACAAAGGGAAAGGTGACCCTAAGGCTCATTTGACAGAGTTCTTCGTCGCATGTCAACCAATGGCATATATCAACATATACCTTTTGCTGTTATTTCCAAGAAGCTTGGCTGGACAAGCCTTAGAGTGGTTTTAAAAGTTCCCCAAAAATTCAGTAATAGATTTTGATGATCTTTCTGATAAGTTTGTGCAGCACTTTTCTTATAATCTCAAACATGAGATTTCATTGGTGGATTTAATGTAAGTAAAGCAAAAAATTGGTGAGAGTTTTGCAAGTTATTTACAACGATGGAGAGCCCTGGTAAGTCATTTCACCCATAGTTTACCAAATAAATAATTAGGCATTGTGTTTACCAAAAATTTGCATAGTGAAATAGCTTATCATTTAGAACTACAATGTGCACATACATTCAAGGAGATCATTGATAAAAGTTTGTTGATTGAGAGGGCACTCATCAATAAAGGAGTCATCAAGCTTAATTTAACTAATCAAAATCAAAGTACCAATCAGGGAAATGACCAACATCCCATCTACGCATAAGCATCACAACTGGCCTAGGCCAATAACCACAAAAAACTGAAGCAATTCAATCGCACTAGGAATGTTGTGGGAAATGGAGTAATTAAATCCCATCATATGCAAATGGTACAAACATCATCTGCACCACTTTTTTAGCTTACTACTATCCAGTAACCTCTCCAACTAATGTTGCAAGCACAATAACCAAACAATAAATACATTAGTGTTTACCATTGCAAACCCCTCCTAAAAGAATCGTGCATGCACGTCATGTCTTTAGTGACCTAAGAGAACCTATTGAATATATATTTCATAAGCTTGCTATCGCTAATCTGATTAGTTGGCCTATACCAAATCATTATTTGCAAGGCATTTTTTATCCTAATTGGTACCATGAAAATGAATTCTATGACTATCATCAAGTCAGTGGGCATAATCTACAAAGATGTGTCCAAATCAAGCATTTAATTGAGAATATGTTGGATAATGGAGAAATAACATTAGATAATGGTGCTTCCACTTCCAATCAAACTCTTGAGATTTATCAAAATCCCTTTCCTCGACATAATGATCAGTAGCAATAAAATAATCAACAATAGCAACAATAACAACTAGTGCAACAGTAAAATCAATAGTATCAAAATCAAAGTTTAAACCAGTAGAATCAACAAAATCAATAGCAAAACCCACAATAATAAAATAATAGACAAAACCAAGGTTAGAGCGATAACAACCAACAAACCTACTATGTAGTTGCACATGAATACAATAGGATTATAGATCATATTACAGAGGATATCATTAATACCATCTCCATTAGTCCTAGACCAAGTACTAATCAACTTAGACCATTGCTAAACAACGATATTCAACCTAATTATATGGATAATCCTTCTTTGACTTGGGAATGCATACAAACAAACCAACAAATTAGGACTTCCCCTTTTGGACCTTATATTGACAACTTGTCCTTGCCATGTGACCACATGCAAGTGCGTTGATAACCAAGACTTGTCCTATTTGGTCCCACACCATTCCCAACATCAATTAGTAATAATGGTCCAGTATTTAATTTTGATTGTGTAATCATAACTCGGAGGTCAAAGATTACTATCTCAGGCCCACAACCATTTGCCACTTTGCTTGTCATCCAACTAATCATTTAGCCTTAGAATAAACCATTCACTACTGACCAAGATAAGAAGTTTGATATTATGGAATAATTACAAAAGACACTAGCATAAATTTCTATCTTAGAGTTTTTGTGAATGTCAATAATCCACAAGAACCTCTTGAATGAGTTTTTGACCTGATCCACTATTTCTAGTGACATATCCCCTAATAAATTTCAAGGTTTAGTTGGACACCTAACTCTAACCCAATAAGTCACATTTAACCAAAGTGATATGTCTTCCCTTGGCCTGCTCCATAATAATCCATTATGCATAGAAGTTTATATAAGATGACATAAAGTGAAACATGTCCTTATCGACAATGGATCTGGCCTCAACAGAGTGTCTCTAAAGCTCATCAAGCTTTTTGGGTACATAATGACAGATCTCCAACCAGAAACGATAACTATAAAAGCTTATGATAATTAGGAAAGAGAATCATAAGGCACCATTATTTTTTCAATTATCATTGGACCTTTGACCCATGATACACTTTATCATGTGCTTGATCTTGAGTTATCATAGAATATGCTTCTAGGTAGGCCTTGGTTACATGAAATTCATGTAGTCCCATCAACACTGCACCAATGTATCAAGTTTTCCCACTCAGGGATGGAAGTGAATATTCCAAGAGATTTACACCCATATGAACATTGCAAGCATCTTGAAGCTAAATTTTAAAGCTATAATTATCGGTACGATATGAATCCAAGTTCCAAGCAGGATAAAGGAAAAGCTATACTTATTGATCCTTCACTAGATAATTGCATAGATCTTAATACCTTGGATTCTCTTTCCCACATGCCACCTCTTGAAGCTTCTAATCTTTTCACTATTTCAGATAATGGATCGGAAGAGTATGTGACCCATGATACATTTCATATTTCCAATCTTTCTCAGAATTTGAAAATATTTGGGTGACCTAAAGTCACCCCTCATATGCATTGGCAACTGAAGAACAAAGATAAGGGACCTGTCACATTTGTACCATCATCTAGCCTAAGAACTGACCCTCTTAGAGGGGATGAATCATGGTTATACAATGATAACCAAATTGATTGTTATAAAAGTGCTAAGTACCCTATTCCCAATAGGATCATGGAGTGTCACAATTATGAAGGAAGAGGCCTCGAATCAAATCAACAAGGAACCATCGAGCCAATTTTCATGACTAAGTATGAAAAACCTTATGCACTTGGATTTAAACCTCCTAAGGGTGATCCCACATATCTTATTCAAACTCCATCACCAACGACTAGTGATGATGATGTCGATAGTGAAGTAGAGTTTGATCATAGTCTCACCCTTGATAACCTAGCTAAAACCAATTTATTTGATAACAATGCCATTTGTACCCTTACCCTGGCCATTCATTGCAATTCATTTCCATTATATTATCCCCAATTGATAGATTATGACCAACAAGAATCTAGTCCATCGATTGATGAGTTCCAGAATGATGAAGCATTATGTGATTTCTTAAAGCTTAGAGACAATGTTTTGTTCGAAGATCACAAATCAGGATTCTCAATCACATTGGATCTTGCAACCTATTTTAGAGAGCAAGTAAACACCCTTAGCCAAAAAAAAAAGTTTAACATTGAAGTCCCAAATTGAAAACCTCTTTGAGGTGCTTTTTGACCAGAGAAAATGTAAAGATAAATGCCAATCTAGTGGTGAAAACCTATTTCAGGAACCATTAGATGGGGGTGTTCATTCTTCTTCAAATTTAGACCAGGAGACCACCAACGATGAACTTAACTGTGGATCAGAGTTCAACTTTGAGTAACAACAAGTATTTGATCAAATTCTTGAAGAATTTTTGACTATTTTTATCACATGGCCAGATCTTCCATTAGGGGAGTCAGATTCATCATGCCTAGGGGAAGTTGAAGAGCAAGTCCTAACGAAGGACCCTCACATAATTTAATAGTTCAAGTCACTGTCTACTCTTCTAGAAGATGGTTTGACCCTTCTAGCCGAAGATATAATAGAGGTAAATATCAAGACTCCATTAGACCTGAAAGGGATAAAATTAGGCACATCCCTCACTGAAGAGGAATGTGACGTCATTACAGCTCTATTAAAATAATTTGTAGATATCTTTGCATGGGCCTATTCTAACATGCCAAGATTAGACCCTGCCTTGGTTCTACATCACTTTGTGGTTAATTTTGATGCCAAACTGATAAATAAAAGTTACGTAAGATGCATCTTCACATTGTTGTATTGGTAAAGAAAGAATTGTAAAAAATCTTATAAGCAGGATGTATCTAATCCAATGAATACTCAGAATGGATCTCTAATGTAGTACCTATTAGTAAAAAAATTGAAGGGATCAAAACTTGTACTGATTTTCAAGACATCAACAAAACTTGTCCTAAAGATGATTTTCCCTTGCCTAATATCAACATGATCATTGATTCCATGGTTGGTTATGAAATACTTTCACTCATGGATGGCTTTTTAGGATACAACCACATCAGAATAGCACCAACAGACCAACATAAAATAACATTCACCACTCCATGGGGAATATTTTGTTATTATGGAATATCATTTGGCTTAAGAATTCTAGAGCTACATATCAAAGGGCCATGCCTATCATATTCCATGATATGATGCATGGTATTGTCAAAGACTATGTCGATGACATATTAGGAAAATCCAAAACCATGGTCGACCATCCAACAGTGTTGTGTAAGATATTTAAAACATTATGGGAGTACAAAGTCAAAGTCAATCCAAATAAATGTGTGTATGGTGTAGCTTCAGGCAAACTACTTGGCTTCATCATGTTTTGTAGAGGTTTTTGATGTTGATCTGACTAAATTCCATGTTATAACTAAGATGCCACTACCAACTAAAATAAAGCAACTCTATAGTTTACAGGGTGAGATCCTATCAATTTGATGCTTCATCTCTTAGTTAATGGACAAGTGCCATCTATTTACACACCTTTTGAAGAAATAAGTTGCATTTCACTAGGATGATCATTGCCAAACAACTTTTTAACAACTCAAAGACTATCTTGTTAATCCACCTATTTTATTACCTCCTATGTCAGGAAAGCTATTCCTGTTATACCTATCAGCCATCGACCACACTCTGGGGGCACTCTTGGCTCAACATGATGATAATGAAAGGAACACGTCGCATACTACCTAAGTCATACCTTGGTTACATATGAACATAACTATTCACTTGTTGAAAAAGCTTGTCTAGCCATGGTCTTCGCAGCTCAGAAACTACACCATTACATATTGAATAATAAGACCATAGTCATTTCAAAAGAAGATCCACTCAAGTATCTACTATCTAAAACATCTTTACAAGGAAGAATGGCTAAATGGATCATGCTTCTCAATGAATTTGACATAGAGTATGTCAATCAAAAGACAATCAAGGGATAATTTCTTACAGATCAACTTGCAGAAGCACCTCTTAGACACACAGCCACTCACATTTCAATTTTTTGATGAACCCATAATGACCATCATTAATACACCCCTTGAGGAACAACCTTGGAATCTGTATTTTGATGGTTCATTTACTGCACATGGATCAGTGGTAGGCTTATTATTTATTACACCACAGGGGGATCTAATCTCTAAATCATTCAAGATCAACTTTCCTTGTACAAACAACATGGCTGAGTATGAATCACTTATTGTAGGACTTCGACAAGCAGTGCATTGGAATATATCTCATATCTAAGTTTATGGTGATTCTCAGTTAATCATCAATCATGTCATAGATCATTTTCAGACCAAAGATGACAAGCTAGTTCCATATAAAATCATGGTCAACACTTTTAAGCAACAAATCACCAATATTCAGTTTGAGCACATACCAAGGGCTAGTAACAGAATTGCAGATGCCATAGCTACTATTGGCTCTCTGATTTGACAAATAGATAAAGCTAGAGAGTATCATTTCTTCATCAAGAATTTGTCAACACCAGCTCATGAACCTTCAACCATTGACATGAGTTGTGATATTAATGGTCCTAATTCTATCTAGTACTCAGACCTTTACAATTACCTTCATGACCAAGTTCTATCACCTACCCTATCTTGAAAACAAACCAAAGCCTTCATTCATCATTCCACTCGTTATACTCTACTTGGACCCACCCTTTACCATTGTAGTTTTGATGGAACTCTACTTCATTATTTAAACTCAAAAAAGTGTACACTAGCATTAAGAGAAGTTCATGAAGGAGTGTGTGGATCTCATTCTAGCAGGGCAGTCCTATCCAAAAATATTTTGCATACTAGTTATTATTGGCCCACAATGGATGTAGATGCCATTGTATACGTAAAAAAGTATGACAAATGTCAATGGCATGCTAATATGATTTATGCCCCAATAAAAAATCTAAAATCAATGTTGACACCATGGCCATTTTCTACATGGGGACTTGACCTCACTAGGAAGATTAACGCCACTTCATTTTATGGCCATAAACATATCCTTATCATTACTGAATATTTCACTAAGTGGGTTGAAGTTATACCCCTCACTTACGTGACTGGAAAACAAATTTCCAAATTCATTTTCAACCACCTCATTTTTCGCTACGATTTCCCTTCTGACATTATATCTGATAATGGAGATTTTTTCAAGAATAAGAATGTAGACTAGCTATGTACTGAATACAATATCACACATTTTTTTATAGCATATTACCCTCAAGGTAATGGCCAAGCCAAGGCATCTAAAAAAACCATTATCAACATTCTCAAAAAGATTGTCAATAATGTCAGTCGTGATTGGGACCTCCAGATATTCCTTGCCTTTGGGCATACTGTACCAATCATCGTACCCCCACAAGAGCCACTCCATACTCACTTATTTATGGTATTAAATCCATCCTTCTCATTGAGGTCGAATTGCCTTCACTATGCATCTCTTTTAAACATGTCTTAGATGATCATGACTATCAATTAGCTCACCTGCACGAGCTAGACCTTCTTGATGAGAAATGCATGACTGCACTCAATAATCTTCAAACATCTCAGAACTGACTCAAAGGCCACTATAATCTATGTGTCAAGTATAAAACATTTGAATTTGATAATTTTATTCTTAAATAAAAATAAAATAATACCACGGTTGGGCTCAATAATCTTCAAGCATATCAGAATTGACTCAAAGGCCACTATAGTCGATGTGTTAAATATAAAACATTTGAACTTGTTGATCTTGTTCATAAAGAAAACTATAAGAATACCATGAATAAGAAGAAGCATAAAGATAAATTCAAACCAAATTGGATAGGGCCTTTCATCATTTCCATAGATTATGGATCAGGAGGATACATGCTTGCCACACTAGATAGAGATAAGCTTCTAGAGCCAATGAATATTATTCATCTCAAGCGGTACTATGCTTGAGCGTTAAGGTATATTGTTCGTAAGGACCATTTTAGTTATGCATTTTTATCACTATTCTTATTTATATAAATACCATTCTTATCCATCCTCTTCGTTGTATCCACTTTGTGCTTCCATCCTATCGACCCAGTGTGTTCTAAAGCCTAGCCCATTTGACCTTTGTTTTTATCATTCATTATGCACTTTCAACATCAAGATATTTGATCAGTTCATCAACTAACTCAATTACTTCAGATAGAGAGCATATTTTGAGATAGTATGACATATGTTTTGGTAGTTGCATCCTTTGTTTATTATTTTTTTTCTTACCACCAGTCTTGCTACTAATTATAACTACATTTGGGCAAATTAGTACCATTGATATATGCCATTGTGTCTTAGTTATAACCACCTATGGGAAAACTAGGGTCAACATTAAACTTTGATGTACCAACTTTCCACTTTCTATGCCATGCTATGCCTTTTTACTACTTATGCCTATTTTATTTGAATTGATTGGTACACTAGTGGAGTTCCTTCGTTGTAAGGATGGAACTACAATGACTTGAGGTCCTACTCTGGAACTATGTAGGCAACACTTGATACTTGTTGAGGTCAGCTCATTCATCCTAAGCCATGCTCTCACCATTTTATGTGCAACCTAAGCCACGCTCTCATTATTTTATGAGCAACCTTAGTTTGAATTCTCTTATCGTTTTGCGAGCTTGAACCATTTAGTGTCTCGTCATTCTTGATCGAGTTGAGACACTCCAAAAAAATTCAAAAACATTTGAAAAATGTTAGAAAATAAGAAAAACATTGACCGCTTCTTTGACTTAAAGATTTTGGGAACCCTTACTAAGTTACAAGCAAATCACTTGTCATTTAGTTTTCCCATCTTTTTTGGTCCTTTTCTCTCACGCACTTATCATTTTTCAAGACCATTCATATTCTTCTATCACATCTATTCTATCTGGTTTCCTCAGTTATCATATTTTTCCCATTACTTGAGAGAACTACATTTGGCTTGAAGTTGTTTTATTATATATTACATCCATGGAACTATGTAGGCAGCATCCACTTGCCTAGTGCATATGGAGACAACTCGGCCACCCTCTTCCCTTCTTCTATCCCCCCATTTTGTTCATTTGTTAAGTTGTCACCTATTTTCTAGGGGAAATGTTTGTAGGGTTTTTATTGTGTTGTTTGTTTATCTATTTTTGCTTATTTTGTTTGTTTGTCTGCTTGTTTGTTTACTTTCAACATTGTTGCCTTGATTCAGTTTATGTGTGTTTATTGGGTGATTCCTTGCCCACACTTACACTTGAATCCATCCATATTCATATGTTTACACTGTTATCATGGTTTTTATTATTGATGCATTATTTTCTTGTGAGTATTGGATTACGGAAGTCAATCTTCATGCATAGTTTAGCCAAGTCCTCATGATGTTATATCATGATACCTACCGATACATGTTATAATAAACCTCAACTTCAAGAAGTCTACTCAGCAATGGTGGTATCTCTTTAGCATTGACATCCTGATTCCATCCTAATCATATCCCAAATAGAGTAATTAACCATGAAAGAATTTCAACTTTTATTAGTTTGGATAAGCATCTCCCTACTAGTAGGTTGTTTCAATTCATCATTACCCTCTATGTTAAGTTATCATCATCCTCGACCAAGTTTTTCATGTTTCCCATAATCAAGGTCCAATGATTATAACTGCCTATATGCAAATCATTGCACACCATCCCACTTGTATTTCTCAATGGTTATAACCGCCTTTGGGCAAATCATTATGCTGTCACCATTTTATTTTATTTTTCTATACAGGGGCATGTTATCTTGTTTGTCTATCATAACTAGGGCAGCTCCATCTTCTCAATGATTATAACCACCTTTGGGCAAGTCATTATGTTATCATACCAAGTTGCCACTATTGAGGTACAATGTTTATAACCGCCTTTGGGCAAACCATTGTGCACCATCCCACTTGCATTCTCAATGATTTTTACTACTTTTTAAATATGAGTATGTTTTCACCCCATCATCTTTCCTTTATTTTGTCCCTTCATTTCTCTTTTTTCTTTTTGAGGGATCATTTTCTGACCTGCTTGTGCCAACCATTCCCTCGAGGGGGCATCATACAGTTAGTTCATCATCATTGCAGTTGTAGGCATAGAGGACCTTTTCATTCTTTGAGAAGATGTTACTGTGCTTATAGCTTACAATGCCTTTCCAAATAGGGGAAAATTGTAGACACCTAAATCTAGCCACCGATAACTTCCAATCAAGCTTTTGACCAATTTTCATCCAAAATACACAATTTAACCTAAAAATACTAAAACATGCTAAATGATGTGAAACTGACGTATTCAAGTGTTGATTTTGGCCAGGATATCCCTAAATGGAGCAATGCAATTTATGGGCTAGTTAAATTTGATAAGATCATTTTGAGTCAAAATGCCAATTTTGCACCTGGATGCTTTAGATTGCTCTTTCCTATCAAATCTTCTGCACAAGATATGTGCCTTTGTTATTTGTTGTTGGTAACATCCTAAATTGGAATACGGTTCCAATGCATCTGACAGTGACTTCTAATTCCAATCCAATTAAATTTTGGACCAATAATAAGATATTTTGATCAAATTAGGTAATTTGTGCACAAAGTGCTTAATCATGCTTAAGAGCTAATTAACCCAAATCAAGGCCTAATAAAAAATTCCATAGAAACTTGTTAAATACTTATTTTTGGAAATGAATATTGATTATCTGCATCATCAAGTGACCTCATTTCTTGGGAAGACATCCTTAGGTCATAAATGCCACAAATATCAGGATTCATGCCTCCCATGCCTCATCAATGCCTTCCACGATGCCATCCATGCTTCTTAATTACCCCTTCTTCCAATGTCATGACGAGGATAATTATAAACTTAATTCTAAAAATTGAATTAATCTTCAACCACACATTTCAATCTTGAGATAGATGGTTTAGGTTGATTCTGATCAAATCCAAAAATCTATAAATAGAGAATCCATGAACATCATTTGTAAGCTATTTCGATGCAAAGTTATAATGCCAAATTAGTTTCAAAAGCTTCAAGCAACTAGTGTTACCATGCCAAATTGATTCCAAGCCAAGCCAAGCCACAAGCCAAAGGTGCCAAGGAGAAATGGAGGTTGTCAAGCTTCCATTGCCAAGGACTTCATGAGCACAAGCCGAGCAAGCCACCATTACAAAGGCATTTGGAGCATTCAAGGAAGGTGAAGGAATTTTTGTGTTTTCAATCCTTACAATTTAATTGTGTTTGTTATTTATTTTTGTTAATTAAGCTCTCCTTAGTATCTAGGCCTAGAGATGTTATGCTATTAGTGTGTTTATTTCATTTTGTTTTCATTTTAAAACTAACACCATATTAGTCATCCTCTCTTGAGTCAAATTCTTAGATCACAAGAAGAATAGGTTATGATGCTATCTTATCTTTCTATCCTTAAGTGATTTATATAAATCACAAGCTTTTTTCTTTATAAAGTATAAAATTATAACCAAACTCTATGCTTACTCTTCTCTTATGATCTTTGGATTAGATTTTAATGCAATATGATGATGATTTTTTTTTATCGTAGGTTAACTCCAAATTATTTTTTATACTATTGAAATGTTTGAGTATAACTATTATTATTTAAAAATAATAATTTTATAATAGATTATAACTTAAAGTAGCTAGTAGGTATTCATTTTTTAGTTTTTTGGCAAGAAATAAAATATTAAGATTTTCTTTAGAGAAAAGCTTTACAATTTGGAGTTGTACATCCAATATTTTTTCCATCAGTGTGCTCTCTTGTTCCATCTTTGCATGCTCAAGTTGTAATCGTCCTTGCTCGATTTCTTTCATTGTTTGAGGGAAATGCAACAAACTTTTCTTTATTCTTTGTCCAAAATCTTCATGAGGAACTCTTTTTCTTTTTGTACGCTTGCCTTCAATTCCAATTTTGTTCAAATGGGTTTATTCATTTGTTGTTTGTTCTTCAATATTTATAAATAGATTTTCTTCAGGGGATTTATCTTTCATGACATTTTTTGGTGTATTGGAAGTATTGACCCATTCATTTCCACTAAAACCATTCATAAGACCAATCACCTTAGGAATGTTCCCTATAATGCAATCCATATCTTCATAGAAAGTTCACAAAGATGACTTCCCCCTTGTAGTATTTTCTATTTGTTTCTCTTTCTTGAATGTCTTTTTCAATCTGTTCCACTTGTACTTACATTGAATACCCATAAAAGATGTTCCACATTGTATGTTTACAGCATCTGCGACTTTGTCCCAATACTTCTTACCTAGATTTCCTTGATTTAAATCTGTATACCCTTCTTCAAAATTTAAAATTAAAGTTTGCACAACTATTTTCGGCCAAAGCTCCTCTTTGTATTTTTTGGTTGAATCTTTATCACTATTAATGTCATTCTCAAATGTTTGAGTTGCTAGGACAATTTTCTCAACTTCAAAATCTTCCCAAATAAAATTATGGATTCCATAGTTCAAATCAATATTATGACTAGATATAGTGTAATCATCCTCCACATCATGAACATCATCAAGGACAACATTTATATTTATTTATCACTGTAAAAGATTTTTCTTAATTTTCATTTTATCTTTGAAATTTCCTTGTGAATAAAGAAAATAATTTTCATCTTAATTTGAAGAATTTGTAGAGTTTTGATTTTTTGTTGAAAGAGATTCAAAACCCTGTGATTGAAGAGGTGCATATGAATTTGAATGTCCTATATAAAATAGTTCTCTATCCATTGCTAAATTGCAGACCCGATAAAAAATAAAATTTATATAATATATTAAAAATATATATTTTTGACAAGATTGTATTAAATTATGATTTAATTTGGCACCAAAGATGAAATGACGGGGATTCACTGCCTTGGCCTAGATAACATCCAGGCTTGTTGCAGGGGCCAGTACGGACGGGTCCAGGATACCCTCGGGCGCACTCAGGGCCTGGTTTAATGTTACATGTGCACAACGTTTGAGATGTAATTTGGCATAATAGATATTTATTTGAAGTTATTCAATTATCTGTTGAGGCATCAATCTAAGATATTTCGGCTGTGTAACATATATTTGTATTGATACTAATCATATGTCTTAATGTTTTTTTTATTAATATTATTTACATCTTGAAAAATATATATATAGGAGAATAGTTTTTATAACTGCTTATTAAAATGTGTGATTTAATTTTTTTTATAATTAATTCATATAGATATTGATAATTATTCAACTTTTATTCAATTATAATTTTTAAGAGGCAATCATAACGTGATAGCTATGATGCAAGGTTATTGGAATCTTATTAAAATGTCTTATTACTAATTACTTTTGTATTAAATCAATTCAAAATCTATTTTTTTCGGTGATTCAACAAGTAAAATGAAAATGGTGATATAACAAGGTCATATGTTATATAATGTTAAGATGTATAGTTATAGAGTCTTCTCTTTTAGGCCTCTGATATGATATCTAAAATTTTTACATAAAATTAACTTGGACAAAATAATTGGAAGCATTATTAAAAAAACGCATCACTACTTAGAGTATTATTTTGAAATAGAAGATATTTATATTATTACTTTTGAATATGCTATCGTCTTTTTTGGTTTGGGATTTCCTTTAAGCCAATTCCTACTATGTTCTTATATTAGTTTTACATGGACTCAAAGCACTTAACATTGATAAGTGAATAATTTTTTTTAATAATAAACCAAACTCAGATGAGCATTTTATATTTAGGTGTCCAATGTATTATGAAATTAGTGATAGGTTTTACTACCTTTTTAAAACAAATCAAAGTTCTTTATGAGATCTTCTTCACTACAAGCATCAAAGTTGTGTAGCTCTATTTATCAAAAAGATCACCTAATATAAAATTAGGCTTCTTAAGAATTTTTAGCAGAACTCTGTGTCTCAAAATCCAACTTTAAACTCTTTTCTTCTGTCTCAATTTTAAAAACACAAATAAACTCGTTAATCTACTCAACAACAAAAAATTGTCAAGAAAAAGATCTCGACAATATAATTTTTATTTTATATTATTTTTTAATCTTCTATCCATTTTTTGTCTTATAAATTCTTATTTAAAATTATATTTTTCTTCTTATTCCCTTACAATAACTACTAATTAACAATATTATATAATCGTATTCATACTCATTTACACAAAGTTTATAAAGTGGAAATTTACCTAAATACATGCAAAATCATGAAAGGTTTTAGTGCCCATGGTACTTCTCAGGCACTTACAAATTTTCAAATTAGTGTAGCCTCTCTTATATTTAAAAATTTAAGCTTTTTTAAACATGTAGCCTCTCTTAAATTAAAATTTTAAGCTTTTTTTAAAGATGTAGCCTCTCTTAAATTAAAATTTTAAGCTTTTTTTAAAGATATTAGAGATTTGAATACTGATAAATTTAATTGCAAAAATAAATTCATACCAAAATACCAAATCGTGATGCTTGGCAAAGCAATAAAAGAGTGGGCAAAGCAATGAAAGAGTGAGTGTGGGCAAACAAATGGTAAACACAAAAATTAAATAAGGTCATGCTATGGTTACTCTTTACGAAGTTAGGACATTTTAGCGGATGAGAAAAAATAATATATATAAGAAAAGAAGATAGGAGAACAATATTTTTGAAGGGAAAGAAGGTATAGAGTGAGAATTTAAAAATATTTAATTAAATTAGGTATTTATCATGTATATTAATAAATGTTATTTGTATTTGTAAAATGAGTAAATTGGTTTGTATTGTTAATAAAGGAATGTAAGATTTAAATTGTTTCATCAAAAGTAATTGTCACATGGATAAAATTATGGTTTCTTTTTATCGTATAGTTTTTTAGATTAAGGTAAAAATAGGGTTTGAAGGGACCCCGAAACCCTTTAACAGAATCAAGAAAGATAAAGCATTAACAATCACTAGAAAAAATATTTTTGAAACTTACAGAAGAACAGTATCAAAATCAGGGTTTATAGGGACCTGAAACCACAAACATAGTCCAATAAAAGTACCCAGGTTTTACAAGGACTTGAAACCTCAAAGGACAAACAGCACAGGGTAAAGAATGCTAAAAAATATATATCTTTAGCATTTTGCCCTGGCCAACAATGCAGGTTGCCATTGCAAAATAACGACATACAAGCATTTACCGAGGCATTAAAATTTTGTAAAATACCTTTGGTTTCTCTGTCCCTTTGATTTGACAGAGACACCTTCAGATCCAACAATAATGACGGCTGTATCCATGTCAAGAAAAAAGCCGTGCTCCCCCACGCCCTCAAACCCTAAAATCGTATTCCCGCAGCCCTGGCCTCCTTAATCGGCGTCTCAAAATACAAATCCACACAGGAATCTGCGGCCGCCGCTGGAAGTAGGTGGATCCTTTCTTGCCCACACTCACAATCGTGCACCCCACACCTACCTATCACAGCTCCTTCATGCGCCTCTCCGCTCGCTTTAGAATCATGTTATTGAAGCCGTCGCAGAGGCCGCGGTCACCCGTAACCACCACCAGAGCCACCTTCCACACAGGGCGCACCGACACAGAGGAAACAAAGTTTCCCCCATCCGTTCACTATTTCCTTCGCAAACCAGATCGGGATGGCAGTCCAACTCAAGCTGGAAATCCAACCCAGCTTCCATCCACAATACGGAAATTCGAAGCAAAAATAAAGTTCCACGCAATAATAGATCTCGCATTACAGTGCCGCGTAGACGCGAGGAAGGGTAGTTGTTTTGCGTTGTTTCATGATTATTCTATTTTAATATTATTAGTGATAGAAGAAAACCGAATATGAGTTGGTATTTATGTTTGTTGAAAATGGTTTTAAATGTTAGGAATAATAATAAATTGCAAGACATATATTCCTTTAGTTTGTAGTAGAATGGATTAGTGAAATGATAATAAAACGGGTTCAATTTTTGCATAATTGATAAAGCATACCATAGAGTATTATGATTACATTAAAAAGAATGTAATAGAGCTATTCGCTCATATTATATGCATCTATATACATGTTCCATGTTTTCATTGTTATGAAGAAGCATGAAACAAACTTAATTGAATATTAAATATGATTTCTTTATGTGTTATTCTGTGAGTTATAGAATTTTGTGTCAAGAATGCATGTTATGTTTGAATCATTCATTAAAAACTTTCTTAATATTTAATTAGATCTATTTATTACGCGCAAGTGTATTTACAAAAGTTAAATATATGTGATTTTAATTTAGATGTATAAAACCTCTATTTGTCTATAAGTTTCGATAAATTTTCCTTTAAATCATAAGGTTATTTTTGTAATTATCATGTTTTACTGAAACTGCTAACATATATTGTGACTATTATCTATATATATCTATTATTATCATTGAAAATGAAGTTCAACTAAGAATTTTAATTGATAAGTTGGAAAGCAAATAAAATGTGGTTTGAAATAAATTATGCAAATTTGACATGTCTTATCTCTTAACATTGACTAAGTATTTTAATTGATAAGTTGGAAAGCAAATAAATTGTGGTTTGAAATAAATTATGTAAATTTGACATGTCTTGTCTCTTAACATTGATTAAGTTGGGACAAAATAATATATATACATGTGTTTTTGTCAAAAATTCAGAAAAATTGAATTGAGTGTAAATTATATGTCATAATATATTTTATTTTCAAGTATGTTTTGGATTTGATGTTATATGGAACATATAGAGTAAGACATTTAAATTTGCTTTTTGAAGTAGTTTTCTAAGTTTGTATTTCATTTGTTATTATTCTTAATGTAATAAGAATTAAGAGTGGAGGTTGAAGAGTATAAATTCTACAGAGAGTGTAGAGTGTTTAAGCATGTTATTATAGTTGGGATGATTTTGATGTATTGTGATTGTGTTTATGAAATTAATGACCATATATCAAGTGATAGAATGTTTTGCATTTGAAGATTTGAGGAGATAAATTAAAATTTATTAATTGATATTTAAATGTTTATCAAATAATAAGTATAAAAAGTTAGGGATAAAAATGATTTTTTTTTCCATTGAAATGTGATTTATATTAAATTGAGTACGGGGTTTTTAAAAATTGCATATAATATTTTATAAAATTTTAGCTTGTTAATCTTTGAACTTCAACCACATATGTATTTTGTATAGCACGTACACATTATTACCATTAAACATATTTTAGGTGTGCATGTTGTAGAAATGAATGTAGTTTATTGTATTTATTAAAAGAAATGTTAAATTATACATGTTTAATAAATTAATTTATATAATATAAATGTCTAATTTATATAATAATGTAAATTTAATAATATAAATGTCATTTATATTATAAATTTATTTTATTAAGTATAAGAAATTAGGACCATTATGCATCTTCATGAATTAGTCTTAGAGTTCCAAGAGTTATCGTTTAGAAGATATATTTTAAAAATCTAATTTAGCCATTACTTAGTCATTTTCAAGATTTAAATTTTGAACCTAAGGTTTTCAAAGTATAACTTTTACTATAGTTATCAATTTTTGGCAAATATATAGTCATTTTGTATGTTTTGCAGCGTTTCAAATTAACTACTGACATCTTTAGGAGTTTTAGGTGTGTCAAAAAATAATTTTACAAACCTCGCATCTCCTAAAGATAATGGAAATTATCCAAAGATATTAACTCATGAACTTCTTCATAAACCTAATTGTAACTATAAAATATGATTTGGCTATTACTTAGCCACACTTGAGTCGATAATTGACCTAGTTACTTGATTGGTTTGATAAATACATACATAGTTTATGCCAATTTGATCCTTGTGAATCTAATTGTAACTATACAATGTGAATTGGGGATCAATTTCATCATTGATTAAACCAATTATGTAATTCATTTAATTAGGGATGCAATTTGGGTCAATTTTATCCCTTTGAACATAATTTAAACTATATGATATGATTCGGGATTGTATTTTTGTAGTTTCATTATTGATTGAACTAATTACTTGACTAATTTGGTCAGATATATAATCTGGGTTGATTTGATCCTCATGAACTTGATCGTGAATATATGATATGATTTAGGGTTGAATTGGTCCCAAGTTTATCACTTACTAGATCAATTAATCAATTAGTTCAAGCGAGGATGCAATTTGGGTCTCATGAGCCTAACTATGATTATATAATGTGATTTGGGGCTCAATTAGCCTCAATTTCATTAATGATTGAATCACTTACCCGATTGATTCAATCAGGGATATAATTTGAGATAATCTAAGCCACTTGATTCTAATTAGGACTATAAAATATGATTTGAGGCTCAATTTGCCCCAATTTATCAGTGTTTAAACTAATCACTCAATTGGTTCAACTAGGGACTCAATTAGGACTAATGTGAGCAATGTGAACCTAATTCTGACTATAAGATGTCATTTTGGGGTCAATTTTCTCCAATTTCATCATTTACTAAGCTAATTAAATTAATTAATTCAATCAAGGATATAATTTGAGTTAATTTGAGCCCCATGAGCCTAATTATGAATATACAATGAGATTTGGGGCTTAATTGACCCCAATTTCACCACTAATTGAACCAGTTACTCAATTTCTTCAACGAGGACATTATTTGGCTCAAATTTTGTCTAGTGAACTTAATTTCAACTATATGATGTCATTTGAGGCTTAGTAGGCCCCAATTACATCACTGATTGAGCCAATTACTTGATTTCTTGAATAAATGATGTAATTTGAACCAAATTAAACCCGATGAACATAATTATGACTATGTAATGGAGATAAAATGAATGTTTTGAATTGATTGAACATTGATATAGAAAGTGAATTTATATGTATCACACCATAACCATAATTGACTATCAAACACCTAATCGTGGTAACTAAATAGTTTTTATTACAAAATAATGTAATATTGATGTTTATGCTAACATTCCCCCCTTTATTACATTATTTTTAGAAATTTATCCCCGAAACAAATAAAATTTCACCTTGTTAAGTGATTTGGCGAGTATATCTGCTATCTGTGAATCTGTTTGGCAGTACTGGAGATGAATGTGGTGGTTCAAGACTTGTTCTCGAATGTAATGGCATTGGACCTCAATGTGTTTGGTTCTTTCATGAAATACTTAATTATTAAAAAGATTCAACAAAACCTGATTGTCACAAAAAAGGGATTGGTGACTGATCTTCATGAATGTCTATGTCAAACAGAATGTGATGTAACCAAATTACTTCACACACATCTCCTCGTGTAACATGATATTTTTGCCTTTATGGGTGAGAGAAAAACTAAAGATTGTTTCTTATTGATCCATAAAATTGATCTAGATCTGAGATGAAAGATATATCCTGAAGTTGATTTCTTATCATCAATAGATCCAACATAGTCCAAGTCTATGTAACCTTACAAGAAGAAATGTGAGTTCTTCTTATATTGTAGACCATAATCAACTATACCTCAGACATATCTCAAAATGTGCTTTATTATAACCCAATGACACTTCTTTGGCTCTTGTATGAATCTCAAAATATACCTGACAGTAAAGCATATGTCTAGTTTGGTATATGTCAAGAAAATGAGACTTCCAACAAGCTTCTTGTAGTGAGTTTCATCTACTTAAGGTGAAATATGAAATCAAGATAATTACAAACCTTTCTCCATCAGAGTTGATAATGGTTTATGTATGTAGTCAAAAATGCATCAAATCTATAAATCAATCCTAACTTAGAGAAGATAGATCCTCCTTACACTTTTGATTGGGGAAACATTAGATAATCAGGAATATGACCAATATGTAGATCCACTAGACCCAATTATGGGGTATCTTATCACAACATTAATACTAGGGAGAGTTTAGAAGCCTCCAATCAAGTACAATTATGCAACAACTCTAACTAAGCCCTATGTTTTCATATTCACTATACTAATAACAAGCAAAGCAAAGAAATCTAATATAGTGCTCACTAAAGCTTGTGGCACAATATGGGGGTTAGTCAATAAAAGAAAATAAACATGCATAGGAGAATATTAATTAAGTTATGTATGAGTAAGACCCTAATATATGGAGAAGAAGAGTAATATTATTCAAAAGCTAATAATTATGCTACTTCTATCTACTAAAGAGAGGAGCAAAGTTAGATAATACTTACCTAAAAGATGAATTCGTTGAGACTTAATATATCCCTTGGCTAAAAGGGATTTGTAATAGGTTGTTAAGGTTTATAAGGATCACTAAGAAAGGTCAAAACATCCAAGGCTTCTCCACAAGACTAGATTTTCCAAGTAGAAACTCTAAGCTAAGATTCCTCAAGTAGAATAGTGGAAGAGTAGATTATAAAGAAGTGAAAATAAATAATAACTCTTGATGTATCTAAAATAATGATGAAATGGATGTATTTATATATATGGATTTAACCCTAAACCCTTCTAAAAGTTTCAATCAACAGGGTCAACCCAGTTGACCTAGTACTATTAATGAATAAAAACTCACTAGGTCACGGGCTAGGTCGGCTAAACGCTGACCTAGATCCTAAATGAATTTCACCAATAAGAGTACAAGGTTGACCCAGTTGATCTAGTACTATAAACTATTAAAAGGGATTATAGGTTAGGAAAAGGGGTATGGAATGTGGTAAAATACTGAAAGAGTGTGTAAAAAAGGAGTAATATCTTAGGGGAATGTTTTTAGGAGCTAGTTAAATTGGTAATAAGTGGAAATAAGGGACAAAAATCCTATGAAGCACCAATGGTCTACCCACCCCTTTCTTGGTGTACCCCTTAGGGCATGCACTCAGAGAGATTGAGACTCGACAGGTTCTTGCAAGATAAACAATATCAGTATTTGATAAAAGTTGAAAATATTATGTGTATACATATGCCCCACTAGAAGATCATCATGTGTTACTTAGGTGTAATAGGGGATGGTGCTTCTAGAAATAACATAGTAACACACAACGTTGAGGCTAAAAAAAAGCTGTAGTGTTTTAAAACAAAAATAATTGAAAGTAAATGATGAAAAAGGAAATAATCGAAAAGTAAATGTATTACATACCTTGACTTACCTTTATCACTAGATGGTTGTCAGTTGTGTTTATAGTTTTAATTATGGAGGGTGCAAAGACTACTTTCAACAAACCCAATAATACAAAACTAAAGAACAAAAATAAATAAATGTAAGAAATCTAAGATAACTGATGCTACATAGATAGGATGAACTTAGAAATTTGGCAAACTAGGGTGACAAGTGTTATGCTAGACCAAATAACCAAGTGAAAATTTAGATTAAATCAAGAAACCAAAAATCTAAGGCTATTAAAGATCAAAGAACTCAAACAAGAAAACCTTAAGTAAGAAAGGCAAACTCACCAAGTCAAACTAAGGATACATGTCAAAAGGATGGTAATCAAACATCAATGTCAAAGCAGTAACAATACTTAAAAAAATGTGGGCAAGCAAAAAAATGGTAAAACAACATTGATGAGTGAGAAGTAACAATCTTTACTCAATCATCAATTGAAAAAGGTGCATGAAAGGGAAAAAAACATTGATGAGTGAGAAGTAACAAGCCAACCTCACTCAATAATGGAAAAATTATAGGGAAGTAGAAATGAACTCCAGTGTTCACAAAAAAAGATAGTAAAATAATAATAAATGGTAAAAAGAAATCAAAGTGTATCTATAAATTTATATCCATGGTGTAAAGAAAGTAATCCGTAGTTTCTCAAGCATAGTGTTTTGTTCTAGGGATAAATAAAATTGAAACAAAGTAGTGCTAGCATGTTTTTAAGATGTGAAGAAAGAAGTAAAGACGAGGGAAAATATATTTAGAATCATAATTTTCCTGTTAAGGTGAGAAATGAAATGGGTAGATGGTAGAATGAAGGAAAAACCAAGATAGAGAAACTCTTTATCGAAGTTAAGACACTCAAATTAGGTTTGTTAAAACAAGAGGACTTTTGACCTTAAGGACTTTGAATAACTTCTCCTAACCACACAAGTCTTAGGTCAATAAAGGAAGTATGTAGATCATCTCATGAAGGCTATATGTATGAAAATTAAAATGGACCTACCTTCCCACAATGTGTTCCTTGTTTCTCAAGAGCCCTTATAAAGCCATCGGTCTACTTCAAAGATTGTGTACTTACATGAGAAAGTAGGTAACACCATAGAGTTTATTGAATTCTTCTATTCCAATTTACTAGCATACTGCACCCTAATGGATCTCAGTTCTATGGTGAGGCCAATTGTGGAGTTTGAGATTTAATTAGAGATAAGAGATGTGCTTGGAATCACGTCTTTTGGTGTGATTTTGACTTTTAAAATTTATATGTTGCCTTTTGTATATCATTGCCTTTTATTTCAAATTATTTGGATTTTAACTTTATTAATGGATTTTTCTATTCCTCCTCCATACAGATTTGGAAAACCAAACATGGGTGCTAAATATGGATTTACTTGAGACTTGGTTGCTAAGAGAGAGAAACTCAGAGAGCATGGTGTCTAAGATTCTTGTAAATCTAGGTGAAATAAAAGTGCTCTCTTGACTTCGACCTTGTTTTATCTAATGTGGAGTGAAAGGAAGTGAAATCAATAAGAATGAAACATGAAACAATTTAAATTATTCCAAATCATAAAAAATGTGACAAAGGGTGAAAAAGGGATTCAATGATAGAAAAGTGTGATTCTTTATCATAAGAATGAGAGAAATGTAGGAAAACATGCTAACATATATTATTGTGAAAATTTCATCTATCAAAGAAGCTAAAGTTAAAGCTAAGAACAAAGATCAACAGATTTGTAACCATTGATAAACACATTATAGAAAATGAATGACAAGATGGTGATTTAATGAGGAAGGCTAGGTCTTATCCATGGTCTTACATTGTAACTCATAAAAGAAAAACCCATGAGGGTGCAAAAAATTATTGGAAAAATAACTGGGATAAGAAAAAGATGGTAATTGTGAGAAAGGCTAGGTCCTATCCATAGGCTTACATTGCAAATCACAAAAGAGAAAACCAAGGGGCACCAAAAAGTGTGTAAAAAGTATGAAAACAAAGAGGATACAATTACATCATGAGGAAGACCAGGTAATATCTATGGTTTTATAATACAACTCATGAGAAAAAAGGAAAACCAAAAGACCAAAAGGAAGGACTAAGGTTTATGAAAGTAGAGAATTACTATAGAGGGTGAGGCATGTGTAAGTAACCTACAAAAAGTGATACACAAATAAAATATATAGAAATTTTGGAAAAAAGGGAAGGAATCTATGTTAACATCTATATCAAGGATGAGAATGTGAGAGACAAACTTATTTCTCAAAAGGTTTCTTGAAGTTTAATTAGTTTGGTAGCATGCCAAGTAGAATAAGAGTGGGCATCATAAGATGCCCCAAAGGGTAAGTGGATGTAGGGATGGGAAGTGAAAGATGCCCTAGAGTCTAAAATGATGTGGGTAGGTATTATAAGATGCCCCAAAGGCTAGAGTAATGTTTAGATGGGCATCACAAGATGCCCCACAAACTAAAAAGAAGAAGAAAAGATATGAAAAGATAAGAAGAAAAGAGAACCCCATATAGTGTCTAAATGGATTTAGGTTGTCTAAGAATATTTTTATAAGGGATTTCATGGTGATTTAGAGAAATGAATAGAATTCTAAGGAAAGAAAAATAGGGAACTAAGTCGAATAGATATGACAATAATATGAGTATAGAGTTGACTGGGTCGACCTAGTACTACAAACTAGGAAAAATAGAGTCAGATAAGAGCACATAGTCAACTAAGTTGACCTACTACTATGGTCTAACTCATAAAAAAGATACAAGGTTGATTGAGTTGACCTAGTACTGCAGAACAGGGAGAAAAATAGTTTGTAAGAGACTATGTTGAATAAAATGATAATATACTAAAAATAGGGAAAGATTTTGTAATATAATTTGAAAGCAAGAGATGGAAGCAAACACACAATCAATTAGGTCAATGAGAATGATTCAATTGAGGCACACAACACAAAACCTTGAACTAATATTAGCTAGTGCAAGTTTTTTCAATATAACATACAATGAGCAAAGAACAAGCAGTCAACTTGGAAAGTAAATGCTAACTAAGTGGTCATCCTGAATGTTATTAGATTATAAAGTGTTACTTTTAAGTTTGGAAAGGAAGTTGGCTAAAAGTAGGAACTAGAAAGCAATCTATGGATGGTTTCAAGATGTTTAGGTTAAAAGGTATCTATGTTGGTAATGGTATTAGTTTGTTATTGGGGTCTACCCCCTCACTTCACAATCCTGTAGAGATAATGGTGGCGGGTGCTTTGCTAATATATACCATTAACCACGTATTTATACTTGGCTAGAAAACCAAGTTGGCTTACCCCTTAGTGATGAAATCCAAGTAGGTAGGTCTTGGATAGATAAATGTTTAAATGCATTTTGAAATAATGTGATTCTCTAATGTGTGCAAGAAAGAGTAAAATGGTGAAAATAAATGTTATATTGAAAAACCACCTAATTAGACTATGTGATTTACTCTAAGCATGCAAACAACTGAAAGTGAAAGTGTGAAGTAATTACTAGCATATAGATATTAATTTCCAATTTGAAACATAGTATAGTGTCAATTTAGATGATAGTGTATGCAAACATTATAGAATAGAGTTGATAGTGTTGCTACTATACTACTAAAACAAGGGTATTTAAGAATTGTGTCAATAGGGTCAACCTAGTCTTTCAGATGAAAGACAAAATACATAACTAAATCGACTAGGTTGACCTAGTTTATTGTATTAGGGCAGTTTTAAAGACTGCAAACTGTGCAAAATAGAATTGTAAGAAATAACTAAAATGAAAGAGAAAGAGAGAAAGGAACCTTGGTGGGTTAGAAGATGTAGAGGAATGTGTGATTGATGTTGAAGTGTCTTGAATGTTACTTGCAAATTCTACCAATTATGTCAATTGGGTCGACCTAGTTCTATAATTCCTTATTTGTTAAAACTAGTGAAGATGACTATACCAACCTAGTTAACTTAGTATGTTTTTTGGAAGTCTATAAGAGTACTATTTGACTTATTTGACCTAGTAACTTGTATCTAAGGAAGACCTGCAAAAATAAAAGAGTCATTTTTTATGTGATTGTGTGTTAATCCTATACATAGAAGTTAGAAACTATACTGGCCCTGTTGATTTAATATCTTAAATATAGAAAAAATAATAAATAAAAGGATAAAAAATGAAAAATGTGAAATAAAACTTATAAGGGTTAGATTCACGTCAGGTTTACTAGAATGTATGCAATAAAAAATGCATCAAATCTATAAATCAATCTTAACTTGGAGAAGATAGATACTACTTAAGCTTTCGATTGGGACATTAGATAATCAGGAACATGATCAATATGTGGATTCACTAGACCCAATTAGGGGATATATTATCACAAAAATAATACTAGGGAGGGTTCTAGAGCCTTCAATCAAGCATAATCATGCAACGACCCTAACTAAGCCCTATGTTTTTATATTCACTATATTAATAATAAGTAAAGCAAAGAAATCTAATCTAGTGCTCACCAAAGCTTGTGGAACAATATGGGGGTTAGCAAATAAAATAAAGTATACATGCATAAGAGAATCTCAATTAAACTATGTATGAGTAGGACCCTAATGCATGGAAAAGAAGAATGATACTATTCAAAAGCCAATACTTATGCTATTTCTATCTACTAAGGAGAGGAGTAAAGTTTGAAAATATTTACTTAAAAGATGAACCCATCAAGACCCAATCTCTCCCTTGGCCAAAGGGAATTTTTAAGAGATGGTTGTGGTTTGTAAGGATCACTAAGAAAGTCCAAAGCATTCAAAACTTCTACATGAGACTAGATTCTTCAAGTAGAAACCCTAAGCTAAGACTCCTCAATTAGAATATTGGAAGACCAAATTGTAAAGAAGTGAAAATGAATAATTACTGTTGATGTATCTCAAATAATGATGAAATGTATGTGTTTATATAGGTGGATTTAACCCAAAACCCTTCTAAAATTTTTAGCTAACAAGGTCGATCTAGTTGACCTAGTACTGTTATTGACAAAAACTCACTAGGTAATGGGCTAAGTCAGCCATATGCCAACCTAGACCCTAAATGAATTTCACCAATAAGACTACAAGGTTGACCCATTAGACCTAGTACTATAAAATATTGAAAGGTGTTTTAGATTAGGAAAAGGGGTAGGAAATGTGGTAAAATACTGGAGGGGTGTGCAAAAGAGAAGTAAAAGCTTAGGGGAATCTTTTTAGGAGCTGGTTGGATTGGTAATAAGTGGAAATAAAGGACAACAATCCTATGAATCACAAATGGTCAATCCACCCCTTTATTTATATACCCCTTAGGGCATGCACTCGGAGATATTAAGATTCAATGGATTCCTACAAGATAGAAAACTTAGTATTTGATAAAAGTTGAAAATATTGTGAATACAGTTTAGACTCTAACATCCTGTATTTATTAAATAGTGTCTTGGCTTATTTCATCTGTGATACAAAAATGTGATTCTTATTTTTCCATATCTGTTAAGAACTTGTGTCTTAGCCTTCTCTTTGCATTATTATTGTATTAGTCACTATGGATGCATATGCTTTGTAAGTCATCCCTTTAGTGTATTTAAATTATCCCAGATGCATAGAAAGTATTAGTTACTAGAATAGAATTAGTATTTAAGCAAGTATTGAGGCCCAACAAAGGCATAGGTGAATATTATTGTATTGAGCTTGCTCAAAGGAGGTTTCCCCCTCAAAGTGGCTTGTATTCAATATAACATATTTGAATTATTTTGAGTTAATTTCTGAAGTTATTTTCATTATTCCATTATTTTTTATAGTCCATAAATTTGTGCAGTAGGTTCATCACATTTGGTATCAAAGTTCTTTCCAGGATAGCTAGATTATGGAGATTTTTTCCTTTCAGTAGTGGCTTTCCAGGAGTTACGCTATTAAAAAAAACTATTTTTCATTGTATCCATTTTTACATCTTCATTTATAGGTTTGGATAAAGGTAAAATACCCCTATGCATAACTATGGGAAGTACTTGGGTATATAGCCTTGAAATGCATTATGAGGAGTACCATAGGAACCTTGAAGTAGTTATCCCATTGAGAGAACCTACTAGCAAAAAAGGCAATGGCCCCATCCTGATTGACTAGTTCCCACCTATGAGGTAAACCAAGAGTTGCTATTTAGGGGTAAATCCATAGCCAAAAATTTTTAGAGAGAGGTACTCATTCATACAACATTTATGGCCAGAGAGATTTCTTAAAACCTTTAGGCAATCGAACAAACTTGGGGCCCATATCAAACATATAAATTTTTGTAGATTATCAGTAGAAAAACTAGTTTCAGATTAACACATTGGTAACTAAAAACCTATGGATAGACTTTTGACAAGAGCATCCTAAAAAAAACTAGTTTCAAATTAGCACAGTGGTAAGTGAAAACTTATAGATAGACTTTTGATAGGAGTAACCCAGAGAAACTAGTTTTAGATTAGCACAATGGTAACTACAAGCATATAGATAGACTTTTGATAAAAGAAACACAAAGAAACCAGTTCCAAGGAAAAAGAGTATTTTTTTATATCATATCTCTCCATATCTATCTTTTTTGATCCTCAAAATTTACTAGGACACCTTAAATTTCATTCCACACCTTTTCTTCCTTGAGGTCCCATCTCCAAATTCCACTTCCATTAGCCGCAAATCCCAATTTTTGATTTTTTCAAGTTTTGCCATAACTTCATTTTTTATACTCTTGTTTTGAATTTTTTTCACAATGTTCCTTTCCATTTTCTTTTCCTTTATCTTTATTGGCCAAATTTTCTAATTTTTCCATTTCAATTTAGAAATTGCCCTTGTCCCCATCAATCATACCCAAATAATGCAATTTTTTTTGTAAATGTACCTTTACCCCTTTCATTTTAGTCCAAATTAAAAAAGTGCCTTACTGACTATCTTAAAACTTGTTTTTCTATCCCTTATAAAAAAAGAGAAAACGTTGGTTATGGTAGTCACCTATACAGGCACAAAAATCATGGAGGAAGAACTTGACTCATTGAAATCCCAGGTTACTAAGTTAACCAACATGATGCATGGACTGAATCAGTAGAATAGCCTTCTCCTTAATAAGTTACAGAAGGAGTCTTCATTAGAGAATAAATTCTCTTCTTCACATGCACCACATGGGCCTAGGTTATAATTTCTATGGTTTAATTATATATATCCTATTTGATGGGTATATCGAGTAGAATAATTATTTAACATTCACAATACTTATTCTATCAATAAAGTCCCAATTGCTTCCTTTCACTTATAAAAGGAAGCACTTCAATGGTACCATTGGTATCTTAAGTCAAATGATGAACCCAATTATAAAACCTTTGCATCCTTACTTTTGGGTAGGATTGGTCCTTCAGCATTTGAGGACTTTATAAGAACTCTCACCAAACTCCATTAGATAGGCACTATTCATGATTATCATATTAAATTTTGAGAAACTGGCTAATCACACTGAAGGGTTATCAGATGACTTCTTCAAGAGTTGTTTTATTAGTGGCATCCAAGAGCCAATATGCTTAGAGGTGAAAATTTTTTAACCCATTAAATTGATGGATGCCTTGGGTCTAGCTAAGTTAGCAGAAGATAAACTTTCAATGTAGCATCAACTTCCCACTTTTTCACCCATAAAGAACACAACATACTAGCGGCCAACCACAACCACACCGATTAAGCACTTTACTAAGTCAGAGATGTGGGCTCATAAGGAGAATGGATTATGTTATAATTTTGATGAAAAATGGGTTAAGGGTCACCAATGTATCACATAAAAGCTTTGCTTACTATATGTGGAATCACTGCCAGAGTAAGATAGCAATCTTGATATCTAAAAATTCTAAGATGTTCAAGTAAAATAAAGACCCTCTGATGACTCCATATCTCAAGAAACCCAAATTTAGATCTCTTTCCATGCACTCATAGGTATGACCACCCTCAAACATTGAAGGTCAAGGGGTTATTTAAAAATATTCCTCTCACAATCCTCATTGACTCTAACAACACACATAATTTCATCAATCCCTACATTGATAAGCATGCAGATTGCTTTATATACCCTTGTTATAGCTTTGAAGTCATGATTACTAATGGGGGAACATCACCCTATAAAGGGTAGTTTTATAATGTGTGTATCATGATAGGTGATTACACTCTTCATTCAAATCTATTTGGCCTACCCTTAGGGGAATGTGATGTGGTCTTAGAGGTGTAGTGGATCTACACAATGGGACCTATTTTATGGGACATGTCTAAGCTTTAGATGCAATTCATTGATAGTGGCTAAAAGCACACCTTAAAAGGGTTATTTCTCAAATCTGATAACATCATCAGTTCCCATCACATGGAAAAGTTTCTGAAGAAAGTCTCACATAGGGTCATTACCTAGTTGTAATCCATCCAACTCCAACTCCCTACTTCTACTAACTACCTTGATGATTTTCAATCCATCCTTGACAAGCATGCAACCATATTTCTAGAGACAATGGGTTTTCCCCCTTTACATCCTAAGGATTATCGCATTTTGCTCCTTCTAGGAAGTATCCCACCCAACATATGGTCATACTTCTATCCCCCTCTATAAAAAATTGATATTGAATAGATAGTATAGTAACTCTTCAAGTTTAGAGTTATTCTCCAAAGCACCAACCCATACTCCTCCCTAGTGTTTCTTATCCACAAAAAAGATGGGTCATGGCACCTTTGCATTGACTTTCGTGCCCTTAACCACCTCACTATCAAAGACATGTTTTTGTTGATAAATGTTATCATTGATATCAATTTTGATGTCAAGGTACATCTGGTGAATATGTATGTTCAATGTCATGATTCAGGTCAGCTTGATGATTGTCAGTGTTATCATAAAAAGGTTTGATTATCAAGTAAGAAGTGAAGCAAGTATATAAGATTCTAGTTTCTCATGAGGTCATGAGATCATGTTGATTAGGAAGATATTGTTTCAATGGTATGATATTGTTGTCTAGTGAGTACAAGGTAAGCATGTTTGAGTGCTAACCTTTAAGTACAAGGTGTCTTAAGAAGCCTAGTCATAAAAATTATAGTCATATAAAGAATATGTGCATGGTGCACATGAAGAGGTATGTCTAGAGGTATGACATAATTTTAAGAGCATGTAAGGCATATGATTAAGGTATAAAAGCATCAAAAATTGTTTCAATATCAATTGTCAAGTTTTAAGTGCTTGAAAAGCCTAGTCATGGCACTAGTTATGGCATGTAAAATCTTAGTGAGAAGGTTTGAGCATGATGGCTTGGTGAGATAAGTTCATAGGAATGAGTGGTTTTATAAAGTTTGATTGATCATGTCTATGATTCATTGAAGCACTCATGTGAGTCTTAGGGTGATCCTATAGGGGTAGGACCTATAGACCTAGTATGTAATTAGACCACTTTTAAATCCTGCTTGGCCTAACAAGGAATCATGATTTGTTGTCAAGGCATATGAAGGATTTTTGACATTATTTGATAATGTGATATGTTGTGTGAGCGTGTAAGTGAGGTGGAGAGCACATGGAAAGAGGCATGAAGGTCAGTTTCAAGGCCTAATGTGATTTGTAGGTCAGAGTCTAGAGAACAAAGAGAGTGTGGCCTAATGAGGGGTCATGATCATATTTAAAGATGTTTGAGCTCATATTAGAATGGATAGAGGTATTATATGTTGTTTTTAGTATGTTCACAAGGTTTGAGGTCATGGTTTTCAAGATAAGCCATGAAAAAAGGTTTTGAGGTCTTTCATGTGCACATAATTTAGGGTTCTCAACCTAAGAAGGACTTTCAAGTGTTCATTGGCACATGTAACATCTACATGGGATCCTAATATATTCATGGTAGATTGGGAATGGTCCTATATAAAATTTATAGGTATTATTTTCTGTAATGAGGGGCTAAGCTTTATGAATGATTACTAATAGTGGAAGATGGTTTAAACCCTCAAAGAACCCTAATAGTGACTCAATATTAATGAAGCTATTATAAACTTCTTAGAATGGATTGGTATGGTTATTTAAGTGATTAGAGGTTATATTCAACTCTCCCCAAGCACCTATAAGTGTGATTGAGTCTTTAGGTGAATGAGTGGACCTTATAGGAAAGGCCTTATTTCTTGGATATTTATTGTAGTAGTCAAATTTGACCAAGTCAAAGTTGTTAAATGGATGAAGGATAAAGTTTTAGACTTGTATTTTATGTACATGGTGGTTTTTTGGTAGGTTTTATCCCTTAGGTGTGCTAAATCTATCATCTAAAAAAACATGTCGCTAACAGGCGTAATGGTGCAAACAGTGATAAACTTAGGCAGAAGTGAGAAGATGATTAGGGGTGTGTTATCATGGAATAAGGATGAATAAAGCTACATGGAGACATTTTTAAAGACATGTTAATGTTGGCTATAAGTTTTGGAGATCATTGTATATAGCATAAAGTTTCTCACAGGTTAACTTGTCTAGCTTAGTGAGGTTTGTATATAGTAAGGTCATGAGATTAGAATGCAAGACCAATATTACCATTTTACAATATTATATTTATATATAAAAATGGTATAATTATCACATCAGATAATCCACATGAATAAATATTCTATGAAATCGGTCATATAGTTGTTGAAGGTCATTATCACCATGACTGTGCTTTAAGGTAAATTGGCAATTCTAGGTAAGTAAGTTACAGTGATGAGTTTGAAGCTATATGACCTAAGTTGAAGTATATAATACACATAATATTGTTTTTTGTGACTTTAAAGTAGTTATTATTATTTTTTAAATATTGGAAGTTAGTGAAATTGGTTGAAATTTTGAAGCCAAAATGGCTTGTCTAGCTGAGTAAGGTCTGTGAGAGAGAAGGTAAACAAATTGGTCTGCAAGACCAATAATTGTCAGTAGATATTATGATATTTTTGTTGGAGGTTATTATAAAGATGTTTTAGGATCATGTTCATACATTTTAATCCCTTTAGTGTGTTATTTTAGGTGTCATAATTTCTAGTTCCCATGATTGTGTTTTGAGGCTAGTTGGCAGTTCAGAGTGAGCATTTTGTAGAGAAGAGTTTGAGTTTGTATACCTTGAGTTGAAGTATATAATGAAGTTTGTGATGAACTTGAGGTAATGAGGCTTATTTATATGTTTTTTATTTCCATGTTTTTTTAGTTAATTTGTGTTTTATCTTCAATAGTTCAAGACATACTTTTTGGGTATGCACAAGCCTAATTGTGAATAGTACTAATTGTGTGCTTCAAGTGGTGGTTGGAGTTAAAGAGTGTAATGGACCTAAGATGAGTTTAGTAGAGTTATATGGATTGGAATATGAAGTGTTCCTTTTGTGTGTTGATTTTCAAGTGTTTCAAGGAGATCAGAGGGTAGCGTGTGCTAATGAAGGCCTAATTAAATTAGGTCTCCTTCAGGCCTAAAAGAGGATTTGGTCCTATATGTTGTGACCGACATATTGAAATGTTTGATTCATGTATGAAATGTGTTATATGACCTTTTGAAATGGTAATCTAAGTGTTCAAGTGTGTATCATCAACCAAGGTATGTGAGAGCAAGTGACTTGTATAAGAATAAGACTAATTAGGCCCAATTATTTGTGTTAGACAATTGTGTGAATGAACAAATGAATAGAAATTAAAATTGAATATAAATCTAGAAGATCAGAGCAGAGGATATCAAGATGGATATAAAGCCATATCATGGAATCATGTGATTGATTCCTTTGATTTTAACATCAAAATAAGGGTAGAGGTCTAAAAATGAAATATAGTAAGAAGATAAGCATATCAAAATCTATGAGGCTATCATTAAAGAGAAAAAATGTGTTAGAAATCTGAGTATATTAATGAGACTTGTGATCATAAGAGAAGGTGACTAATATATAGAGATGAAATAGAGAGATGTGTATGAAGATCAGAAGACAAGAAGAGATAAGAAAGAGGACCATCATCTATTGAATATTGTAACAAGGACAAAGATGAAAGGTAAAAGTTTACTTGGTTGAGTAGGTTCTTAGTCAAGAGGTGGTTGAGTTGGTGCTAAGTCACTAAGGGAGTTGGTGCTTCCTTGCAAGTTAGTGTTTAATAGATTGGGGTTGGTACTCTAAGTTGAGTGAGTACTCAATTGAATTTGAGTCATTGCTTTATAGGACTATTATCCAAGCTATGGTTAGTGTGTTTTATTCCCTGTGAGGGTTTCCCACATATATGATGTGTTCAAACTTTCTATGTGTATATTCTCATTTTTTAGACTAGTTGATATTGTGCATATGATGATGTTGCTTAATGAATGATACTAAGATCTATTGACATGAAATTAAAAGTTTTTAAGGACACTGACTCACCCCCCTCACCCCTTAGTGATTGTATCTCTAAAATTTTGTATTAGAGCCAGGTCCTTTGAAACAAGCCTAATAGCTGAAAGGTTATCCTAGAAGCACAAAATGGCTAAGTAGCTAAGGAATGAGATTAAAGAGTTGAGATCTGTAGTCAAGGATATTGAAGAGTAGATATTTATCTTGAAGAGTGACATGGGAAAATGATCCAAAAATTAGAATTTCTAGTTGATAAATATCTCAATAGCATAGAAATAACACAATAACAATGAATTCTCTGAGAAGAGACGTAGTATTACTCAAGATCGCAATACAAATATATGCTTATCTCTGGGAAGAGATATCTATCTTCACATTTCAGGTTACCTCTTAATTTATACACATTTTGAAAGCATGGGGAGGATGTGGAAGGTCACCAATCTCAAGGGAGATTAAGTGGTTTGACTTCCAAGATTTAAAACAATACAAAATTTGAGGAATTACTATTTTTAGAAACTTACTATTTTTAGACTGCACTACTAAAATTGAAATTTGGGGCACTTCCATTGGGTTTTTAGGGGTCAAAATTTATCAAGAAAAGCACAATACCATTTCACAATGTAATCCTCATTCTCAGATTTCCAACGATTCAAACGATGAGTCAATTGGAGCTACAGTGCAAAAGTTATGGCTCCCAGAAGTTCCATCATCAATTGGGGTGGAACTGTCACCCTAATTATCACCTAAATTATTTCCCGGATCATTCCTCCCTGAAAAGCAATGGTACCCATTGTGTCAATGTTCCCCATCAGGTGTGGTAGTTGTTTCTTGATTTGATTCTATGTGAGCCACTCACCTTGATGGCTAAGCTGGCCCTTTTTGACCACTCGATAAAGCAGAATAGAGCATCCTCTTGTTGTCTTCATCTAGGTATCCATAATATGATCCTCTTCCACTATAGCAAAACTCTATGGATCAAGCTCATCAATGTCTAGTTTTTTACTACAATTGAAGTGTCCAATAGAGGTGGGTGATATGATTTGAGGAGCTCCACATTGAATATTGGATGCAGACCAAGGTAGGCTGGTAGGTTTAACTCAAAAGCATTTTCTCCAACTCTTCTGGTGATGGTGTAGGGACCATATCACAGAGGCCAAATATTTTTGTGTGGGCCTGCAAGTCATTCCTTCTAAAGCCATAACCAAACCTTGTCACCCACAACAAAATGGTGTGTAATCCTATATTTGTCATGGCGTTGCTTATACTTTTGATTCATCTTCTCCAGGATGTCATGAACTTGTTGCTAGATGTGTTGCATTTGTTCAATAAACTTTATTGCTTTTTTTGCCTCAGATCTTCCATGAGGTGTGTATTCCATGGTGGAAAATGGAATAAACTATATCAATTGGTGCCATGGGTTGGAACCCAAAACATACTTGGAATGGACTGTGCTTAGTTGAGTTGTCTAGTGCCCAATTATATCCATGTTGTATAAAAAGAAGACCCTCATCCCATGTGCATGTATGTTTGGAGTGATACATCTGAATCATGTGAAAAATCAAGTGGTTTACCACCTTTATTTGACCATCAATATGTGGATGGAAGGTTGTGGACTTCATTAGCTTAGTGTCCATCATCTTCCATAGAGTGGACCAGAAGATGCTCAGGAACTTGCTATCTCGATCTGAGACAATGGACTCGGGGAGACCAAAATGGAGCCATACATGAGCAAAATATAGTCAAGCAATTTCCTCAGAAGATATATTTTTCTTACAAGTAATCATGATAGCCATTTTTAAAAAATGATCAACTACCACAAAAATACAGTCCTTACCATGTTTTAAAGTGGGCAAACCTTGAGAGAAAATCCATTGAGACAAATTCCTAAGGCCTGGTTGGTTCTGGCAATGGCGTGTACAATCCTTGCTTCTTATTTGTTGGCTTGGCTATCGCACATGGGGTGTAAGATTTGAGATATATTTCCACATCCTTTCACATATGGGGATAGTAGAAGTGTTTTTGAAGAACTGCCAATGTCTTTTCAATACCAAAGTGTCCAGCCATCCTACTGAAGTGTGCTTCCCATATCATCTTTTGTTGCTCTGCAACTGGAACACAGATGTGCCCCATATGACATAGGACATTATCTTACAAATAGAAATTAGAAACATGTTTACCTTTTTGAAGTGCTTGATATGTATCATCAAAGGTAGGATCTTCTTCATACAGTGCACCCCAAGTGGCAGTCTCATGTCTGCATAGGTCCAAAACTATTGTGAGTGCAGTAATTGGTGGGTGGCTCAGACAATCTGTAGTTGTATTTGAGCTCCCATTTTTGTGTTTGATTATCAAGTGTAATTGCTAAAGATATGTGGCCCACTTTTGGTGCCTCTCATTTCATAGTTTGCTTTGCATTCTGGATGAATTCCAATGGTTTGTGGTTAGTGTGGACTGACCGTTTCTTTCCCCAAGATGTAGTGTTTCCATTGTTTGCAGGATTGCACAATGGCATAGAGCTACTTATCATATGTTGGATATTTCCTAGACTATATAAGTGAAAGTTTCACTGTGATATGCAATAGGATGGCCATGTTGCATGATGACAGCTCCCATGGCATATTTAGATGCATCTGTCATCAACTCAAAAGGTTGATGCAAATCTGGCAAAGCAAGAAAAGGGGCTGAGTAGAGTCTATTATTCAAATTCTCAAATGCCCTTTATTGTATTTCACCCCACTAAAATGTAGCTTTAGCTACTCCTTTAGTCACTTGGGTTAGTGACCAAGTAACATGTGAAAATCCAAGAACAAACCTGTGGTAGAAATTTGCAAGACCCAAAAAGCTGTGAAGCTCTGTGAGGGTCCTTGGTGTGGGCCATTCTCAAATAACCTAAATCTTTTCTGGATCAACATGGACCCCTTCCTCATTCACAACATACTCAAGGTACTGAATTATTGTCATCCTGAATGTGCATTTGTCAAGATTTGCATACAACTTGTGCTCCCGAAGAGTTTGAAGCACCTTACGAACATGTTGCAAAGGTTCTTCCCATGTTCTGCTATAGAAAAATTTGTCATCTAAGTAGAAAACCACAAATGAGTTGGTGAAGGATCTTAGGATGTCATCCATCATCCTCATGAAGGTTGCAAATGTGTTAGTTAAGCCAAAAGGCATAACCAACCATTCAAAGAGCCCCTCCTTAGATTTGAATGCAGTCTTCTAGACATCAGTGGGATTGATGGGAATTTGGTGATAACTAGATTTGAGATCAATTTTGGTGAAGAACTTTTCACCACGGAGCTGGTCTAGCAGGTCATCAATCCTGGGGAGAGGATAGCAATTCTTCACAGAGATTTTATTTAGGGCTCGGTAGTCAATGCAAAGCCTCCATGTTCCATATTTATTTGGTGCCAAGATAATTGAGCTACCACAAGGTGAAGAGCTTGGCCTGCTGTGACCCTTTTGGATCAATTATTGAATCTATCTTTTTATCTCATCATTCTCCAAAACTGATCTACGATACATAGGACTGTTAGGCAAAGGTGATCCTTGGATCAAATTGATAGAATGTTTTACCTGGCAATGCAATGGAACTCCTATGGGTGACTTGAATAAGTCATCATATTCTCCTATGATTCATCCTATCTGTTTCTATTGTTGTGTTGATTGTGTAGTTAGGACTGAAACATCAGCCTTCTTGGATTTCTATGGTTTGACCACCATGAGAACAAATTGCTTTGTTTTCTCCACCAATATCTTGCATTGCTTAGCACTGATTAGGGAGACAAATGTGGGAGGTGGTACCTCTAGTACCCTATAGTGCCATGTTCCAAGAGTGAGGGTGATCCTTCAGGTTCATGATTCATAGATGCCATGTTGCTCATACATGAACGACTGACCAAGGAGTACATCACAAACATCTAGATTGACCACATCACACAAGACTTCATCTTGGAATGGTTTTATAGCATATGAAAGAAGACACTGATGGGTGACACAGAGGTCTCTCCTTGGGCTCAACCATCCAATACTGTAGGGCTTTGGATGAGGCTTCATGGATAGATTTAGACTTTTCACAACTTTAGTAGAGATTAAATTCTTTTGACTCCCACTATCAGGAATGAAATATAGAGGCTTACCTTTTACCCATAATTTGGAGTGAAATAATATTTCCTTGTCATCTAGTCATTCCTCACGGGTCTGTGATGAAGTGATGATGGTGTCAAGCTTAGCATCTACAATTTCTTCTTCATCCTCTTCGACTATGGGTTGTGTATGAGGCAGAGTAGTAGATGTCGAGTATTGTGACTCAGAAAGCAGTGACTTGATGGCTCGACATTCTTCTTTGAAGTGAGTTATAATTTGTGGTAATCACACCATTTTATAGCCTTCCCCTTCTGGGATTTCTTATTTTGAAACTCCTTTTGCTTCCAATTTTGGCCTCATGTTTGACCTTCCTTGTCACTTTTCCATTTTGAGGGTGGACTCTTCGTATTCTTTCTGCCATGCTTCTGTTCAATCTTCACTACGAATTTGTATGCCTCACTGAGGGTTTCCAAATTGAAGAGTTCCATTTCCCCCCATATGTACCATTATAGTCCACCACAATATTTGAGAGTCTTATGTTTCTCACTTTCTTGAATGCCCAATCTTGTAGACAAAGAATGAAAAGTGTCTGTGTAATCTTAAACAGATTGGTCCTTACCGTGGTGAAGTTGTTGCCACTATATGTACAGATCATCATATGCTCCAATGGGATAGTATTCTTCTTTCACCGCTTCCACAAAATCATCCCAGGTAGGTTTGACCTCAAGGCCAATGTCATCTATACTAAAACTCTTTTTGTACACTTTCCATCAATTTTTCACAAGAAATGATGATTTCAAAAGAGCAAAAGTAATCTTTTCTCCATCGGTGAACTTATTTACAGAGAAGTAGGAAGACAATTGATCCAACCAATTTTATATTGCATCAACATTGATTTTTCCTTTAAATGTAGGAATATCAAAATTTACCTAAACCTTGAAGGGTGTTGGGGCACTGAAAGGACGTTCCCTGGATGAGGAGCCAGGAAGTGGAGCCGCAGAGCCAGGATTTCCCATCGGATGTGTTTGAAGAATTTGGGCAAATTATTGTAGCACCTGTGCTTGTTTCCATTGGAGGGCTTCATTCACCATTTCCTTGAAAGGATCGGATGTCTTGGTGTTGTCTGCCATTTGAAGTCATTTGGAGTGAACAGGTGGAAAATTTGGAAGCTCTATTGTTTCCCACCCAAGCTTCTTGTAGCCTGACCTCGTCCTCGGGATCATACACTCTCAAGACAAACCGCTATGATACCACTAATCTAAAACTCAAAAGTTCTAGTTGATAAATATCTCAATAGCATAGAAATAACATAGTAACAATGAATTCTCTGAGAAGAGATGTAGTATTACTCAAGATCGCAATACAAATATATGCTTATCTTTGGGAAGAGATGTTTGTCTTCACATTTTAGGTTACCTCTTCATTTATACACATTTTGAAAGCATGGGGAGGATGTGGAAGGTCACCAATCTCAAGGGAGATTAAGTGGTTTGACTTCCAAGATTTTAAACAATACAAAATTCAAGGAATTACTATTTTTAGAAACTTACTATTTTTAGACTGCACTACTAAAATTAAAATTTAGGGCACTTACATTGGGTTTTCGAGGGTCATAATTTATCAAGCTGAGCTCCATGCCCTTTCACAACATTCTCCTCATTTTTAGCTTTCCAATGGTTCAAATGGTGAGTCAATTGGAGCTACGGTTGAAAAGTTATGGTTCCCAGAATTTTCGTCATCAATTGGGGTGGAACTATCACCCAAATTGTTGCCTAAATTGTTGCCCAGATCAGAAAAGAAGCCAAAAGGGATGAAAATACCATCAATTATCTCAAGCATCAGTTAGAGGTTGAAAATATAAGTTTGAGATCAAAGGAAGTTCAGTGTGATTAGTTAAAGTCTGAGCTAGGTTCCTTGAAGGTTGAGTATGATCAGCTCATAGGCAAGATGAGCAAGTTTGAAAAAGGTCAAGAGAAGACAAATCAAGTTAAAAAGAATGCCAAAATAAAGAGTAATATGAGAAGACCAATCATATAGCTTAACATCATAAGGTATTCCATTTTCTCCCATGGTCATTATTTTGCTTGTTATCAATTTGGACATAAAGCAAATGATTGTAGAAGGATGCCACCCAAGAATGAGTTTTCATGGAACAATGGTAAAGGAAGAAACTGGCCAAGAAGAGATGATAAACCACATCAATCAAGAGGTATGTCTAACAAGATTAAGGTTATTTGATATGAGTGTCAATGTGTTGGTCATATTACAAGATTTTGTAAGATTAGATTGAATAAGTCCTCATGTCATAACAAGATGTTAGAAGCTCCTAAGAGACAAATCATGGTATGGAGACCAAAGAAGATGATGAATAGTCATGATAAACCTATGGATCAAGGTGAAATAATTTTCAGGTTATAATACCAAGAGTGTTTGGTATCAGATCAAATAGAGAAGAAGGATGATGTAGACATCAAGCCAAAGGTGACAATCATGACCAAGAGGATCCTAAGGAAAGACTATAATCATCATGATTGCAAGTTGGTTTAGAAAATAATGGAGATATGGGAATCCCCTGATTTCTCAATGTTATAATAGCTCTATGAAGTGATATGTCTCTATTAGACTTCATAGAGGCAATCATCACTCAAAAGAAGCATCATCAAGGTGTGTTGCAGGGTTGTTATGTAAAAAGGTCATTGGTCCTTAATATGAAAGATGGATGTTCAATGTAAATGGAGAGTGACATCAATGTCATTATGGCAATATTAATGTATTGAGAATGTATTAGTGTGAGGGGCATGAAGGACATACTATCATAGAGATCTGAGTATGCAGAACATAGTGAAATCATGAGAAATTAGAAAACATAAAATAAGATTACAAAGTTATTCATTAGGGTATTACCATGAAGAGTTGAGTGTTACATGTGCATCAATATGATCTTAAGATCATAAATGACCAAATAAAATGTTGTATAGTCTCAATTTTCATGTCATGAAGAAGATAGGTTATGATAGAGGTATGTCATAGTGAACCATGTAAGCACATACCTAGTTGATAGAATGATGCAAGGAGGATGTCATGATAAGTTTTGTGGAAATGAAGTAGATATATTGATGAAATAAGAAACTCTAAGATACCATATGGACATGTCATGAGTTATATTTTATCTAGCATGGAGGACTAGATTGTTCCCTTCGAATAATATGATTGACTGTAAATAGACCTAATGGACATGGTGGACACGCATTGATTATGAATATGTTTTATACTCATAGGCATTGAGTGTGATTGTTCTAGTAATTTGAAGATGATCTTTGATTCATGTATCATAGGCATATATTCTTAGTATGTCCTAGTTATGTGAGGTGAAGGTGATCAAGCAAGATAGAAGTTTGACAGATAGTGAACTAGGTGTTTTACAGTCCTAATGAGTAGTGAATTAATACAAGAAGGGTTATCATGATGTAGATGGATCTGATATGGATTATGGAGCTCAGAGAAGATAAAAAGATATTTTTTTCATAGTGCGTGAATGGATAATGACAATTAGAGTGATATCTTCAAGGTGAGATTATTGAGTATTATCTTCTTTGATTAGTGATCAAGATTGATATCAAACATCTTATAAAGATGCATCTTGTATAAGGTGGATATCCAAAGTGAATAGAGATAATTGGTAGAGTAAAATTGGCAGTGATTAGGTGCATGAAAGAGTTGTCATTAGTGAGGTCATTCATGAAATAAAGAGTGTTTCCATGGGTGGTTGTTATAGTTTTTGAAGATTGTATGCCATCTAGTGTCTTTGAGAGGTAGTATCTGCTCAGGGGGAGAAAGTGAGTTTTCAAAATTTGTCTACAACTCAAGCATTCTAACCTAAGGTAAGTATTTGTTCAAAATTTGATTTTGTGGTTTTTATAAGTTTAGGTCCAAGGATCAGATAGCCATTTGTGGAAGACTCTTTATCATTAATGTCAAAGGAGGATAGAGTTCAAAAAGGGAGATTAATCAGATTGGAAGAGATTTGAAGAAGTTTTTACCATAAATGATAAAGGGGGAGTTTGTTGAGAAATTTTGTCATTTACGTCAAGGTTGATGTCATTAATGTTAAGTTTCATTTGGTGAATATGTATGTTTAATGTCATGATTCAGGTCAGCTTGATGATTGTTAGTGTTGTCGCAAAGAGGTTTGATGATCAAGTAAGCTATGAAGCATGGCTATGAGGCTCTAGGTTTGCATGAGGTCATGAGAGCATGTTTATCAAAAATATATTGTTTTAGTGGTGTGAGTGTGTTATTTTTTGAGTACAAGGTAATCATAATTGAGTGCTAATCCTTGAGTATAAGGTGTCTTGAGAAACCTAGTCATAAAAAACATAGTCATATCATGAGTATGTGCATGGTGAGCATGAAGAGGTATGTGAATAGGTATGACATATTTTTAGGAGAATGTAAGACATATGATCAAGGTGTAGAAGCATCAAAGAGTGTTTCAATATTAGTTTTCAAGTTTCAAGTGCTTGAGAAGCCTAGTCATGGTACTCATCATGGTATGCAAAATCCTAGTGAGAAGGTTTGAACATGATGGCTTGGTGAGATAACTGAAAAAATCCATGAGTGTTTGTATAAAGTTTCTTGAGAATGTATATTATTCATTGGATCACTCATGTAAGTCTCAAGGTGAGCCTATAGGAGTAGGACCTACATACCTAGTATGAAACTAGACCACTTATAGACCCTGCTTGGCCTAATGAGGCATCATGATCTGTTGTCAAGGCATATGAAGGATGTTTGACATTTGTTTATCATGTGAGATTTTTTGTGAGCATGTGAGTGAGATGGAGAGAACATGGAAAGAGGCATGTAGGTTAGTTTTAAGGCATAATGTGATTTACAGTTCAAGGTGTAAAGAGCAAAAAAAGAGAGAGTGTGGTCTAATGAGGGGTCATGATCATATTTAAAGATGTTTGAGATAATATGAGCATGGAAAGAGGTATTATATGTTTTTTAAAGCATGTTCACAAGTTTTGAAGTCATGGTTTGCAAGATAAGGCATTAAAAGTGGTTTTGAGGTCACTCATGTGCACATCATGAAGGGTTCTCAACCTGAGGACTTTCAGGTGTTCATTGGCATGTATAACCTTTACATGGGAACCTATGTTATTCATGGTAAATGGGAATGGGTCTTATCTCAGAGTTCTAGGCATTAGTTTTTTGAATGAGGGGATAATCTTTTTGAATAATTATTAATAGTGAAAGATGATTTAAACCCTCAAAGAATCTGAATAGTGACTCAATATGAAAGAATTTGTTATAAAGTGCTCATAATGGATTGGTATGGATAGTTAAGTGATTGGAGGATGTATTAAACTCTCCTAGGCACCTCTAAGTGTGATTGAGTCTTGAAGTGAATGAGTGGACCCTACAAGAAAGGCCCTATTTCTCAAAGATTTGTTGTAGTAGTCAGAGTTGACCAAGTCAAATTTGATAAATAGATGAAGGAAAAAGTTTGAGACTTGTGTTTTATGTCCATGGTGGTTTCTATGCATGTTATATCCATTAAGTGTGCTAAACCAATCATCCAAAACAACCTATCACTAATAGGCCTAATGGTGTAAATAGTGAGAAATTCAAGCAAAAGTGAGAATATGATTAGGGATGTGTTATCATGGAATAGGGATGAATCCAACTAAATGGAGATGTTTTTAAATACTTTTAAGACATGTTCATATAAAATATAAGTTTTGGAGATCATTGTATATATCAAAAAGTTGCTCACAAGTTGACTTGTCTAGCTCAGTGAGGTCATGAGATTGGTCTGCACGACCAATATTTGCATTTGACCATATTATATTTATATTTAATAATGGTCTAATGATCACATAAGATGAATCACATGCATCAGGATTCTTTGAAAGTGGTCAAGGTCATTATCACCATGATTGTGCTTCAAGGCAAACTAGCAGTTCTAGGTAAGCAAATTACAACGATGGGTTTGAGGCTCTATGCCCTGAGTTGAAGTATATAGTACACATGGTTTTGTTGTTTGTGACTTTAAATTAATTCTCATTCTTTTGGAAATATTGTAATTTGATGAAAGTGGTTGAAATGTCTAAGCCAAAATGGCTTGTCTTGGTGAGTAAGGTCTCTGAGAGAGAAGGTAAACAAATTGGTCTGCAAGACCAATAATTTCCAATAGAGATTATGATATTTTTGTTGGAAGTTGTTCTGATGATGTTTTGGGATCATGTTCATACATTTTAAGTATTTTAGTGTATTCTTTCATGTGACATAATTTCAATTTTCCATGATTGTGTTTTGAGGCTAGTGGGTAGTTTAGAGTGAGCATTTTGTAAAGAAGAGTTTGAGCCTATATACCTTGAGTTAAAGTATCTAATGAAGTTTTTGATGACCCTGAGGTCATGAGGATTCTGTATACATTTTTTATTTCCATGGTTTTTTAGATAATTGATGTTTTATCTTCAATAGTTCAAGACAAATTTTTTGGGTATGCATATGCCTAATTGTGAGTAGTACTAATGACATGTTTCAAGTGGTGGTTGGAGCTAAAAAGTGTCATGGAAATAAGATGTGATTATTATAGATATATTGGAGTTTTATACAAAGTTTTCCTTCCATGTGTTGAGTTTTAAAGTTTTTTAATGAGATCAAAGCATAAAATGTGCTAATGAAGGCCTAATTGAATTAGGTCTCCTTAAGGCCTAAAAGAGGTTTTGGTCCTATATGTTGTGACCGATTTATTGAAATGTTTGATTAATGTATGAAACATGATATATGACATTTTTAAATGGTAATACAAGTGTGAAAGTGTGTATGGTCGACCAAGGTGTGTGAGAATAAGTGACTTGTATAAGAACAAGACTAACTAGTCCTAATTGTGTGTGTTAGACAATTGTGTGAATGAAGTAGAAATTAAAATTGAATATAAAGCTAAAAGAGTAGATCAAAGGATGTCAATATGTATATAAATCCATGCCATGGAATCATGTGATTGATTCCTATGATATGAACATTAAAATAAGGGAAAAGGTTTGCAAATGAAAGATAGTAATAAGAGAAGCAAAGTAGAAGCTATGAGGCTATCATAGAAGAGGAGAAATGTGTTAGGTATATTAATGAGACTTGTGATCATAAGAGAATGTGACTAATATATAGATATGAAATATAGAGATGCGTATAAAGATTAGAGGACAAGAAGTGATTAGAAAGAGGACCATCATCTGTTGAAGATTGCAATAAGGATAAAGATGAAAGGCATAAGTTTACTTAGGTGAGTAGGTACTTGGTCAAAAGGTGGCTGAGTTGGTGCTGAGTCACTAAGGGAGTTGGTGTTTCCTTACAAGTGGGTGCTTGTTAAAGACTCTATCAAGTTGGTTCTTGATAGACTAGGGTTGGTACTCCAAGTTGAGTGCGTTCTCAATTGAATTTTATTCATTAATTTATAGTATTTATTATCCAAGCTATGGTTAATGGGTTTTATTCCCCATAAGGGTTTACCACATATATGATGTGTTCATACTATGCATATATTCTCATTTTCTAGACTAGTTGATATTGATCATATGATTATGTTGCTTGATGAATGATTAGAATATCTATTGAAGTGAAAGTAAAAGTTTATAAGGATACTGATTCACCCCCCATCCCCCCCAATGATTATATCTCCAATAGTTTCCAATTCTGGTCATCTATGAGCTTCTTGATGAGCTCAATAGGGAAAATATTTTCTCTAAATTAGATATTCATTATGGCTATCATCAGATCTACGTGCATGTTGATGGCATTCCAAATACAACTTTCTGCACTCATGAAGGTCACTATGAATTTTTTTCATGTCATTTGGACTTACAAATGCCCCTTCGAAATTTCAGGTTCCTAATGAATAAAATATTTTGACCTTTCCTCAGTCAATTTGCTTTAGTTTTCATTAATGATATTTTGATCTATAGTCACACATGGGATGCACATCTCCAGCATCTTAATATGGCATTACAACTTCTAGTAAATAATAAATTATGTGCCAAGAAGTCTAAGTATTCCTTCAATAAAGAAGAAGTTGAATATTGATGGTACATTGTTTTAGTCAATGGGGTCCACATGGATCTAGATAAAATTAGTGCCATGCAACATTGGGCTCGTTGAATGACCCTCAAGAGCCTTTATGGTTTATTTGGCCTTACAAGATAGTACCATAAATTCATCAAGGATTATGGAAAGATCATGACTCATTTGAATTCCTTATTGAAGAAGGATGCATTCACATGGGATATCGCAGCTAACCAAGCATTTGTGGTACTCAAACAAGCTATGTGTAGCACACTAGTTTTAGCCATGCCATAATTCACCAAAACATTTACCATCAAAAGTGATGTATGTGACAATGGCTTTGGTTCTATTCTTCTCTAAGAAGGTCATCCCATTGCTTTCACTAGTAAATTCCTTTTTGGATGAAATTTAATTTTTTCTATATATGAAAAATAAAGGATGGCCATTATTCATGCAGTATAAAAATGGTTACCATAATTATTTGGGAATCATTTTTTCATCAAAATTAATCACTAGAGTTTGAAATAATTCTTATAACAATAGGTCTCATCCCTGACACAACAAAAATGGGTCAGAAACCTCATGGGCTATGATTATGAGATCACTTATAAGAAGGATAAAGACAATGTAGTGGCAGATTCTCTCACCTACACATTTGAGTACAAGAATTCCCTTTCTACCATCTCCATGCCCATTCCAAACTGGTTGGAATCTATACACTAAGGGTATGCACATGTCCCTCTTTACACCAACTCATTCAATAATTGACCACTAACCCCTCTACAGTACCACATTTTTCATGGGATGGTGATCCTTTGCATTATAAGGGTCATTTGGTGCTTTCTAATAACAAAGACATTCATCAAGATATATTCTATGAAATCCATGATTTTACTTTAGTAAAGCACTCTAGATTTCTCAAAATGTATGAGCAGGCACATCAAACTTGTTTTTGGAAGGGGATGAAAGGGGAAATTAAAAAAATGGTGGCTAAATGTGATACCTACTTATGAAATAAAGGTGAAATAATAATGATCCATAGTTTTCTCAAACCCTTTCCCATACCTAATATGATATGGACTAATATTTTTATGTATTTCATTGAGGGGTTCCCAAAATCTAGTGACAAAATAGTGATCACGGTTGTAATCGACCGCCTCTCTAAATATAGTCATTTTTGTACCCTCTTCCACCCTTATATAGCTTCCATGGATGCACAAGTTTTTTTGGATCATATTTTCCATCTTCATGGCATCCCTTCATCAATTGCCGCTGATCATGATGCAACTTTCACTAGCCATTTTTAGAAAGGGCTATTCCAATGCACAAACACACAACTAAAGATGAATTTCGAGTATTATCCCTAAACTGATGGCTAGATAAAAATCATCAACAAATGCCTGGAAACATTCCTTTGTTGCTTTACATCATAACGATAACACCAATGGGAAAAGTGGCTTCCCCTCACATAATGGTGGTATAATACCTCATACCACACTTTTACTAAAATGACTCCATATGGAATAGTTTATGGTTAAGTACCCCCAACATTGCTCCTATATACACCTAGTAATTCCCTAATTTAGGTAGTCAACACTACTCTCTGCTATCAAGATCATATTCTCAGCATCCTACAAGATAATCTCCATCTAGCATAAAACTAAATGAAGCAATAGGCAGATTAAAACCATTTTGAGTGCACCTTTCAACCTGGTGATATGATTTTTATTCATCTACAACCATACAAGCAATCATCCTTAAAACTAAAAGGGCATTATAAGCTTTACCCAAAGTTTTATGGGCCATATAAGGTTCTCCAATAGCTTGGGTATATTGCTTAAAAGTTGGACCCTCCACCATCCTCTTGAACTCACCCAATCTTTCATGTCTCCTATCTGAAGAAAGATTTTTGACTTGACATCAGAGTGGAGATAGTTTTACCTGAACTTAATAATGAAGGTGCCATCCTTCTCAAACCAAAAGCTATCCTAGATAGGTGCACCTGCCAACTTCACTCCCACTCTATCACATAAGTCTTAATCCAATGGCATGGCATACAACCCAAATATGCCACATGGGAACCATTATTCCAAATTCAACATTGATTCCCACATCTAAAACTTTGATGACAAAGTTTTTTCTAAGGGGAAGGCGATTTTGGGAACCCATGTCTTACCCTTCTCTTTGCATTATTAGTGTATTAGTCACTATGGATGCATATGCTTTGTAAGGCATCCTTTTAGTATATTTGACTTATCTCACATGCATGAGAAGTATTAGTTACTAGAATATAATTAATATTTAAGGAAGTATTGAGACCCAATAAAGGCATTAATGAATATTATTATATTGAGCTTGCTCAAAGGAGGTTTCCCCCTCAAAGTTAATTTATGAATTTATTTTTATTATTCTATTAGTTTTTATATTTCATAAATCAATGCAACAGGTTAATCACAATATCTCCAAGCCAAGATAATAATTAAGTATTCCCATGTATGTCATGTTGAAGGATTTATTCAAGTCATTTTTTACTTCTTCAATGAGATTATCTAAACTTCATGTGATCACAAGATCATCCACATATAAAACAAGAATGACAATCTTTGTGCCTACCTTATTAATATACAAATTTAAATTTGAAGGGTTACAAATGAATCCATGTTGTAATAAATGATCATCTATCTTAATGTACCATGCCCTTTGTGCTTACTTAAGTCCATAAATTGAATTAATTAGATGACATACCTTTTATGGTTATTGTCTGTCAATGATTCCTTCTAGACGGGTAATGTATACTTCTTTGAGATAACCATTCAAGAATGCACTTTTAATGTCCATTTGTTGAAGCTTCCATCCCTTTTGTGTTGTGAGTGCACAACCAAATATAATGATCTTGATCTTAATAGTGGGTGAAAAGGTCTCCTCATAATCAATTCTTTCTTGTTGAAAAAATCCATTTGCAACAAGTCATTCTTTGTATTTGTCAATGGATCCATCTACCTTGTATTTTATCTTAAAAATCCATTTGCAGCCAATGAATTTCTTTGCTATAGGTAGACTGACAAGTTATCACATCCCTTTTTTGATGAGGGCATCATATTCAACATCCATGCCCTTCTTTCATTGAGGTTGACATAAAGCCTATCAAACTATCTCTAGTTCGGTGTTATCAACTATTGAACACATTAGTGCGATATTAACTTCATTTTTTTTGCCTATCTTCTAGTCTTAACTCATGATGAAGTATCTATATTATAGTTCAGATGTGAGTCTCTAATGTTGATTTTTATCCATTTTGGACATCAATGCTACTTTTGATTTGATTAATGAATTATCTTCTATATTTCCAAGATCAATAAACAATTCTCCTTATAGATCACCTTCTTTGTGATAAGATTCTTCCTGCTCATCATCTAACTATGGGAATAGTCTATGAGAGGTGGTATGTTCTAGCTCCTTCTATAGTAATGAGTCAAATGATGACTCATCACAAACCATGTCTCAAATTTCATAAATATTTTATGTCTTAAGATCTATGAGATGATATGCTATTCAGGTAGTACTATACCCTAATAGAAGGTAGTGGAGTGTATTCAATTTGATATTATTCCTCTTTTTAGTTGGGACATCCATATATGATGTAAAAAAAAATACTCTTAGATGGGATATCAAAGGTTTATGTCCACTCCATACCTCTTCTAGTGTCTTGTCTTGAGATATATTCATAAGTGCTATGTTGAGAAGATATGTGGTTATCTGACCTATTTCTTCCCATAATGGTGCCTCTAACTTTACAGTGGAAAGCATGCAATGAGCCATCTCTATGATTGAATAATTACATCACTCTACAATTCCATTCTACTAGGGCCATATAGAGAGCAATCAAGTGTTGTTTGATGTCATGTTGCTTCAAGAATTCCATCCTTTGATGTGAATTCACCCCTTGATTTGATTGAAGTAGGTGAAGAGACATCCCTAACTAGGTGATAACAAGTTGTTAGAAGACCTTAAAATTAGTAAAGTCTTCACTCTTCTTCTTGAGAAATAACACCCATTTATTTTGAGATAAATCATCAAAAAATAACTAGAATTATTTGAATACTTGGAAAAAAAGTAGGAAGGGGTCCACACAGATCAGTATGTACCACATCGATATGATCCTTGGCATGTGAGGAACTCAGATCAAATGGAAACCTATGTTATTTATCAGCAAGGCATCCATAACATACAAGCAAAGAATGGCATATATGAGGAAGTCCATGTACCATAGACTTAGAGCTATGTTTTTACAAAGAAATGATAGAAAGGTGCCCATATCGACAATGCCATAGTGTAGTAAATTCTGCCATAGAGGCATAGAGAGAAACATCATCAGATGAAACTACTCTAGGGTAAATAATCGATCCTTCAAAAAATATCTAGCAATGACCTTACCTTCCCATGAGAGGAGACATGATTTAATGGCATTCTTGATCATGAACTCCACCTTAAACTTGTGATTCAAGAGTTGACTTATAGACAAGATATTTGTTTTCAAGTTGGGGACATACAATACCTTTGTGAGAGTACAAGTTTGTATCTTGAAAGGAATGGTGAAAATTCCAATTCCTTCTAAAACATACTCTTTATCGTTTGTAATTCAAACTTAATTTCCAATGGGTTTATTCATCAGTGAATTAAAGAGATCCTTGTATCCTATCATATACTTGTTGGAACTAGAGTCGATCAACCAAACATTTCTCATTGGTGACGAGGTTTGGGAGATAAGAACTACATTCTTATATGCACTACTACAATCTACTTTTATTAGTACTTCCTCTTTAGATTCATCATCCTATTGATTTTGTGCCACTACATGTCCATGTTTCTTTAATCATTGAGGACGTCTTTTAGATTTATGTGAATCATCTCCATTGGATATTACCTCTTGATTGCATGAGCCTTGTGTCAAGTCATTATACCAGTAGTGATCGGTGTCATGCATATTGGTGTGACAAATATGACACCATTTTTAATTCTTATATTTTTGTTGTTATTGCAACTAATTTGATGGTCCTTTTAGGAACTTTGAACCACATTGCTTGGAAATTAGGGCTTTATCCTTGATCTCATATTACACAGACTAGATGGCTTCTTCTTGTTGAAACAAATTCACCAGTTCTTCAAAAGACACTTTTTGCTTTGTAATGTTGAGTCTCATGAAGAATGTGAGAAATTGAGAGGGGAGAACTCTCAGTGTGATCAGAACTAACAGCTTTCCATCAATCATTTCTCCAAACACAACTAACTCTACTAGAAGTTATACAACTCAATGTAAGAACACCTTAACTTTCTTGCCATCTTTCATATTGAGAGTATGAATCTTAGACTAGAGATGGAGATTCTTCATCTAGTTATTCAAATTGTAAATGGTGGATAGAATGTCCCAAGCCTATTTTTATGTTGATGCATCCAAAATATGAGGTTAAATCTCATCAGTGACACTAACTGTGATCAATATCAAATATTTTACATTTGACTGTCATGTTTCATTTGTTCATCAACTCTGGTAGGATGGGTCACTATACCAGTGATGATACCCCATAATTATATAAATTAAATAATAATTCTCATCTTCATCTTCTATGCAACAAAATTTGGCCCTTTGATAAGTTGGACATTAGATAAGATTAATTTTGGTGTAGACATTATATTTACTTATTTATACAAGATTTCACAATCAAAATAGTATTTTATTGCGTCAAAATTATTATATGTATAAACAAGTGTAATTTTTTCTTAGAGTAATTTGAAATCACCTTCTTTTCCCTTGCAATAAGAGTTGCCTTCTTGGAATCAACAGTCATGGGATTTTCATCCTTATTAGGAGGGGAAGTAGTAGGATATTTTACCATAGGAACCTTATTGATAGGCTTTGGCTTGGGATATTATAGATTTCTTAGGCTTAGCAGCTAGTTTTTTGATGTAGGCATACCAGTAACATGATCACAACCATCATTGTAATAATGAAGCTTCATGAATAGATTCCCCAAAAACAATGATCACCAATTACTGTACTTCACTAATTTGATGGAATAAAATGTAAATAAATTCTCCTACTTTTCTAGTGTGAATTGATCCACACTCATGTATATATTATGAATGGAATCATTAATATTGGGTGAAATAGAATAAAAATCAGCATTAACATTCTTTCTCCTAAGAGAATTGAGGTTCTTCCAATCCTGTTGTAGCATTCTTTCATGGCCAATACCTCTTCTTGAGAGTGTGGCCCGATGATAGACCAAACATAGTGATGTATTGAGTAGTACCACATGTAGCTTATCATAGTGGGCCTGGGAGAATTTTTAATCCTGTGACCTCAGAGTCATAAAATGACTCTCAACAACAAGCACCATTTTATAGGATGGTTGTGAATACATGCTCTGATACCAGATGAAAGTAAATGAATGCTTTAATTGATTGAATGTTGGTACTGTTGTTCCCAAAATCTATCACTCATTTTTGGGACAACATATGAACTATTTTGGTCCTGCAGGCCAAAATTCCCTCTTCCCTTCTCAAAAATAATTTTGGGCATTCAAATTCTCCATTTTTCAAGCTTTTTTAGCTAACGGACTTCGCAGGCTCATTTCTACGGACTTCACAGGCTTAAATCTATGGACTCTACTGGCTTAAATCTACAGACTCTGCAGGCTTAAATCTATGGACTCTGTAGGCTTAAATATATAGACTCAATTCTATGGACTTCATAGTAAGGAATTTATGGATTAATTTCTATGGACTCCACTAGTTCTATGAACTTGTATCTATGGACTCTGCAGGTTCATTTCTATGAACTCTGGAAGAAAGAAACAAGCTCTCAACACTTAGGCAATTTCAAGGTTGGTTCAAAGCCAAGTTTCAACGGGTTTAATGCCAAGGTTCAATAATGTCATGAAGCTTAAAGAGTTAAGCACTTTAGCAAAAGTTTAAAGTTTAACTGCTTCAACAAGTTCAACGGCTTCAAATGGCTTCAAAAGACTTAGTGAAAAGAAGAAGGCTTGAACTGTTGAACCTTGAACCAAAATGGTTCAAAGGTTCAATGGGTTCAACGGTTCAAAGGTTCAATGAGTGGTTGGTTCAAAGCAGTTGGTTCAAGTGGTCAAGTGAACACAAGGTTGAACCATTGAACCAAAGCTGGTTCAATCAATCGGTTCAATCGGTCCATTCAAAGGAGTGACCCAAATCCCACAAGATGAGTGCCCTTGTGGAGGGTAGGTGATGAGCAAAATGGACCTTTCTTGAAGCTCGAATGGACACCTTCCATTTGGGGTATTCCAAAGACATAAAGCCTAAGGAATTTTAAGGCTTCAAAGGGACTTAGAAAAATAATGGATTCATGGAATAAAGGATGAACCAATAAATCGATTGAACCTTGAACCAAAAGACTTCAAAAGTTCAAAGGTTCATAGGTTCAACAGTTCAAAGGGAGCTCCAGACAAAGAGCAAGAAAGCGATTGAATCATTGAACCGTTGAACCTTAAACCAAAAGAGTTCAAAGGTTCAACGGTTCAACGTGGATGGTTCAAAGGAGTGCCCCAAAGCTGAAAGAACAAGTGTCCTTATGGAGGGTAGAGAACATTGGTTCAAAGATCAAAGGGATGGTTCAATCAAATACTAATAAAGTGATTGAACTAAGAAAGCGATTGAATTAAGAAAGTGATTGAACCAAGAAAGTGATTAAACCAAGAAAGCGATTGAACTAAGAAAGCAATTGAACCAAGAAAGTGATTGAACTAAGAAAGTGATTAAACCAAGGAAGCAATTGAACCAAGGAAGCGATTGAACTAGGGAAGTAATTGAACCAAGGAGGTGATTAAACCAAGGAACTGATAAAGATCGCTTGAACTGTTGAATTATTAAATTGATGAACTTTCAAAGGTTCATGGTTCAATATAGTTCAAATAATTAGCAACCATTGACATCTCTGCAGATGTCAAATTTAAGATAATGAAATATCTGTCGATTTTCAAATATGGCACAAACCCTGTGAACAAATTTAGTGATCGGCCAAAGAGATAGCCCAAGAGCTTAGATCACCTCGATAAGGACAAAATATAGCAAGAAAAGGGGAAATGATAGAGAAAGATCAAAAATATCTACGCATGGGATATGTTTCTAAAAGGTGAAGTAGCCCACTAGGTGGACATTAGAGAGCGTGAACATTCATTGGCATGGCCTATTTTTTTGCATTGAGTAAAGCGAATGAACAAATGTGCACAAATCAGGTGGCCCATATTTAAGATCGATGCCTGATTCCATCATAGCCCATGGATAGAATTTAATATGCATTAAAGGCATTGAATGCATCGTAGGCCATTTTTGTGAAACAAAGTGCCCAAGTCTTTCTTGGAGCACTATATATTGGACTCTCTTATTGTTTTAAGTAGATCTCTCAATTATCAAAAAAAAACTCTGCCCAAATTGAAAGGCATTACTGAGACTTTGAGCTCAGATTGTTGATCATATTTCATTATTTGAATAAGAAAACAAGTGACTTTTCAGACTTTGTGCTAGAATAGTTTGGTTGTTGGGGAAATTGTTCTTATGTCTATTTCCTTAATACATTTTTTGCCCATTTAATTAAATAAGTAGAATTAGTGAAAGTAATCAGGAAGGTGTCCTAAAGCTGACTATAGAGAGACTTTGTGCTGCCACAATTGTCTTTAGTTTGTCTATTTTCTATTTCCATGTAAATGATCTTGGGATGAATTTGTGCCCTCATTATCCTTCATATTTCACTCTTTGGCAGTTGAGGTGGAGACTTTGTGCTACATTTCATCCGGCTGTGTTACTATGCCCTATTACAGTTACTTGTCACTACCTGAAAAGTTCCTGTTGTCTACTGAACAACACTTCAAAAAGAAGAGGAGTGCCTTCTGTCATTTCATCAGGATTTCCCCTTTGATTTGTGAACATCATCTCTAAAAAAAGAGAGATGGATGGTGTTATCCTACCCCTGAGTGTTATTTTCAGCTTATTTATAGCAGATTAGTGTGTGTGTGTGTGTATATATATATATATATATATATATATATATAAAATACCTTATAGTTATAGGGAACCTCCCCTTGATGAGAGGAGATATTTATCCACCTCTGATGTGGTAAACTTGCACATTTATTTGACCAATCTCCCTTTGCTGTGGTTGAAGAGACCTATTTTACTCATCAGTTAGTTGATTGACAAAATATTCACCCAACATTTTTTGGTGAATCCACTAGGGATTGATGAGCATTTATAATCCTTTTCTAGTCTATTCAAATTGAAGCATTTCATATCACTGGGAAACAATGTGAAGTAGGTAAGAACACTACTAGCTTCATGCCAACAATTTTTGGCAACTTTGCTGGGGATTCGAATAAGCAGTTCTTATCCTTATCCATTATATACTTTGGCGACTCTCATCTAGGTATTACCCATTATCATTATAGCCTTATCCATTTATCCCAATGTGAAAGAACAAGCTGTTCCAGTGCTTTCCCATTGTTAATTTTTCCGTCTAGCTTCATGCCAATAGTTTTTGGCGACTCTGCTGGGGAAGAATGTGCATTTTGAAGACTCAAGCTTCAAACTAAAGCAGTGCCAATTCTTTTCCATTTTTATTTTTACACTCTGGCAGATCCATGGTATACACGAAGCCAAAGGGCTAAAGGTATTGTTGACCCTATATTTGAGTTGGTACATCAAAGTAATTTTAATCTATTTCCTTCACTATCTCACCTCCAATGAACCTGGAGCTTTCCTCCTACTAAAGTCAAGTCTCCATTACCAGGCAAAGCATCCATTTTTGCTATTAATAAAGCTTTATCAATACTTAGCCCTCTGAGATTTGTTATTCCACCTTTCCATAGTCATACAATGGCAATTCAAGGCCTTTGGGGTAACTCTTTTGGCCCACTCAATCTAAATCCACCTCTACATGAGCTACCATGTAGTTCAAGGAAAAATTTCCCCAAGTTCTATGATGATGGGAAGGTTCATCTTGATGAACATATTGTAGCCTTCAGCATAGCCTATGGCGTAATAGGTGTGGAGTATGAGGATGTAGCAGTCAGGCTATTCATGGAAACTTTACAAGGTGCTGCTATAGACTAGTTTTATCATCTGTAGGCCCAGACTGTGACTAACTGGAACACTCTCAAAGCCAAATTTGAAGCCAGATTCAAGCCTATAGAAGATGTGCATGCCCTGCTAGCTCAACTCACACAAATGAAAAAAGAGCCTCATGAATTAATGAGGGATTTGATATCTAGGTTCAACAAGTTAAGGAACATGATCCCTGTAATTGCTCAGCCTACAATTGAAAATCTCAAATGTTTCTTCATCAACTCTCAGCTGCCTGAAGTGAGTTTTCTATTGAGACGTGCTGGCCAAATAGACCTTGTTGTAGCTCAAGATTTGGCCACTGAGGTGGAAGATGACCTTATCTTGGCAGAAAAGATAAGGAGAGATCCTAATAGAGGTAAATCTTCTTCATCTTCTGAGAATTCATCTACAGGCACCACTGATCAAATGGTGCAAAAGTTGGCAAATAAACTACTAGCCTTGAAAAGATAAGTGGCCCAAGGTATGTCTACTCTTCCTTATCAATATATGCCAAGGAGGACATTTTAGAACCAACCATATCAAGGCAATGCTGCTTGAAGTCAAGGGCAACCAAATCGTCTGCCTCCCCCATAGGGGAAACTTGCCATTGGAGCAGCACCACCCAACTCAGCAGTTGGATATCTGGAAATAAAACATGATTTTTTGTTCCAACCTAAGTTTGATCAAGAAAATGATGATGATCTCTTTGTAGTAGACTAATAAGAATCAGCTGGTGACTCCAACATTAGTTTCTTGAATTACCAGGATGAACCCAGAAGTGAAGGTAAAGCAGTTGAGGGATTGTACTATGTATTCACCCGGTCTAAGAATCAGTCAGCTCAGCAAGTTGATAAAGAGAAAATAGAGGAATGAACTCAACCTGTAATTTCAATTTGTAAGTGGGGAACCACTTTGCCCTTCTAGTCAAAGGACCCAGTGACTATTAAAAAGGTGAGTAGCATTCCTAAACCTTCTACTTCAAATTTGCAGACCAGTCCTCCCCCTCCCAAAAACCAAAAGGATGAAATCCCATCCTCTATTCCTAGTTCATTTCAAACATTTGACATAATTTACCATGTAAAGAAAACCAAAATTTAAATGTCTAAATTTGAATTCCTGCAATCCAACCCTCAACAATTGGACAGGTTGGTTGAGTGTGTGAAGAATAAAGCCGTCCCTATAGGATAAGATGTTCAGAAGGTATCTCATGATCCCCCAAGGAACATGTCCATCCCAAACAATCTTTTCATTACTCTTGTTTCCCCTAGGAAAATAGAGCCTTTCTATGTTTCCCTGTTGATAAATGGTCAAAAGTTGAGCAATTGCATCATTGATTCTAGAGCTTCAGACAATGTCATGCCTGCCAAAGTGGCAGAATCTCTTGGTCTCACACTGACCAAGACATTTGGGAGATGTTTATCCATGGAGAAGAAATAAGTGCCACTACTGGGACAAATCAAAGATGCCCAATTTGCATTTGTCACCTTTCTAGAAAATAGAATCAAGATGACAGTCCTAGTGGCTGACGTCCCAGCCTCATATGTCATCCTTCTTGGGTGAAATTTTTGCAAGGACGTTGGTGGAGAATTGAGCATAAAACTATCTTAGGTGAGGATCCTTGTCAAAGACATCATGCAAAGATTACTTCCTGAGAAGGAAACAAAATATGTGGTCAACCAAACATCGGTCCCTGAAGCTCAAATTCTATTTGAGTCTTCAGGCAGGGGAAACTATTTTTTGTCTACTGAAGATGTTCCTGTTATAGCAGATGAAAGTCCTATAGGTGGAAATCCAAGAATGGGTTCAGATAAAATAGTAGAAGACATGAGAGAACATAGTGTAAGCCTAAAGGAACTCTCTTCTTCAAATGAATGAATATCTAAGAAAGAAGCAGTTTTTGATGATGTTTGGATCCTAGAATTTGATGGCAATAATTTCTCTACTGGTGCTAGAGCTAGGATTTTTCTAATATCTCCTCAAGGAGCTATTTTTATTTCTTCTTACAAGTTGAATTTCAGCAACACCAACAACACTGCCGAGTATGAATCTCTATTACTCAAGTTGAAGGTAGCTCAAGATAAAGGTGTCAAACTCCTTCATGCTAAAGAAGATGCTGAGTTGATGGTTTTCCAAGTGAGGAACATTTGTCAAACCAAGAACAAAATATTGTGCCACTACCACAATCTGATATGGGACTATATTGAAAGTTTTGATGCTTTCAATATATCTGTAGTACTTAAGGGGCTTCATAATCATGCAAATTCATTGGCTGACCCCATGACCCTCTTGGTTCCTCACCCTGATTTCAAAGATAATAGGTACACTATCAAACTAGTCTTGCGACCAATTGTGCCTAACAATGCCAATCATTGGAAGGTGTTTGATGCTGATAATAAAATCATGTGCTAGATTGAACCAAAAGAGCAACAAGCTGTGGTAGTGTACCATACTATTGCATGCCAAAGTTAGGAAAAGGATCTCTTTGCGAAGAGAGCAAAGATTTATGGTTTTTAGATTGGAGACCACGCCTCGCCATGGGGCAAGAAGAGAGAACCAAAAGGAGTATATAGAAAATTTGATTCCTGGTGGAGAGTTCCATTCACCCATCATCAATTCTAGGGAGAATATGGTTTCTTACTGGTTTATCAGGATGGAATTCCATTTTCACTATCTCATAATGGGTGGCATCTGAAGCGCTTCAATTCTTAAAGCATCAGATAAGATCAATTGTACATATGTATATTTATATAGCTTTTAGTTCTATTTTGTGCTTTTCATTTTCATTTTCATTTTTGGTGCCTTTCAATCTTGGGTAGCATGACTCCATAGCCCAATGGCATACTTAAAGGCACTGGAGATTCCGGTTTCCACTCCCCTCAGCTGTTCCACAATTTTGACTGAAGGAAGTTCCCCAAATGGAGCCAGTTATTATTCCCAAAATATGTCACTCATTTTTGGGACAACATAAGAAATATTTTGGTCTTGTAGGCCAAAATTCCCTCTTCCCTTCTCAAAAATTGTTCCAGGCATTCAAATTCTCCATTTTTCAAGATTTTTTCAGTTAATGGACTTCACAGGCTCATTTCTACAGACTCTGCAGGCTTAAATCTATAGAATCTTTAGGCTTAAATCTATAGACTCTGCATGCTTAAATCTATGGACTCTATAGGCTTAAATATATGGACTCATTTCTACAAACTTCACAGGAAGGAATCTATGAACTCATTTCTATGGACTCTGCCAGTTATAGGAACTCGTTTCTATGGACTCTGCAGGTTTGTTTTTATGAACTTTGCAGGTTCATTTCTATGGACTATGCAGGAAAGAAAAAAGCTCTCAACACTTAGGAAATTTCAAGGTTGGTTTAAATCCAAGGTTCAACGGGTTCAACGTCAAGGTTCAACGATGTCGGCAAGCTTAAAGAGTTAAGCACTTCAGCAAAAGTTCAAAGTTTAACCGCTTCAGCAAGTTCAATGGCTTCAAAAGACTTAGAAAAAAGAAGAAGGCTTGAACCGTTGAACCTTGAACCAAAATGGTTCAAAGATTCAATGGGTTCAATGGTTCAATGAGTGGTTGGTTCAAAGCAGTTGGTTCAAGCGGTCAAGTGAACACAAGGTTGAACCATTGAACCGTTGAACCAAAGTTGGTTCAATCAATCGGTTCAAAGGAGTGCTCCAAAGCCCATAGGATGAGTGCCCTTGTGGAGGGTAGGTGATGAGTAAAATTCACCTTTCTTGAAGCTCGAAGGGACACCTTCCCTTTGGGGTGTTCCAAAGACATAAAGCTAAAGGAATTTTAAGGCTTCAAAGGGACTTAGAAAAATAATGGATTCATGGAATAAAGGATGAACCAATGAACCAATTGACCCTTGAACCGAAAGAGTTAAAAATTTCTAAGGGTAGTTCAAAAGAAGCTCTAGACAAAGAGCAAGAAAGCGATTGAACCGTTGAACCATTCAAAGAGTTCAAAGGTTCAAATTGTCAACGGTTCAACATGGACGATTCAAATGAGTGCCCCAAAGTCGAAATAACAAGTGTCCTTATGGAGGGTAGTGAACTAAGGGCAGGTGCCCTTGCGGAGGGTAGAGAACATTGGTTTAAAGATCAAAGGGATGGTTCAATCAAAGACTAAGAAATCAATTGAACTAAGAAAGCGATTGAACTAAGAAAGCGATTGAACCACGAAAGTAATTGAATCAGGGAAGCAATTAAACTAGGGAAGTGATTGAACCAAGAAAGTGATTGAACTAAGAAAGTGATTGAACCAAGAAAGTGATTGAACCAGGAAAGTGATTGAACCAAAGAAGCGATTGAACTAGGGAAGCGATTAAACCAAGGAGGTGATTGAACCAAGGAACTAATAAAGACCACTTGAACCGTTGAATTATTAAATCAATGAAATTTCAAAGGTTAAAAGGTTTATGGTTCAATATAGTTCAAACAATCAGCAACCATTGACATCCCCGTGGATGTCAAATTTAAGATAATGAAATATTTGTCGATTTTCAAATATGGCATAGACCCTGTGAACAATTTTAGCGACCGAATAAAGAGATAGCCTGAGAGCTTAGATCACACAAATAAGGACAAAATACAATAAGGAAAGGGGAAACAATGGAGAAAGATCAAAAATATCTACACATGGGATATGTTTCTTAAAGGTGAAGCAGCCCACCAGGTGGACATCAGAGAGTGTGAACATTCAATGGTGTAGCCTATTTTTCTACATTGAGTAAAGCATATGAAAAACTATGCACACATCAGGAAACACATTAGGTAGCCCATATTTAAGATCGATGCTTGATTCTAGCATAGCCCATGGATATAATTTAAAATGCATTGAAGGCATTGAATGCATCGCAGGCCATTTTTGTGAAACAAAGTGCCCAAGTATTTCTTGGAGCACTATATAATAGACTCTCTCTTATTATTTTAAGGATATATCTCAGTTATTAGAAACAAAACCATGCCCAAATTGAAAGGCATTACTAAGACTTTGAGCTAAGATTGTTGATCATATTTCATTATTTGAATAGGAAAACAAGTGACTTTTCAGACTTTGTGCTGAAATAGTTTGGTTGTTGGGGAAATTGTTCTTGTGTCTGTTTCCTTAATAATTTTTTTTTCCATTTAATTAAATAAGCAAAATTAGTGAAATTAATTAGGAAGGTGTCTTGAAGCCAGATGTGGAGAGACTTTGTGCTGCCACAATTGTCTTTAGTTTGTCTATTTTCTATTTCTATGTAAAGGATCTTGGGATGACTTTGTGCCCTCATTATCCTTCGTATTTCGCTCTTTAGCAGTTGAGGTGGATAATTTGTGCTACATTTCATCTTGATGTGTTATTGTGCCCTATTATAGTTACTTGTCACTACCTGAAAGATTCCTATTGTCTGCTGAACAACACTTCTGAAAGAAGAGGAGTGCCTTCTATCTTTTCATCAGGATTTCCCCTTTGATTTTTGAACATCATCTCTAAAAAAAGAGAGATGGATGGTGTTATCCTACACCTAAGTGTTATTTTCAACTTATTTATAGCAGATTAGTGTGTATATATATATATATAGTACCTTATAGTTATAGGGAACCTCCCCTTGATGAGAGGAGATATTTGTCCACCTTTGATGTGGTAAACCTACACATTTGTCTGACCAATCTCCCTATGCTGTGGTTGAAGAGACCTATCTTACTCATCAGTTAGTCTGATTGACAAAATATTCACCCAACAAATATAGCATGTGAATTTATATACATCACAAAATTGGTTAAGACGTAACTATCCATAACCATAACTAACTACCAAACACCTAACCATACTAACTACATAATGTTTATTACAAAACAATGTAGTATTAATGTTTATGCTAACAATATGTGATTTGGAGCTCAACTAGCCCCAATTTAATAATTTATTATCTTAATAATGAAATAAATGATGAAATCAAGGATAATTAATTCCCTAGGCACATTATATATTCCTAATTAAGTCCATATGGTACACATTTACCTAAATTGTATCCTTAATTGAACTAATTGAGTAGTTGTTCAATCAGTGATGTAATTAAGTCCAATTGGGCACCAAATTACATCATATAGTTGTTATTAGATTCATAGGAGTTAAATTGGTTCAAATTGTGTTCTTAATTAAACCAATCAAGTAATTGATTCAATTGGTGATGAAATTGGGTCCAATTGAGCCCAAAATAACATTATATAATCCCAATTAGGTTCATGAGGATCAAATTAGTCTAACTTACATCCATGATTGAACCAATCAAGTAATTAGCTTTGTTGATAATGAAATTAGGGATAATTGAGCCTCAAATGACATTGTATCTTCAAAAATTGGTTATGTTAATCAAATTGTCTGAAATTATCCCCTTGATTGAATAATAGCAATTGGTTCAATCAATGATGAAATTTAGGACAATTGATAAATTACAATGTATAGTCCCAATTATGTTCAAGGAGATAAAATTAATTTAAATTACATACTTTATTGAACCAATCAACTAATTAATTCAACTAGTGATGAAATTCAAGATAATTGAAGCTCTAAATGACATCATATATTGGATATTAGGTTCATAAGTCTCAAATTGACACAAATTACCTATCAATTAAACCAATCAGGTAACTAGTTCAATAAGTGATGAAATTGGTGTTATAAGTTAAAAAATTGAGAGGGGAGGGTGAATCAGTGTCTTAAAACATTCTTTCAATTCCTCCTTAGCATACATGAACCATCACATCAACATATAGATCAAGCAATGCATAAGCAATCATCCATACAAGCATGAAACAAGATTACACAAGACAACACATCTTATTTGTGAGAAATTCATAAGGGGAAGAAAACACACTGATACCTAAAGATGGACTATAGTCCTATATGTTAAAATATCATAATTTAGTGAAGCACCAACTCCATATGGAGCACCAACCCCAACTAGCTAAACACTAACTCAACTAGACTTTAACAAGCACCAACTTTCAAGGAGGCACAAACCCCCTAGATGAATCAAAACCATATCAACCACATGATTGATTTGATAACCTTAAACACACATTATCTCTCAAATAATATATTATTATCACCTTATTTAGTGCTTTACACTCTTATTCCTCTCAAACTACCTTCTAGGCTTCTTCGCTCAACTAACCCTCTTCTTAATTTGATTAGGTTAGATGACCTTGATTTTCATACATAGAACCTCTATAAAATTTTCATCATAGTTTATATATGATTTTTTAATGGTCTAAAAGACCTCATTTTTCTTACCAATACATTATTTCACTCACTTGCTCTCTACACTCATAAATAGGCCTAAAACTACCTTATATATATACCATTCCTTGTTTATATACCTCTTGGTCATATAATCACCCTTAACCTCTTAGGTATTCCATTAAATAGGTATTAATAAATATCATTAAAATTATTAAAACTATTATTGATTCCCTTTAGGTCTGACATAACTCAATTAGGCCTCATTTCACTATTAGGTCTCATGGAGACCTAATTCCGTTAGGTCTACTTTAGGAGACGTTACAGTTGCCTTCCTTCGAACACTTTAAAACTCCACACACGGTAAGAAAATATAATATAAAAATAAAATATGCCTCTAATAATATCATTTAGGATACATAAAACTTCTTATAACTAACCACCACTTGAAGCACACCATTTGTATTGTTCACAATTAGACCTTCTCATACATAGAGCATATATCTTAAACTACTGAAGATTGAACATAAATTAGATAAATAAATCATGGAAATAAATAACACATATAGAAACTAAATTACCTTAGGGTAATAAACATATGGTTTATACTTCACAACTCAGGGCAAAAGTACTCAAACTCTTCTCTACAAATACCCCACTCAGAATTGCCAAAACACTCCAAAACCCTGTCATGAACAAATTTATCTTAAACACCTTAAAGAAAAATTACAATAACCAATGATAATTTAAAAATATAATTTTACATCTATATACCACTATTAAATATAATAATCATAAGGTCTAATGTCAAATATTATTCTTGTAGACCAATCTTTTTACCTCACTACATGTGTAGTCAGACCAGAACTAGTCAACACATTTTGGCTTCAATATTTTAACCACTTTTAATGACTATAAAACCTTATATAAATCATGTATAGTACATAAAATTAAAAAAAATACAATATGTGTATTATATACTTTAAATCAGTGCATGGAGCCTCAAACTCATCACTACGACTTGTTTACCTAGAACTGCTAGTTTACCTCAAAGCATAGTCATGGTGATAATGACCTTTAACACATGTATGACCACTTATAGAGACTTATTATGAAATTAGATGACCCTATGAGATAATTATACCATTATTGGATAGAAATATGATATATTCAAATGGAAATATTGGTCTTATAGACCAATCTCATAACCTTATATCTCACAATCTCATCTGAACCAGACATGTCAACTTGTGAGCAAATTTTTCACTCTAAACATTGACATAAAAAAATTATAAAAAAATGATAATTTATTAAAATTATTAAATAAAATATCCATGCACTTGTTTTTATCACTATTTCATGATAACACATCCCTAATCATCTTCTCATTGTTGCCTAGCTTTCTCACTATTTGCATCATTAGGTCTGTTAGCGATTGAATAACTTGGATGACCAGTTTATCACACTTGAGGAATCAAAATTGTACATAAAAATTCATTTAAATTAAACACAATTATTAGGCTTCATCCTTCACCCATTTTCAAACTATGTCCAATACAACTTTTTTATAGTTACAACAACTTCTTCAGAAAAAAGCCTATATCTTCTCATTTTATCTCTCCTCTCTAACCACCACCACCTAGAGGTACCTGGGATAGTTAAATAAAATATACAAATAATTAAATAATCATTAAAAACAATCATAAGAACTTTTGAATAATTTTTTGAACATTGGGTCACTATTATGTAATTAAGAGGGTTTAAACACACTTCCACTATTAACAATTGTTCATAAATCATAGCCACTCATTGCAAAAAATAATGCCTATAATTTTGATTTAGGAACCTTGCACATCTACCATGAACATATTATATTCTCATTCATATCTTTAATGTGTTTATGAGCACATGAAAATCCTTCTCAGGTTGAGAACCCTTCATTCTATGCACTCGAGAGACTTCAAAACCACTTTTCATGCCTTTTGTTGAAAACCATGACCTAAAAATTTGTGAACATGATTTTAAAAACATATAAAACCTCTTAAAATACTCAAATATCCATAATTTCCTTGAAAATAGAACCTCATATCCTATTAGGCCATACTCTCTCTCTTTGCTCTCTTAGACCTTGACTTGTAAACCACATTAGGCCTTAAAAATAACCTTCATGCATCTTTAAATGTGATATCCACCTAAATACAATAAATAAAAAATATATATAGTGTTTAGACACTTATATACACTCTTTATATTCTTTGAGAACATCTCATGATACCTCATTAGGTTAGGTAGGGTCTAGAGGTAGTCTAGGTACAGACTTGATCTAAAGATCCTACCACTGTAGGCTCATCTTGAGATTCTCATGAGTGATATAATAAATCATATACATTCTCAATAAAACTCATACAATCACTCATTCTTGTGTTCACTCATTTCACTAAGATACTATGTTCATACCTTCTCATAAGGTCTCTACATGTCATGACTAGTGCCATGTCTAGGCTTCTTAAGCACTTAAAACTTGAAAACTAACCTTGAAACACTTATAAAGGTATCTATACTTTACTTAAATGATATCATAATTCCAAAAAATATTTTACAAGCTTGTGCTTACTCATTTCACAAAACTTTACTATGCACACCTTCTCACAAGGTCTAGACTAGGGTTCTCAAGACATCTTATACTCAAGAACTAGTACTAAAAAATGCTTACCTTAATGTTGTCAAATAGTAAAACTAATAAGATATAAATATCACACCACTAAAATAGTATGACATCTACCAATAAAAGAATCATTAGGTTACCTTCAAATTCTCTCTCAATAGAAGAGACATTAGGTTGCCTTCAAATTCTCTCTTGTCACATCAAGGACACAAGATCATACCTCAAAGACCACTTCACCATGCATATTTATCAGATGAAATTTGACATCAATGACATCAACCTTGACATAAATGAGATTAACATTGACATCAATGACAATAGTTCTCAAATAGTGGAAAAATTATGCCATAAATGATATATTATAATCACAATTACATTAATGGTGTTACAATTGGCCTGAAATACACATTTGATTCATATAGTTAAGTATTTAGTTCAATTAATGATGAAATTGGGTCCAATCAAGACCAAAACAACATCATATAGTTATAATTAGCTTCACTTGATTTGGTCAAAATTATGGATTCAATTGAATTAATTGAGTAATTGGTTGAATCAATGAAGAAATATGGGCCAATTAAGCCCCAAATGACATTGTATAGTCGCATTAGGTTCATGGGGATAAAATTGGCTAAAATTACATCTTTGATTATACCAATTGAGTAATTAATATTTTTAGTGATGAAATTGGTGCCAAACAATCAATAAATCACAAGTATAATCATAATTAGGTTAATATGCCCATTTTAACTAAAATTGCATACTTAATTGATCTAATCAAATAATTGATTCAATAAATAATGAAATTGGGGCCAATTGAACCCCAGTAACATTATATAGTCCCAATTAGTTTCATGTGGCTCAAATTGGCACATAATACATATGTAAATAAACCAATTGAGTAATTGGTTCAATAAAAGATGAAATTATTAGCATAATTAGAGTATTACATTATTTTAAATAATACCAAATTAATTGATTGATAGTTGCTTATTTAGGTAGATATGGTTGGTAAATGTTAACTGTTTCTCAATTAAACTTATTTGTATATATACACCTATGTGTCAATTAATAATACATCAAAGTATGTGCTCTCTTCAATTTAGTATCAGAGATATTTACAAAAAGTGTAGTCTATTTGATGTGGAAGAGTATTTACCAAGACTGAAAGAGCATAACACAAGCTTGAAAGTGAAGCTGAAGGTACTTAGATGCCATAGCCTCAAAGTAACAAAAACACCAAGTAGATATGTTTTATTCATTCTTGGTAGTTGATGAATAATTTGTTACTATTTTATCCCTATAGTGCCACTCAGCTACATTCTCCACTATGAAAGAGGCCCATGCCTTTCTACTTATTTTACTTATTTACTAAATATCAGAGGACACATATCTCTGCCACCACAATACCATGGGTAGATTGTAAGCAAGCAAGAAGAGATCTCTAGAAAATTGAGTTTGCTCGATACTATTCCTCGTAGTACTCTCCCATTGTTTGGGGTTCCTATAAGTCTAAAATTGGTGAGAAAGCCAACTTGTTCAAGAGTCACTTTCATGCTCACCATTCTAAGTCTTTAATTATAAAGTATTTGAATGAGTTCTCTCAATTTCACATGCATTTATTTTACTCTCCAGGATACCCTTCAAAATACTGGCAATGACTGCTGGAATATTTGTAGTTTGAATTACAATGTTAAGTAAGGAAGATACATGCTAACCTTGAAGGAGGCTATAATTTAGATGATGAACATGAATAATAATGCCCTCACACATACTGCATCTAATTATACAATCCTAAAGAGCTCACCTTCATACCACAAGGCTTGATATTGTAATGGCATCAATTACCATTGGTAAGGTATTTTTGTTTTTTAATACAAATTTTTTGAAGCAATAAAATATTTCGATGCCTTTATTATTGAGGTTTTCTTTATAAAAACCTTACAAATTTAAGGAATATATAAGCCATGTCAATGCCAAAGTTACTCCTTTCTGATGCTTAACTCCTAAAGGGCCTACCTATGTAGTATGGAATACAAAGATGCATATGATTCTTTAATTCAAATAATTATGGGGAATCATCACTAGTAAAGTGACATGTCCAACTAGAGCTTATGAGTAGAAAAATTATGACAAGTCTAATGCCAAAGCCCTATTCTTGTTTACACTTATTATCACCGATGAGGTTCAACCACATATTTGGGATGTATCAATATCAAGGGATGATAGGGATATTATGTCCACTATCTATAAGGTAAAGAACCAAACAAAGATCCACCATCTCCAGTCCAAGCTTCATGCACTCAATATGAAAAATGGTGAGAAATTTGAGGAGTGCTTACACTAGGTGGTAGAAATTCATGCAGATCTAGTTTCCCTTGGTGAAAATCTTGAAGACAAGATGTTGGTCTTGATCACTCTGAGAGCTTTTCCTTCTCATTTTCAGACATTCATCACAACACTAAATATTACAAGGCAATTCATGTCATTTAAAGAACTGGTGAACATGATTCAACAAGAAGAAGCCATCCAACTATTACAAGGTGAGTTCGAGGATAAATCATTGATTTCTAAAAAGCATGGTTAAACGTTCCATAAATATTACCAATACAACATCAACATCAATCAAGGTCTCAAAAAATGAAATGATGATGTCAAATTTATCATAAAAATACTCATGAAACATATCATTTCTACTATAATTCCTTGACTCATGTCACATCTAATTAATACGGCATATCCAATCGAGATGTTTCACAGTAATTAAATAGATGTCCTCATCATTGATGACTGATGCAATAATGACATGTAACAAGACAAAATCAGCCAAAATAAGATGAGTCATCTGAAAAGGAGGTACTATTAGTAGTAGATTGTGTTACACATAATAATGTAGTTCTTGTCTCCCAAACCTCATCACTAGTGAGAAATGTTTGGTTGATTGACTTAGGTGCCAATAAGCGTATGATAGGATGCAATAATCCCTTTGATTCACTGACTAATCAACCCACTAGAGATTAGGATTAGATCACAGATGATAAGGATTATGTTATAGAAGGAATTGAGATTATCACTATTCCTCTCAAGATGAGAATATATACTCTCATAAAGGTACTCTATGTCCCTAGATTGACAAAAAATCTCTTGCTTGTAAGTCATCTCTTAAATCATAAGATTAAGGTGGATTTTTTGATCAAGAATGGTGCCAAATCCGATCTCATCTTACAAGAAGATAGGACAATTATAGAGATTTTTTGAAGGATTTATTATTTGCAATAGATGTAATTTCATCTAATTAAATTTCTCTATCTACCTCTATGGTAGAATTTAATGCCCTATGGTATTATTAATATGAGCACCTTTATATTGGCTCCATGTACCAAATCATCTCTAAGACCATGGTACATGGTATTTATCAGCTTTCCCATTCTTTGCTTATATGCCTTACAAAAAAAAACATAGGGTTTTGTTCGAGTTGAGTTCTTCTCATGCCAATGATTGTCTTGATGTGGTACATACTAATCTGCGTAGACCCTTGCTTGTTTCCTTTTAAGGATTCAAATAGTTATAGTTATTCATTGATGATTTATATCAAAATACGTAGGTGTTATTACTCAAGAAGAATAATTAAGCCTTTTATCATTTTAAGGTCTTCTACCATCTTGTTGTGACCTAGTCAAGAAGGCCCTTCATATCCTCCACTTAAATCAAGGGGGAATTCAAATCAAAGGAGTTATTGACATTATTAAAGCAACATGGCATCAAAAAATACTTAACTTCTTCCTATACGCCCCAAAAAAATGGAATTACAAAGTGACATAATCATTCCATCATGGTTATGGCTCATTGTATGCTTTCCACTATGAGGTTAGAGGTGCCATTCTAGGTAAAAATAGTCCATACAATTGTTCATATTCCCAAAAGGGAACATACAAAGATATTTCAAAACAAGACATAAGAATAGGTATGAAGTGTTCATTAACCTTTAATCTCCCATCTAAGAGTATTTGGTTTTACATCATTTATGCATGTCCTAACTAAAAAGAGCGAAGATCGAATCAAAGACACTCCATTTCATCCTATTGGGGTACAATACTACCTCAAAAGCATATCATCTCATGGATCTTGAGTCATGAAAAATTCATAAAATCTGAGACATGCTTTATGATGAGTCATATTTGGCTCATTGACACACAAATAGGAGTCAAAACCAACCTCTCTTATAAATTAATTCCATAGTTAAATGATGAACATTGTTTCTACCTCAAATTTGCTTTTCAAACTTAAGAAAAAGAAACTAAAAGAAAGTAATGGACAAGGCTTGGGAAGTACCTGGACTAAAGATTGTGCACTGTAAATCCAGACGCTTGTGAGCACTCCTCTTTGGCTGTGGAGGAATGACACCTGCAAGAAAAAAGGAAACTAGGACAAGAAAAACGTTAGATGGATAGGCAGTGGGTTGCCAAGCAAAAGCTTGTTCCCAGAAGTGTAAAAACTTCCTTAAGGGAGGTCAACCCACTGTTTTGATAAGATAAGTGACTGATAAAAAGACAGAATGCTAGATTACAGTAGTGACAAAGAAAGTAGAAAGAAAAGAAGAAAACAAAATGATTACCTGAAGGAGATGTTGGGCTGAAGACAGTCGCCGAGGTCGGAAATGTCGCCGACGTCGGTTAGCTAATCTGCCGGCGTCGGCTATCCTGCCGACGTCGGTTGGGGAAGTGACCGGCGTCGGTCGGGGTTGTGGCCTGTAGTCGGGTTTGATTTGCTTTCTGGACTGTGGACGGGTCTGAGACTGAACGGGGACAAGTTTGGATGGATTGGGGAGTGGTTTGGTTCAGGTTGGGTGCCTGATGCAAGGTCTTCTTGGCAGAGGGATAGGGAAGAGGAAGAGACACAGAGGACAGGGAAGAGGAGGATTCACAGAGGACAGGGCCTGAGAAGGCTTTGCAGCCTCTCAGGGGGAAGGACAGAGGGAGCAGAAGACAACAAATAGGATAGATTACTGAATACTAAACAAATGAAATAAAAAAAACCAGACCTTTTAGCTTGCTGAATGAAGAGAGGAGTTGTTGTTGTCGAAGCCACAGAAGACTTGTTGAAAGAAGAGAATACCTGTTGCAGAGCCTTTTCACCTGTTGCTGCTACTGCACGAGGTCAAGACAGAGGAGAGACGAAAGCCAAAAGCGCCAAGAGAAGTCTGTTTTCAAGCTCAAGAGTCCAGGGGCTGCAACGGATGCAGAAAGGGATAATGAAGGCTGCCGACGCCGGCAGTTTCACCGACGTCGGCCAAAGGGTCGCCGACGTCGGCGATCGCAGGATGGGCACAGAGGCTAAAAATAGCCTCTGCCCATTCTTGCACGCCGCCGGGCGAGGGGTCATGGGAAGAACGGTCACGAGGATGCTAAAATGGGCGAGGGGGGATATAATGGTGAGATTTGGCCTAATAAATGCTAGGGGGAAGGTGGAGGGATTCAAGGGAGGATCCAAGGTGGCAAGGGTAGGGTGGAAAGGGGGCCTTATTTAATTAAAAATAGATGTTTATTTCCAATTAATAAGACTTAGGTGGGTTAGGGACCAAGGAGGACTAGGAGGGAGAAAGGACCAAGGGGGAGAACCAAGGTGCAGACACGTTTGCGGTGTCTACATTTGCCCCTTTTTGTCTTGTTGGTTGTTCTGGACGAACTGCAAGACAAAAATAGGAGTTGGTTGCCCCAGAAAAAGGATGAGGTGTTCCCCCCTCAAAGCGATAGTCGAGAGAAGGGAACCGAAGATCGAGTGTCGATTTGACAAAGAAATGGATAGAAGAGAGTGAGTGAAAATGCTGCCATAGTCGTGATTGCGCGTAGTCCACTTCACGAGAGGGTCAGGTCAAATTGTCGCATGTCGAGGGTCAAGGAGTGCCAAAATTGAAGTAATCGGGCCCCAACATTTAGTCGTCTGCTGATCGGGTCACTCAATCTAAGCTGAAGCTCTAAATGGTCATCGTGTCCCAGGTATCCAGGGCTCAGGAAGTGCTCCCAGAAACACAAAAAAGCCACAAGTAGTAGGGATCAACTGGCTCGCGATCCTGTACTTGTGAAGGGTTAAAAAAAGTCTGCGAACAATTCTGCTAACCAGCCGTGGAATAGCATACACGCAAAAAAAACAACCAAGGCAACATTGGCTTGGAAGTGGTCGAGGTCGAAGGTGATAGGCATGATCTCCAATGGTCATTGGTCAAGAGGATGGATGGACGAAAGGATGCGGCCGAGCTAACCCCAGAAGACCCCATGTCAACTGAGTGCTGCCTACATAGCCCTGGTGATAGGGCCTCAGGCTGATGTAGTTCTCCCTAAAAGGGAGGAAGGGTCAGAGGGATTGATTGGTCTTGGTCAAAAGAAATGATTGGTCGTGGTCAAAGGAATGATTGGTCTTGGTCAAAGGTCGAAATGATTGGTCGTGATAAGAGTCAAAGAAGAGAAGGTTTGTCCATCAAAAAGATGAACAAACGGGGGTGGTCGAGCTAACCTCAGAAGATGTGGTATCTGAGTGCTGCCTACATAGCCCTGGTCATAGGGCCTCAGACCAATGTAGTTCGGACAAAAGGTCAAAATGGTCGATGATGAGCTTGGTTGAGTGTCGAAATGATGAGGATAAAAGGATGCTACAGATGGTGTATTCTGTAGAAGTGGTCGAGAGTCTTTCATCCCTAGCAAGTTTCCATAGTCGCGATGGATGTATGCTAAAAATGAATGAAGGGTCTATTTATGCTTCAGCAAGTATTGGTTTATGCTTAACATAAATTGGGTCTGGTCGATAGTTTCCATGTGTATTGGTGTCCATAGAAACTATGTGAAATGGACAAGGATGATGCCTGATGCCATGTTGAAAGTGTCAAGGTTGGTTTGAAAAATGTTGAAGTTGGTTTGGTTTAAGGATGAGTGGACAATTGACGTGGCCAAAGCGTGACCAAAGTGCAGAGAAAAGGTGAAAGGCAAATTGCTCTTTCATTGACAAGGACCAGAAAGGAAGCATAGATAGGGGTTATAAGAACAAAATCCCCATTCATGCATTGCGTCGTTGACCAGTATGGTGTTAGAACGGTAATCGAATCACTTTGACATTAAAGTGAGCTCGAAGTCCCTTGAGCAGGTGATAGGAGGAGGATAGGGTAACCCAGTTTAAGAGCAGGAATAACCTTGCCCCTTTTATAGGAGACCCTGAGACAACTACAAGCCAATGTCCGTGACTCGTTTTTTTTTTTTTGGCGCAGACTGATCGATGCGGGAAGCCTGCATAGAGATGTCACTTGATGTAATGGTCATGTTGCGAAGCTGATCGATGCGGGAAGCTTCTAAAAAAAAGGTTGCTGTTTATTGCCAGATTAGTCATAGCCATCCTTCGAGGGAGTGGTCTATATTTTTGCTTAATAATATTTGAAAAGTTGGCCTAGCTGTCCTTCAAGGGATCAGTCTAGTAATACAGCAATGGTAGTACAGCTGTCCTTCGAGGGATCAGTCTGTCTTTTTGATTTGACTTGATTTAGTGACCATGGATATGTTTTGACATCTTGATTTGTATATATTGATAGAAATTAGAGTCACGGACAAGACTGTAGAAGTTTAAGGACGCCCCTTTTATTAGGACAAAGCATCACTACATCCTAAAAGGGTTGTAGAGGACTTGTTAAAGGGGAAGAGGGTTGAAAGGGATGAGGATTAAGAGGACGAGGATCGCTTAAGGGACGAGCTCAAGTTACGTGCCAAGTAGACGAGTACTCGACTAGCAGAAGAATGGTCGAAGATGCAACGCATTAAGAGGCTCAGGTTCTGGCCGTCCGTCGAGGGAAGACAGACGATAAGTCCCTGACCCATACTTGTGCGTGATGATAAAAGGTCCAAGCCAATTGGGGGCGAATTTGCCTCATTTACTTCGCTCCATATTGGTCACGTGCTGATTCTCTTTGAGGACGAGGTCTCCGATGTTGAAATCTCGTTCTCGCAGATTTTTGTCGTAGGCCCGCTTTATGCGACTTTGGTAGACATGGAGATGATTAAGGGCAGCCAGACGGCGCTCGTCGAGTAACTCAAGTTGAGCTAGGCGATCTTGACGAAAGTCATCGTTGGAGAGAATGTTATGCAGGGAGATACGAAGAGACGGGATTTGTACTTCGAGAGGTAAGATAGCCTCTGTTCCGTACACGAGAGAAAAGGGAGTAACACCCGTAGAGGTTCGGATGCTAGTGCGATAGGCCCACAAAGCGAAGGGAATATGAACGTGCCAATCCCTTCCTGTATCGTCGACCACCTTCATGAGAATTTTGGTGAGAATTTTGTTGGAAGCCTCGGCCTGCCCATTTGCTTGTGGGTAGTAAGGCGAAGAAAAGCTGAGTTTGATGCCAAATGAGTCACATAGTTTTTGGACAGTCTTGTTTTTGAAGGACTTGCCATTGTCGGTGATGATTTTGTGAGGGACACCGAAACGACAGATGATGTGGCTGCTGATGAAGTCGACAATTTTGTCAGCTTTTGTGGAGACAAGAGGAATGGCTTCCACCCACTTGGTGAAATACTCAGTGGCAGTGATGATGGACTGATGATGAAGAGACGAGTGAGGGTTGATCTCACCGATGAGATCCAAGCCCCACTGAGAGAAAGGCCAAAAATCCTGAGCGACTTGCAAGGCGTGGCTGGGGAGATGAAGCAGGTTAGAGTGCTGCTGACACTTGATGCAACGCCGAACATAATCGCTACAGTCTTGATGAAGGGTGGGCCAATAATAACCCAGGCGAAGGATGCGCTTGGCAACCGAGTTTCCACTGAAGTGTCCACCACAAATCCCGTCGTGGACTTGCTTTACGGCATGAGAAGCTTCAGCGGCGGTTAGATAGCGAAGAAGGAGACTGTCGAAGCCTCGCTTATAGAGAAGGCCTCCTAGCATGGTATAGCGAGCTGTGCGCTTGATGAAAGCTCGCCGCGCATTGCTAGAGAGGTTGGGAGGAGTGACAGAAAGAGATAAGTAGTCCACAAGTTGCTTATACCAGTCATCTTGTGGGCTAGAATTGACAGTGTTGATATGGTCGATGTGAGGAGAGATGTATGAAGGCAAAGGTACGCGATGCACTGTGTCAAAAAGGCGAGATGATGATGATGAAGATGGGATATGCGAAGCAAGAGAAGCCATGGTGTCGGCAAACTTGTTCGTAGAGCGTGGAACAGTCTGCAAGAGGTAATGGTCGAAAGATGCCAAAATAAGGTCAGCACGATTCTTATACCTCTGTAAAACTTTGTTTTTATAGAGATACGAATCGTTAACTTGATTAACGATGAGCTGCGAGTCGTCGAGGATGTTGATAGACTTGATGTGGAGAGAAAGGGCAGTCTGAAGTCCCAAAATTAAGGCCTCGTATTCGGCCATATTATTGGTACAATCAAAGTCAAGCTTGAAAGATAGAGGCATGGGCTCCCCTTCGAGTGGGATGAGGATGACCCCCGCACCCCCACCGAGTTGACATTTGGAGCCGTCAAAGAACATGGTCATCTGGTAGACAGTGTCATCGGTGGAAAGGGTAGCGATAGACTCGTCAGGGAACTCACAGTGTGAAGGTTGGTTGTCAGGAAGAGGGGCATCTGCCAGTTGGTCAGCAATGGTTTGCCCCTTGATAGATTTCTGTTGGATGAATTCGAAGTCAAACTCAGCAAGCAGCATGAGCCACCGAGCCATACGTTGATTCTGATATGGCTTGGAGTGCATGTACTTGAGAGGGTCGGTGTGGGTGACGACAAAGGTTTTGTGGTTGAGAAGATAGTGGCGGAGCTTGGTAGCGGAAAAGACTAATGCCAAATAGAGTTTCTCGGTATGAGTATACCGAGTTTCATAGTCGACCAGTGTTCGGCTGATGTAGTAAACCGCTTGCTCGCGATGATGCTCGTCTCGGTGCGCGATCATGGCACCTAACGAATGGTTGGTAGCAGAGATATAAAGGTAGAAGGGTTGGTCGTCCTTAGGTGGAATGAGGACTGGTGGAGAGACCAGATAGCCTTTGAGGGCTTCAAAAGCCTCTTGACAGCCCTTATCCCATTTAAAGGAGACGTCTTTCTTAAGGAGGTGATGAAAAGGTTGGCAGCGGTCTGAAAGCTGCGAGATGAAACGACGAATGGACTGGAGCTTCCCTTGGAGACTGCGAAGCTGCTTGAGATTGGTCGGGGGTGGCATTTCGAGGATAGCGCGAATCTTGGCGGGATCTATCTCGATGCCACGGAAGGAAACGATGAAGCCGAGAAGTTTGCCTGAGAGGACCCCAAAGACACACTTCTTGGGGTTGAGGCGGACATTGTATTGCAGAAGACGAGAGAAGATGATTGTGAGAATGGTCAAGTGGTCGTGGTGAAGCTTGGACTTGCTGAGAAGGTCATCCACATAGTCCTCCATGATTTTGTGGAGGAGATCATGGAAAATGTAGGTCATGGTGCGCTGATAAGTGGCACCAGCATTTTTCAGGCCGAAAGGCATGACTCGATAGCAGAAAGTCCCCCATGGGGTGATGAATGTAGTCTTGTGCTGGTCTTCCGGTGCGATCAGGATTTGATTGTATCCTGAAAACCCATCCATAAGAGATAGCATCTCATGGCCGGCCGTGAGATCAACAAGCTGGTCAATGTTAGGGAGAGGGAAGTCGTCTTTGGGACAGGCTAGGTTAAGGTCGCGATAGTCCGTGCAGATCCGAATCCCCCCAGTTGCTTTAGTAACTGGGACGATGTTAGAGACCCACTGTGGATAATCGATGGGTTGGATGAAGGAGACAAAAAGAAGGCGCTGAAGCTCCTCTTTGACAAGCAGCGCAACGTGAGGATGCATCTTTCGAAGCTTCTGCCTAACAGGCTTAGCCTCTGGTTTGGTGACAATGTTATGGGTAGCAATGGTGGGGTCGATGCCAGGCATGTCACTGTAAGTCCAGGCAAAGGCCTTGCTATGGTTGGAAAGGAACTGGGCATAGTCAAGCTGCTCCTGAGCGTCTAAAGATTGGCCAATCTTTAAGACGTGAGGAACATCGGAAGAAGAAGGGAGGTTGATGTCGATGGTGGATTCATTTAACATAACCTGGGTCTCGGAAGGGAGGAAACGCTGGATGAAAGAGTCATCGGCACCCATGTAGGAAAGGATGGCGTCATCGTCAATGCAGTGGACAGTGTGAATGGTTGCCGACTCATCCTCTACCATGCTAGGAAAGATGAGAGGGAGAGACCTGGGCACCCCATTGAGCTGATAGGTCAGGGGTTCCAGGTGGATGGTGTTTATGGAAAAAAAAAAACTAGGAGGGATGGAAACCACCGACTCCGTAGGTGACGAAGGAGAAATGGGCGAGTCTGGAAGAGATTGGTCGATGGTTGGTTCGGGACAGAGGTCGGAAGGAGCCTGAGTGGGGTCATGATATCCCAGGCCATACCGTTTCTTGGCATCGTGATCATTGAGCGGCTCGATGGGCTGATGGGAGCCCTGCTCATAACGTCCGAAACCAAAACCCTTCCATGCACACCTGTGAAGGTAAGTGTGTGCAAAGGTGGGGTTGCCAAGAAATGAGAAATCAGATGTGAAAGGTTGGGGTGAAGAGAGGGAAGTGCCGTTGGTAGGAGCTTGATTAAGCCCCCCATAGACAAAGTTGGTTCGCAAGTGAGGAGGACCATAAGGTACGACCGTCCCGATCCGATGGTCGTAATTAGGACTGAGGTGAAGGCGTCCATACTCTTGCGGAGTTTGGAACATGTCGAGGGTCAACAAGCGATATTCCCCAAGTGATAGTCGTTGGAAGATGTCTTCCATGGGGTCTTTGGTCGGCGCTTGAAGAGGAGGGGTGAGGGCAACCACCGATTGCAAACTGGTCGAAGCTTCCGCAGATGGAGGCGGTGCCAGAGTGGATGGCTTGATGGGAATGAGGACATCGTTAGGACGGTAGGTGGTGTTGCAAGTCTTGAAGGGTGAAGGGTCAGCGGGAATGGTGTGGACTTGCTCGTCATGTTCGAACTTCACACAACGGTGCAAAGTGGAGGGTATACAGGCCATGGCACGGATCCAAGGTCGGCCCAGTAGAAGGTTGTATTGAAACTCTCCTTCAATGATATAGAAGAGCTCCGGGACTGTGCGTGGACCAACGCGAATGTGGAGGATGACTGTGCCAATGGTCGTGGCGGTGGTGTCATTGAAAGAGCGTAAGATCGCGTCAGTTTTGGAGACGCAGTTCTTGGGAAGAGTCAGCTGATCAAAGGCGTGGGTAGAGATTATGTTGATGCTAGCGCCACCGTCGATCATAACGCGTTTAATGCGTGTCTGATCAACATAGGCAGTGATGAAGAGGGCGGCATCCTGATCTTCCGTGTTAGATGTGGGAATCTCAGAATTGCTGAATGTGATGGAAGCGACAGGAGACAAGGAATGGATGAGGGCAGCGAGTGGTTGGGGGTCCTCGGGTTGGACCTCTGCTGCCTGCAAGGCTTGGATAAGGGCTTGACGGTGCTGAGGTGAAGTTTGGATAAGGTCGTAAAGAGACATCTTCACAGGTGTCTGGTGAAGCTGCTTCAGCATGGAGTCGTGGATTGGCCCAGAAGAGGAAGACGAAGAAGGTTGGGACGCGCCAAGGATAGAGATTTTAGGCTTGGGCGCAAGGGGCGGCTTGACGAAGGGATAGGTCTAAGGAATGGTAGCTTTTTCCTTGGCCTTGTCCTTTTGCGATCTAATGGTTATACGGATGGCATTGATTTCGAAAATGGGAGGCGAAGAAGGGGTCATGTCTTGCTGGTGAGATGTTGACGTGTTTGAAGAAGTTGGACAGGAAGGAGTCGGGGTCTGGTCAAGAGTGTCCTCAAGGAGAAGAGTGTCTTTCTCCATGTGGCAGCGAATGACGGCCTTGAGGGCACATCAAGTCTCGGTGTCGTGTCCTGGTGTACGATGATATAAACAAATTTTCGTATCATCGAACCAGGAGGGCTTGGACCCGAGAGGTTGGAAAGGCTTGATGGGCGGAAGGGTTATGTCGGAAGTCTGGAGAAGTCGGTGCAATATCGACGAGTATGAGCCCAATAGAGGGTCTGTGCTATTTGATATGCACGAGGTTGGTGACTTTTGCTTAGGCGAGGTTAGAAGAGGTTTCCGTACCACCTTATGGGTTGATGGCGCGGTGACAGATGGAGACGGCTCTTTCTTGATGATTGATACCGCCTTTTTAGGAGAGGGACGACTGGAGGTAGGCAGAGGAAGCAAAGGAGGCAACGAGTTTTGGTTGAAGGCCAGAGTGGGAAGGATGCTAGCCAAGGTCGAAGGATGGGGGCCCAAAATGGATGGCAATGGTGACGGAGAAGGAGGCATTTGTTTCTGTGGTCTGGCAGTCTTCTTCGCCTTGGTCGAAAGACTACTACTGGTCGAGGTCTGGCCTAGGTCCACCTTCACTTGCAGGTGAGTGAGGGAGGAGATAGGACGAATGCCAAATGACTTGATGGGTTTAGACGAGATAGATGCAGGCTTCGGTTTGGACGGGTTTGGTTGAGGTTTGAGAGTCTGGTCTTTGTCGAGAGTCTGACGAGATTCCGCCTTGGGAGGATTAGCGGCATGTGATGAGAGGGCGCGGGTATGTTGAAGGGCTTTAAGACGCTCCCACAACACCTGAGGCGTCACTTTCCTCGAAGGGAGAAGTTCAATCTTCTCCACTAACCGGGAAAATGGCTGAGAGGAAGATGTTGATGGTTGCGAGGTTGAAGACGAGACGGGTGTAGTGGTCTTAGACGCATGGTGTGGTGAAGTCATGACAGATTTAGATGAGGACGAAGGGGAGACAGGTTCTTCCCTGGGTGGAGAAGAAACCGGGGAGTGAGGCTCCTCCAGCGGGTAAGGGGCAGGGATGACGGTGCCCTCCACTTGCGGCTGAGGAGTAGGAAGGGTCGGGTCCTCCATAGGCTGCAGAAAGGAGGATGGCGAGACTGGAGGTGCTGGTAAGGCTGAGGCATCCTCCAAGATGAGAGAGGTCAATGGAGAACTAGCTGGGGAGAGAGGCTCGTCCACATGTGACGGACTGATTGATGGACTAACCTCAAGACGTTGATTGGGGACGAAAGGAGAGACCGTATTGACTGTCTGAATATTGTGCTCATGATTGTCGTCAATTAAGGTCTGGACATTGTTCTGAGTTGGCGGATGATTGGGGAAAGGTTGTTTGAAGATGTCAATGGCCTGATTAGGGGGTGCATTTGGATTGTCTAAGATGAGATCCCCCTTTTCAAGCATGTCTTGTATTATGTTCTTAAAGGTCTTGCAGTTCTCCGTGTCATGGCCCTTAACACGGTGGAAGCTGCAGAAGTCTTGCTCCCTATACCACGCGGGGATGGCGTGTGAGGGATCGAATTGCGGAGGAGGTCGGGATTGAGGGAGATTGAGGACCCCCTGTTTAAGAAGCTTTTCCAGCACAGATGCATATGATTCTCCAAGAGGAGTATATCGTCGCTGCACGTATCTTTGCTGGAATTGCCGAGTAGCGCTCTGAGATGTAGAGGGCTCAGGCTGATTGGTCGAAGAAGATGAAGGTCTGACAACCACGGCATTAGCTGAAGCCTTGGATTTAGAATTAGATGATGATGGCTTAGCAGAAGAAGAGTCATTGGTCTTAGAGCTGGGATTCTTACTCCGCAACTTGACTTTGTTCTCCTCGATGGCACGCAACTCAAGTTTGCGGGCCATCGTGAAGGCCTCGTCAAAAGTGCGGAAGGTTTGAACCCTCAGAGTGGAAGAGATATGTCGGGCACAGGCTTGAGAAAAGAGTTCAATAAGCTCGGCCTGGGGCAAGGAAAAGGAGAGTTGGTTGATAAGGCCTCTCCATCGAGCAACGAAGTCGGCTATGGACTCGTCCTCGAATTGCCGAATAGAATAGAGGTCCGTGATTGAGACCTTCTTGGTTATGTTGATGGAAAAGTGATCGAAGAATAGCTGAGCCAATTGCATGAATGAGAAGAGAGAATGGCTAGGAAGGGAGCTGTACCAGTCAAGTGCAGCACCCGAGAGAGACATAGGAAACGTGCGTAAGAGTAACGCATCGTCATGGCCAATGAGGTAGCAGGCGTGTCTGAATGCCCGTAAGTGTTGTTGTGGGTCTTCCTTGTTTTGAAAGCAAGAAAACTTCGGAAGCTCCCACTGGCTAGGATATGGTTTGATTGGGACGGAAGGATGAATGGGCTCGTTGCAGATCTGCTCGTATGAAAGAGTGTTGCGCGAGCCGGAAACAGAGGTCTCAAGACTGGTCATCTTGTCCATCAGCATCTTGATGATGTCTGTCGACGGATTGACGGGTTGCGCGCCCCCTAAGTTGTAGGGTGCTTGGGAGAGGCTAGAGGAGGCGTGCGACATAGTCGGTTGTAGAATGTACGGATGACTAATCGCAGGGGCAAAGGTGGAGGCTAAAGGTGGTTGGTTAGAAGACATAGCTGGGCCCGTTGTTGCCACGAGAGGTTGGACTGTGGTAACGGGGGCCAAGGGGTAAGAAGCCACCCTGGTGTTGATAGGGGCCAGGGTAGGCGGAATAGAGACGACAAGGTTTTGAAAAGGAGTGGATAGAGGTTGAGCGGGTTGAGGTTGACAAGGGGCCGGAACCCCGGTGGAAGTGGGCCCAACGATAGAGGGAGAGGCCACACCTGGAGGATTGGTCAAAGTCTGGTCAGTGGTCAAAGCGATGGCTTGAATGTCTGAAGGTTGAACTATGGATGTTGTCGATACAGCTGTAGTCGCGATAAGGGAGGTCGGCATTTCGTAGATCGGATTGCCCAAGGAGTCCCGCATTCGGCTATGCGCGAGATAGTGTTGCAAGGCCTTGACATTGAGGTCCAAGAATCGCTCGAAGTCTTGGTCCCCTTCTTGGACAATGGGAGTCTGCGGCGGGGTTGGATGGGCAGGAGTTCTTTCGGTCTCCGAGTTGAACTCCATTGTAGGCTTGGTCACGGATGGGGTGGACGGAAGTGGTTGACGGCTAGCGTGGTCGACAAGAGCCTTGGCTTGGCTACGAGTGAAAACCATGCAAGGCAAAGAAGGTTCAGGTCTCAGGAACTGTGTTGCTCAGTTTCAGAAGACCAGGATGGAGTCTTTGACAGAGAAGGGACAGGTCTCAGGTTGCTGGTTTTGAAAAAAAAGGACAGTGACAGAGACCGACGTCAGTTGAAAAACCGATGTCGGTAAGAAATGTGGCCGACGTCGGTCAGATGATCGATGCTGATAACAGATGAAGCCGACGTCGGTATCAGAACCGATGCCGGTGACAGGGGAAGCCGACGTCGGTGGCAGAACCGATGTCGGTGACTGTGTTTTCAAGAGAACCAAAAGGTTCTTGGAAAAACAAAGAAGAAAGCGTCTTCACACACTCAAATAAACAGATGAGAAGAGGAAAATAGAGAAAGATAGACAAGCCTAAGCGATAAATCCTAGGAATTAACCTTAGAAACTTGTGGCTTATGCCTTAGATGAATGTTTGGGGAGATTGGCTGAAAAAATGGGTCCTAGAAGAAGGCGGTCTAAGGATGGTTTCAGGTGTTGTTTTAGGTGCTCAAAGATCTATGTTAGGGTCTGGTACGTGGCCTTGTGTTAGGGTCTGGTACGTTGCCTGGTGCTAAGGAGCAAGCTCCCCTCACTTCACGATTCCAGTGGTTAGCTGGTCTCGCTTAGCCAAGATATACCTCGCCTAGAGTTTAGACTCCGCCAGAGAACGGAGTGGGCTTCCCCCTTGGTGATGAAATCCAAGTGGGGTCACCGGGACGGGTAAGGTATCCGCTGGGTGATGAAATCCCAGTCGGGCCTTGTCTCAGGTAAGTTTTATGTGTGTCTTAGTGCATGTGATTCGGTAGTGTAACATCAAGTGTCTACGGTTTATTCAATATGCGCCTAAGTTACTAGATGTGGACTAATGCAAGCACAAGCAGAAATGAAAGTGCAATATGTTTTAAGCCCAAGTCGAAATGTGATATTGTTATGAAGACAAGATTGAGAAATGGTTGAGAGTATGATGTTTAGACTAGTCTAGAATGCAAGGAAGAAAGGTTCGTTTTAGTCCTGCTTATAGTGTCATTTGGAATAGAAGAAAGAGACAAGAAGGAAGGAGCCTAAATGCACCTAAATGAATGAAAAAGAAAAGGAACCCAGGAGGAACCTAGGGTCCCACCGGGCGTGCCAGAGATGTTTCTACCTCAAATTTGCTTTTCAGACTTAAGAAAAAGAAACTAAAAGAAAGTAATGGACAAGGCTTGGGAAGTACCTGGACTAAAGATTGTGCACCGTAAATCCAGACGCTTGTGAGCACTCCTCTTTGGCTGTGGAGGAATGACACCTGCAAGAAAAAAGGAAACTAGGACAAGAAAAACGTTAGATGGATAGGCAGTGGGTTGCCAAGCAAAAGCTTGTTCCCAGAAGTGTAAAAACTTCCTTAAGGGAGGTCAACCCACTGTTTTGATAAGATAAGTGACTGATAAAAAGACAGAATGCCAGAATACAGTAGTGACAAAGAAAGTAGAAAGAAAAGAAGAAAACAAAATGATTACCTGAAGGAGATGTTGGGCTGAAGACAGTCACCGAGGTCAGAAATGTCGCCGGCGTCGATTAGCTGATCTGCCGGCGTCGGCTATCCTGCCGACGTCGGTTGGGGAAGTGACCGGCGTCGGTCGGGGTTGTGGCCTGTAGTCGGGTCTGATTTGCTTTCTGGACTGTGGACGGGTCTGAGACTGAACGGGGACAAGTTTGGATGGATTGGGGAGTGGTCTGGTTCGGGTTGGGTGCCTGATGTAAGGTCTTCTTGGCAGAGGGATAGGGAAGAGGAAGAGACACAGAGGACAGGGAAGAGGAGGATTCACAGAGGACGGGGCCTGAGAAGGCTTTGCAGCCTCTCAGGGGGAAGGACAGAGGGAGCAGAAGACAACAAATAGGATAGATTACTGAATACTAAACAAATGAAATAAAAAAAACCAGACTAGCTTACCTTTTAGCTTGCTGAATGAAGAGAGGAGGTGCTGTTGTCGAAGCCACAGAAGACTTGTTGAAAGAAGAGAATACCTGTTGCAGAGCCTTTTCACCTATTGCTGCTGCTGCACGAGGTCAAGACAGAGGAGAGACGAAAGCCAAAAGCACCAAGAGAAGTCTACTTTCGAGCTCAAGAGTCCAGGGGCTGCAACGGATGCAGAAAGGGATAATGAAGGCTGCCGACGCCGGCAGTTTTGCCGACATCGGCCGAAGGGTAGCCGACGTCGGCGGTCGCAGGATGGGCACAGAGGCTAAAAATAGCCTCTGCCCATTCTTGCACGCCGCCGGGCGAGGGGTCATGGGAAGAACGGTCACGAGGATGCTAAAATGGGCGAGGGGGGATATAATGGTGAGATTTGGCCTAATAAATGCTAGGGGGAAGGTGGAGGGATTCAAGGGAGGATCCAAGGTGGCAAGGGTAGGGTGGAAAGGGGGCCTTATTTAATTAAAAATAGATGTTTATTTCCAATTAATAAGACTTAGGTGGGTTAGAGACCAAGGAGGACTAGGAGGGAGAAAGGACCAAGGGGGAGAACCAAGGTGCAGACACGTTTGCGGTGTCTACAAACACGATGAATATTGTCAACATGAAGATGAGCTGCAAGGAGAATTTTTTATTGATCTTGGAAATTCAAAAGATAATTATTCATCAAATCAATAGTAGCATCGACATCTAAAATGGGTATAAAACACCATCATGGACTCACACCTGAACTCTATTAAAGATACATCATCAAGAGTTTGGACAAGAAGATAGGTGACAAATGAGGTTAATATCTCACTGATGAGTTTAGTTTTTGATAGCACCAAACCAAAAATAATTCAAGAGGCATAATCTTAACCTCAGTGGATAAAGGCCATGGATGTTGATTATGATTACTTAATAAAAAATAGGATGTGGGAAATTATTCATCTACCAATAGGAAAGAAACCCATTGGCTACAAGTGGATTTTCAAAATAAAATACAAGGCAAATGGATCTATCGACAAATATAAATCATGATTTATTTAAAATGGGCATGCTCAAAAAGAAGGAATTGATTATAAAAATACCTTTTCACCCATCACAAAGATCAAAACCATCAGAATTATTTATGTACTGGCATCATAAAAATGACGGAATCTTCAATAGATGGATGTTAAAAGTGATTTCCTGAATGGTGATCTCAATGAAGAAGTGTACATGACCCATTTAAAAGGATTTATTGATGAAAAAAATCCACAAAAGGTATTTCGTCTAATCAAGTCATTTTATGGAATTAATTGGGCACCAAGGGCATGGTACATTTAGATAGATGATCATTTATTGTAACATAGATTCACTTGTAGCCCCTCAAATTTAAATTTGTATATCAATAAGGTAGGTATAAAGATTTTAATTCTTGTTTTGTATGTGGATGATCTTGTGATCAGAAGAAGCTCAAATGATCTTGTCAAAGAAGTTAAGAATGACTTAAAGAAATCCTTCAATATGACATACTTGGGGATATGCCATTAATATCTTGGCTTAGAGATATGGCAAAAGAAGAATCAAAATTTTGTCTCACAGATGAAATATTCCAAGATACTACTTGAGAAATATGGGATGATATATCGTAAACCATTATCAACTCTAATGGATAAATTTTTGTAACTATCCTAATTTTAGGATTCACCTCAAGTAGATGGAACTTACTATAGGGAACTTGTTTGAAGCTTCATTTACTTGACATGTACTAGACTAGATACATACTTTACTATCTGCTGTCTTTCAAGATTCATGTAAGATCTGAATAAGTGTCATTGGGTTGCAACAAAGTGAGTTTTGAGATATGTCCAAGGTACAAGAGATTATGTTCTAGAATACAAGAAGAGCTCACATTTCTTCTTGTAGGGTTATATAGACTAAGACTAAGTAGGATATGTCGATGACAGGAAATCAACTATAGGATATATATTTCATCTCAGATCTAGATCAATTTTATGGATTTTTAATAAGTAATTAATAGTTCATCTCTCATCCACAGAGGCATAATATCATGTCACACAAGGAGCTATGTGCGAAGTAATTTGGTTATGTCACATTCTATCTAACATGGAACTTTTCAAAGATTAGTAACCAATCCTTTTTGATAATAATCAAGGTGTGTTAAAACTTGTCAAGTATTTAATGTTTTATGAAAGAACCAAACACATTGAGGTCCAGTGCCATTACATTCGAGAACAAGTCTTGAACCACCATATTCAACTCTAGTGATACCCAACAAATTTATAGATAGTAGATATACTCACCAAACCTCTTGGTAAGGTAAAATTTGATCTATTTTAGGGGTAAATTTTTAAAAATAATGTAATGAAGGGGTAATATTAGAATAATTAGAGTATTATATTGTTTTAAATAATACTGACTTAATCGATAGTTTCTTAGTTAGATAGATACAACTGGTAACTATTAACTATTTCTCAACTAAACTTATTTGAATACATGCACCTGTGTGTCAATGAATAATACATCAAAGCATTTTCTCTCTTCAAAAATTGGGGCTAATTGAGCCCTAAATCATATTTTATAGACATGATTAATTTCACAAGTCTCGAATTGGCCTACAGTACATCCATGACTAAATGAATTGAGTCATATGTTCAATATGTAATTATATTGGGGATAATTGTGCTCTAAATCACATTATATAGTCATAATTACATTCACATGGTTCAAATTATCTCAAATTACATCACATGTTGAACCTATTAACTAATTAGTTCAATCAATGATGTAATTGGGGACAATTGAGCCCCAAATCAGTTCATGGGGATCAAATTGACCTATATTATGTTTTAGATTGAAATAATCATGTAATTGGTTCAATATTAATTAAATTATGAAAAATTGAGCCCCAATTCAGGGTAGATGCAAGATAAAGAGGGACAAAAGGGGGCTTAAATTTCTAATTTTTTCTAAAAATAAAAATATAGTTTAATTTGCAGAGAAGTTTAGAGGCACTTGGAAAATGAATTTGATGATAATGTAAGAATATGAATTGTGGCATTTTGAGTGTATTTTATATTTTTTTTCAATACCTAGATAATAAAAGTGTGTGAAATTGATACATTTATTAAAAAAGCTTGGTAATTTTTTATGAAAATATAAGGAGATTGGATGTCTACTGTCTCACATTTTCTAATAAACAAATAAATTTTTACATGAAATTTATTAAACGAATAGATGAAATGTCAAAAATTATTGGGAATATTTTTAATTCATTTTTTAATACATATACATATACATATACATATACATATACATATACATATACCTATATACATATACATATACATATACATATACATATACATATACATATATATACATAGACATATACATATACACATACATATGTAAAATTTTACAAGTCAAGACAACTAAAAAATTTGAAATTGCAAGTGTATGGACACAATTTTTTGACCTTAACTTCATGAAAATCATTTTTTTGAAGCATAACTAATGATGTGTAGATTATTGAGATACTATTTTTATAAAATTTTGATTAATGGACACACAATTATAAAGGTGTTTATAATGATATGTATATAGTGTATACACATAATATTTTCAAAATTTTATCAATTAATGATGCTCTTTATTCTACAAGAACCCATCGAGTCTAAATATCTCTGAGTGCATGCCTTAAGGGGTGCACTGGGAAAGGGTTGGGTAGGCCATTAGTGATTCATAGGGTTATTGTCCCTTTTACCACTTGTTATCTACATACTTATCTCCTAAAAACCATTTCCCTAAGATTGTTATTCTCTCTTGCACACTCAGTCATTTTCCACATTCATTCAGCCTTTCCCTAACCTGAATCCCCTTTTAACAGTTTTATAACTATGTCAGTTGTGTTAACCATATATTGTTTTGACAATAATCCTACATTACCAACTTAGTTCATTTTTAGCATGGTTCATTGTCAAAAATAGTATTAGGTCAACTAGGTCAACCCTATCAGTTAAAACTTTTGAAAGGGCTTAGGGTTAAATCCACCTATATATACAAGTTTATTTCACCATTATTTAGAGAAGGGAAGAAGAAGTAAGAGTTATTGTGCATCTGATTATCTACCATTCTACTTGAGGAACAAGCTTAGGGTTTCATACTTTATTTGGAGATACATATATTATCTTATGGAGAAGTCTTTTGGATGCATTAATAAGTTGTGTACCCTAAATTTGATTTATCCTTGTCATCCTTACACACCATAACAACCTCTTGCAAAGCACCTAGGCCAATGGAGAGATTCAGGCTCAACGGGTTCATCTTCAAAGGTAAGTATTCCTACCTTTGTTCCTCCTTTGTGAGAGTAGATAGATATGAATTTGTAATTTTCTTCCATGCATTAAGATTCCATATAGATTAACATGAGTATATGTTTTCTATGCATGTTTACTTTTATTATTTCTAACCCTCACTTTGTGTCACAAGATTTGGTGAGCACTATATTAGACTTTACTTTAATTGTTATTAGTTTAGTTAATATAAAATTTAGGACTCCCTTAGGGTAATTACATGATTTTGATTGATTGAAGGCTTTCAAACCCTCCCTATCATAGTGTATTTTGGTAGGAGATCCCCTAATTGAGACTAGCGGATCCCCATATTGGTCATGTTCTTGATTATCTAATGTGTCCCTAATCGGAAGTGTATGGTATGATATATCTTATCCAAGTTAGGATTTATTTATAGACATGATGAATTTTTAATTTCATACATTTTGGTGAAACTGACATGAATCTAACCCTTTCATGTTTTCTTTCACGCTTTTCATTATTTTATCATTTTATTTTTTTATATTTGTGATATTAGGTCGATAGTGTTGATATAGTTATAACTTTTATGTGCAAGTTTAACACACAGTCACATCAATATGACTCTATTCTATTTTTTCAAGGTTTTCATTAGGTATAGGCTACTAAGTTAACCCTATTAACATAGTACACTTTAAAACTTCTAGATCAGGCTATTAGGTCGACCCTATTGACACAATACACTTTCAAACTTCTAGATCAGACTATTAGGTTGACCTTGTTGACTCTATACATTTCCATACTTCAAAAAAACATACTAAGTTGACCCTATCAACATAGTACATTTTATAGGTTTTTATCAAAAAGAAAATTGTAGAACTAAGTCAACTCAGTCGACCTAATTGGCAGAATTTGCAAGTATAAATTAGGGTACTTCAATAGTAATCTCATTTTCCTTTTCATCTTCAAACCCACCAAGGTTCCTTTCTATCCTTATTTTTCATTATTTTTATTCATTATAGTTCTATTTTTCATAGTTTGTAGTCTTTAAAACTTCCCTTGTATAGTCAACTAGGTTGACCCTATTGATGTAGTTCTGTATTCTATTTAGAAAACTAGGTCTACATTGTTGATGTAGTTCTTTTTCAGACCCTTGATTTTGTAGTATAGTAGTGATACTGTTGACTATGTTCTATAATATTTGCATACACTATTATCTGAAATGACACTATACTTTGTTTTAAAGTTGGAATTAACACTTATATATTAGTAATTAGCTCACACTTTCATTTCTTATTGATTTCATGCTTAAAATAGATCACATAGTCTAATTAGGTGGTTTTTCAAATATATCAATTAGTTACACTATTTTTCTCTTTTATGCACACACTACCAAATCACATAATCTTAAAATGTATTTTAACAATTATCTACCTAAGGCCAACCTACTTGGCTTTCATCACCAAGGAGGAAGCTGACTTGATTTTTTGGCCAAGTATAAACACATGGTTAATGGTATATATTAGATAATCACCCGACACCCTTATCACTATGGTGTGTGAAGTGAGGGGGTAGGCCCCAATACCAAGCTAATACCACTGCCAATACAGATACCTTTCAACCTAAACATCTTGAAACCATCTATTAATTATCATTTAGTTCCTTGCTTACAACTAATATTTAGGATGACCACTTAGTTAGCTTTTACTTTGCAAGTTGATTGCTTGCTCTTTGCTCAATTATATGTTGTATTGCAAAAACTTACATTACCCAACATTGGTGTAAGGTTTTGTGTTGTGTGCCTCAATTGGATCAACCCATTTGACCTAATTGATTGTGTGTTTCTTTTAATTTCTTACTTTCAAAAGTACTTGAGAAAATTCCCTGTTTCAGTACACAGTCATTCTGCTTGACATAGTCTCTTATAGACTATCTATTTTTTCACCATTTCTAGTATTAGGTTGACCCTGTTGACTCTATAGACTTTTTTAGCCCCTATTTATTGTACTAGGTCAAACCTAACAACTTTGTACACTTTTTCAACCTCTATTTCTAGTACTAGGTTAACATCATCGATTCTATATAGTTTTTAGCCTTAATTTCCTATACTAGGTCAACCCAGTCGAATCTATACTCTTATCTATCTCTTTGATTTTTCATCTATTCATTTTGAGGTTATCTAGTCTTATTTCATAATGATGACATATTTTTAGCCTTTTCTGAGTCAAGAACATTGCATAATCAAATATTTAGATCATAACCTCACTTATTTTATTATTTTAGATGAAAATATTCACTTTCTTCCTTCATCTTATCGTAATCCAAAACCAATTACTACACAATGTAGTTTAGTTGAGGTCCTTCATCATAATCCTCCTCCTAAATCCAATGTTGGGAATGCTCCACTAAATAATCCCCTTCCCACCAACACTAATACCCCACCTTCAAATACTAATGCACAAATTGACATAACTCAAATTCTTGCACACATAGTTCAAAAAATGAATATCATGTAAATAACTAATCATTATCAAATGATGAACATGCAAAAACATTTAAACATGACTTGTCAACCACCTCAAGTCATCATGTCTCAACCAAACAAATTTTTTGTCCCTCCTCCTCTTAGAGATGCCAATGGGAATATCATCCCTCAACCTCCAATACATAACAAAATGATTCAACATCTTCAAAATGAACTTTCAGCCCCATTCATTTCATCTATATATATTTGAAACATTTCTCCAACTATCACATATAATGGGAATAAGGACCCTACTATCTATCTTAAGTCTTTTGGTTATCTTTATAAGGAATGGGTCCAAACTAACACCTTTGATACCACAAAGATCTAGTCCAAAACCTTTTTTGGTGATGTACTTGAATGGTACAATAAACTTCTTAGACATTTCATCTCACAACTAGAGGATTTAGTCAATGATCTAGTGAAGAAATTCTAACATGATGACCTTCCTAAAAATTACGTTAGCGATTTCATCAATGCCAAACAACTTCCTAATGAATTTGCTCATACTTTTATCAAACGATGGAAGTCTCTCACTCATAAAGTAGACCATAACATGAAAGACGATACTCTTTTAAAACTATTTGTTACTTCTCTTAAAACTCCCCTTTAATAAAAAATTTGAATCTTTTCACCTAAAACTTTAGACAAAGCCTTAGACCAATCAAAAAGGTAATAATTTCTTATGACTCAATTTGAAACACCTCAAAAAACTATTAAATAACCTTATTAATCTTATTCTCATAACATTGATTCATATAAGCCTCCCCAACCTCAAAATGGAGCATCCAATTCAGCCAATTTTAACCCAACCCACCCTCCCTTGAGTCTAGACTAACATACAAACAAATTACCACCTTCTAAACCCATGAGCTTTGATCCTTCTAAACCTCCTCCAAAATTATACAATCCTGATAAATTGTGTTGGTATCATGCTACTATAGGTTATTCTCATGATTCTTATCGTGATCTTCATCTATTTTTTCTTTCTTCCTTGCTTGGTCCATATTTCAATATTGATACTCTCACAAAACAACATTATCAAGAATATCTTCAAGCTTCTAAAATTTAATCTTGAGAACCAAAATCAAATCAACATCAACTAGTTAATGAACAACAATAATTATCTCATACTTACACCTCATCTGCTAATGTTTTTCAAACCATAGTTGATCCTTCTTGCTACACCAATAAGGAAAGGATAGATAATATGAACAACTTCAAACATATTATTGCATCCATTTAACCTCAACCTCTTAAGTCACATAAACTAAAAGAGCACCTAGTTCAAATCTCTACTCTAAATCATATCACACATGGTCCTCCTTTACCTCCTTTTCCTCATCATACCTCTCCTACACATCCTATGTCACATTCAACATCCTTAAAATTTAACAAACTGACACATTTACCTATCTCCAAATGCACCTACCAACCCATTGCAAATCATTTTAATAGTTCAATGTTACCTCACTCTACCTCACATGTTGGGGCATCTTGCGATGCCCATCCACATGTCCCTTTCAACTTTGGGGCATCTTGTGATACAATTACCCATTGGGGTATCTTATGATGCCCACTATTAGCTTCAAGAAACAATGCATAATAAAAAACACATTCAGCTTCAAGAAACCTTTCGAGACTTATAGACTTGTATTTCACGTGCTCATATTTGATATAGACGTTAGCATAGATGTTTCTTGTTATTTTTTGTCTCATGTTTCTTTGTTTTTATGCACTTTAATTCTTTGAGTTTAACTTTATTATGATCATTATTTTCCTTTAAGTTATTTGGTTTTCTTACACATCACATTTGGCATTTGTTTTCATTTTGGTCCTCATATATCTCTTTTTGTTTAAATCTTTTTATATCATCCTCTACCTTTGTAGCTTTATGATTATTTTTCCCCTTATTTTCCATTCACCTCATTGGTTTTCACTTTGTGAGTTGTAGTGTAAGGCCATGGATAGGACTTGACATTCCTCATAAATTACCACATTAAAAAATCTTTAAAACCACTTTTTGGGATGATTACTACTTTCTTTGGTGTCTGTACTAGATCCATTGTAGGTTAGCATGGCTTCTCTACTAACATGACTATCATAAGCATAGCCTCACCCATTTTTCATAGCACTATTTGGCCTCTTTATGATCATCTATGAGAATATTCATCATTGTATCACTTATTACATATATGGATCTCTTATGATCCCCATTATCCCCTTATTTCCTTTCATTTGACGCTCATATCGGTCAATTTTGAGATTGCACACTTACTTTTGGGCAAGTCTAGGAGTCTTTATACACCATGGTCTTTAGGTCCTTTTATTTAGTGACCAAGTGTAATCTCTCTTGTGTTTTTCATATTTAAAACCCATGTTTGGTAATCTAAATCCATATGGAGGAAGAGGAATAGAAAAAAAAAAGACATCAAGAAAGGTAAAAGCTAAATCATAAAATACAAACAAAAGACAACATTCAAAATTCTTAGAAGTTTAATCACACTAAAAGATGTGATTCAAAGCACATCTCATTTTTTTAGTCAAATCTCAAACTCCATAGTTATACTCATGATAGAGTTGAGGTCCATTAGGGTACAGTAAGCTAGTAGATTAGAAAAGTAAAATAAAAAAATCTCTTAGTGTTACCTACTTTCTCACGTAAGTACCCAATCTTCACAGTAGACTGATGGCTCTATAAGGGGTCCTGAATAATGGGGAACACATTATGGGAAGGTAGGTCCATTTTAATTTTCATGCATATAACCTTCATGGGATGATCTATATACTTCACTTGTTATCCCAAGCTTTGTGTTCATTAGTTAAAATGTCTTAATTCCTTAGTGTTGATAGTTTTTAGCGTTGCTCACTTGCCTAGTGTGTTTTATTATTTCTAAGGATGTTCACATCACCCATGTGGTGCCTCACATTACTCATTCACATCACATATTTTCCTTATATTACCATTATTAGATATTGCTTATAGTTGATCACATCCTTGATCATATATACCTTATTACACCTCTTGGTTTATAGTGTTTGAGTTACATTGTAAGAACTTGGATAGGACCAATCCTTCCTCACAAACACCATTACACCATTTGATTACCACACCATTTCATTGTTACACTAGTCATGTCATTAGGTGGTTGTGTTTTCTTACATTGTATATCATAACAAGCACTAAGTTTGAGTCTTCATCCTTTAGATCTTTTAATTTTCATTTCTCCATCGTGTTCTTGTTTTATTTTCTTATCTTACATATGAAATTTGGCATTCTTACATGTTTCTATTTATGTATGACTTCTTCATTTTTGTCTTACATCTTTATTTACATTTTATTTTCAATTCATTCATGTTTTTTTTCTTTATGTTTGATTTGACATGCTTATCTTACATGGGTTACTAGTCATCTACTTCCATATTTTTGTTAGATTTGTCTTGCATTGATATTTCATTTGTCATTCATGTTTTACATACTTCCCAGTATGATTTAGTATGTTCTAATTTCCTTTTTATGTTTTAGATACTTTCCAATGTGATTTAGTGTGTTCTACAAGCATTTGTCATTCATTTGCCATCTTTTGGGTCAATCATTTTCCCTCCATCTCTAATATTCTAAGCTTGTATTAATAATCTTAATTTTCCAATGTTCCTAAACACCTTCATATCTTTGTCTCTACTAACTCTTTTTCCAAACTATAACATGTTTCTAAATCATGACATCATAGAGAATATTTTCCACTACTATATATCTATATTTCATTTTTTTAAATTTTTGCTATGTTTTATACAAATTTCTATAGGTTTTCCTAATGTTATTCATATTTATATGCCTTCACATCTTTCATAGTCTCCTTCTTTATCTAAAACACTAATCTAAGTAAAGGTATGTCTTATTCAATTTTATGCTTTCATTTATCTTATTTTCTTCTTATTGCATTTTACTTAGCATCAACATTATGTATTATCTTGTTCTATTCCAGAAGCACTATACCATGTTTCAATCACATGAGACATGATGAGATTCAAGTGGGGAATATGTATACACATAATATTTTCAAATTTTTATCAATTACTGATGCTCTTTATCTTGTAGTAACCCATTGAGTCTTAATCTCTCTGAGTGCATGCCTTAAGGGGCGCACTAGGAAAGGAGTGGGTAGACCATTGGTGCTTCATAGGATGTTTCCTTTTTCCACTTGTTATCTATACACTTATCTCCTAAAAACCATTCCCCTAAGCTTGCTATTCTCTCGCACACTCCTCAATCATTTTCCACCTTCATTTAGCCTTTCACTAACCTGAATTCCCTTTTGATAGTTTTATAACTATGTCAGCTACATCGATCATGTATTGTTCTGATAATCAACATATATTACCGACTTAGTTCATTTTTATTATGGTTTATTATAAAAAATAATACTAGGTCGACTGGGTTGACCCTATCAGTTGAAACTTTTAGAATGTCTTAAGGTTAAATCTGATTATATATACAAATTCATTTCTTCATTATTTAAAGAAGAGAAGAAGAAGTAAGAGTTATTGTGCATCTACTTATCCACCATTCTACTTGAGGATCAAGCTTAGGGTTTCATACTTTATTTGGAGAAACAAATCTTGTCTTGTAGAAAAATATTTTTGATGCATTGATATGTTATGTAGCCTAGAACTAATTTATCCTTATCATCCTTACATACGAAAACAACATCTTATGAAGCACCTTGGCTAAGGGAGAGAATCATGCTCAGTGGGTTTGTCTTCAAAGTTAAGTATTCTTAACTTTATTCCTTTTTTGTAAGAGTAGATAGATATGCATTTGTACTTTTCTTCCATACATTAGGATTTCATATACATTAACACGAGTATATATATTTTATGCATGTTTACTTTTATTGCTTCTAACTCCCACTTTGTGCCATAAGCTTTTGTGAGCACTAAATTAGACTTTAATTTACTTATTAGTTTAGTAAATATAAAACATAGGACTACCTTATGGTTATTACATGATTGTGTTTGACTGGAGGCTTTGGAACCCTCCATATCATAGTGTATTATGGTAAGAGATCTCCATTGGATCTAGTGGATCCCCATATTGGTTATCTTCCTGATTATCTAATATGTCTCCAATCAAAAGTGTATGGTATGATATATCTTCTCCAAATTAGTATTGATTTATAGACATGATGCATTTCTAATTGCATACATATAGTTTATAATGAAGTATGTTGTGTAGAAATTAAGTAATAATTAAAAATTATATATATATATATATATATTCAAAACTACATTTTATCCTCGACAAACCCATATATTGTTTTTAAATAATAAAATATACCCTATTAGATGTGTTGGTAAAGCTAGAAAAGCCTCACAAATTTCCTAAGAATCATGTGCACTACTCCATAATAGGTTATAGGCTAGGTTAGAACCTCTAAGCCTAAACCCAATCCAATTTTAAAGAAAAAATAGAAAAGTAAAAATATAAATATCTTGAAAGGGAATACACCATTTATATAAGGGTCAACGCTATTCTATAAAGGCCATACATCGTTTGGAAGCTTGGAAAATTCATCTAATGTGAATGCCCATTTAGAACTAATTTCAAACAAGGTGTGCGTGCTTTTCAAAAGGGTGCACACCCTTTTTAATTCTTGAATTTTACTTTTTCTCCCATGAAATTCACTCATACATTTTAAATTTTACAAATATTAAATTAGTTTTTACTATTGACACTGCAAATTTTGCAATTTCTCCATTTACTTTGTCTTAATTACTATAAATTCTTCAATTTTTAGTCTAGAAATTGATGCATTTGCATAAAGATAAGTAATGGGGTTGGTTATTTTCCAAAAAATACCAATTAAAGAGCTAAAAATGAGGAAATTAAAGTTAAGAGAGAAAAAGAAAAAGAAAATACAAGCAGATAGGAGAACATCCATAAGAGCTTTTGGACAAGGTGAATATACTTCCTTCACACCATGTAATATTTCAAATGAAAATAAGATCCCCAATTCCATGGAATTTAATTTATATATATCTTCAAATGAGATAAGAGAACTTAATCAATCGTTATTGAATGATGATATTCAAAATATGTAACATGCAGTTGATGAATTTGCATTGACTAATGAAACACATGGAGAAATACTATAAAATGAAACATCCATCCATAATGAAGTTTTTGAGCATGAAGATGATAAAAATTATCTAATGAGTCAAATTCATCTCTCTCCTAATGAAGAGGAAGTCACTTTGCTTGTAGGGTCTAATTTAAACTAACACTCTAATATCCCTCTATGATTGAAGTGATAACACCATCTAATTTAATAAAAAATGTAGCTCTTAGACCCACACCTCCAAGGATAATTCAGTGAACACCAAGGTATTTGATTTGAAATACATGAGAAAATAATATAACATGTGGAAGGTAAAATGTCAAGAAGATCAATTCTATGTCATATTTGACGTGTATGAACTATGCATTTGAGAAGAAAAGCCATACCCTATGATGAATAATTTAGGGTTAATAACAAACAATACGAGGGAATAAATAATTAAATAATAAATAATTTTTCAATTCTCTTAATGTAATAGGTAATAAAAGTTAAAAAAAAGATAGTAATGTGGCAAGAAAAATAATAATAGAATCTATAGTGATTAACTCAATATATAAATCTTGATTTCTTAGTCAAATAAATACATCCCTAGACTTGAATGGGAAAATTATAATAAATGCCATAAAAAGAAGAACAAGGCTCAATGACCCTTTACTCACATTTTATTGGGCATTTGGTGGTAGACTCCCATGAAAAGACCAGCTAATAGTTAAAGGAACAAGACATTTGATTGATTTTTTTGGCATGAAACCATAAGGCTCTCATATAATGTAAAAGATGTTGTTGAAAGAATAAAAGGGTCAAAAAACTATGAGCCACATGTAAAACATTTCTTGGACATGACACAAACATAAAAATTTATCAAAAAATTAATAATTAGCCAAATTTTATTTGAGGTGTGCAAGCCTTTCTATGTTAAAATCAACCAAACACGAATCACGTGTTGTTATAAGATTCATGTTGAATTTGCTATGAATATTGATGTTTTTCATCATATACATTGTACTTTACACATTGATGAGATTATGCAGGAATGTATGGTGGCTTCCCCACCTAAAACATCAAGAGAGTTAATCCCAATGTTTTTTTGTAAAAGACCTGAGGGACAGTTTTTATTTTCCAAAGAATGTTTAGATGAAATGTGTAACACTTGTGGTGGTTTGTCACATTTCACTAGCTATATACATGAAAAAATAGACATGAATTTATACAAAAACTACTTGATTTTAAGAAATGTAAATCTGTAAAGTATGTATTAAAATATGGAAAATAGTCATTTATATGTGAGTTGGGTATGACCCAATTATTTTTATCTAATTTCATGTTTAAATTCAAGAAGAATATTATCTACTAATATGCAAGACACACACATAAGGAGAAATGGATAGATAATCAATTAAAGTTTTACAAGGTCAATTTTCCAATTGGGACTATTGTTTTGCTTGTGGAATATGTTGAAAACTACACACTACAACCACATAATGAGGTTCAATCTATGTACTATAATTCAATTCAAGTTATAATTTTCATGCATATTACATGCAAACATGCACCTGATAGCACAAAGGTCAACACCAATATTTTAAGGGAGTACCACTTATACATGAGCGATGACAAATCAAATTCTCCAGATTTTTCCCAAGGTTGTTTTGAGATATTTTATAAAATATGAATGCAATATAAATCATGTTCAATACACACTACATTTTCCTCGATAGTTGTGCAAGAAATTTTAATAATTCTTGAATGTTTTACTAGCTAAGTAGGATGCATAAGAAGAATGGGGTTCACCATTTTTGAAGTTTATTTGAAACTAGGAATGGCAAATGGGAACATGATGGTGTAGGTGCATGTGTAAAATAACCCTTTAAAAAGATCAAGGAAACACAAGGATGGTGTTGATTTTATTGATGATGCAAGTATTATGACTTGGTGTAATGATTTTTTTCTCATGGATAAGATAAATATTCTCATGTGCAAAGATTATTTTGGTTAATAGAGGAAGAAGATAATGAAATATATGAATATTATAGTATAATACCTAGATCAAATTTTTTCCACTCTATTCAAAGCTCAAATTCTAGTTCATGGACTATTATACTAGGGATATGGAATGCTTTTGTTCATCATGTATGGAATTTAATTATAATGAATGTGAATCAAAATAATGGGTTGAGGAATGGTATTTTATACCCTCGACACTTATAAAAACTAGTAATTAATTCCAACCACTAGAGGGTCATGAAATGGAATCATCAGTTGACTTTAACCACATCTCAAATCTTGTACAACCAATTACAATTTATTTATAACTTAAATGTAACCTTAAATATTATTGATCTCTTACTTTTTTTTGTCCTTAAAATTTGATTATATCTTAAATGTGAGGTAATTTTTTGGATTAATTGCACTCAATAATAATGACGAGGGAGCATAATACTACTTGTTTCATTATGTAAAGCAAAAAATATTAACCACAACTATCATGGATGGAAAAGACCTAGTTTATCTCACTAGATCTATGGTGGTTACAGGAACTTAGCTTCATAGACACTTCCATAAAAAAATAAAGCAATGGTTATTTGAGAACTTTAAAACACATAGGTTGGTGCTTCATTATTCAAACTTGATTATTGATACAAATATTCAAATGATTAAATTTAGTGGAAAGCCTCACAAAAAAATTTTGTTAAAAGTTCATGAAACTAAGCATGAAGCGATCCTTGAAACACTTAAAATCAAAGTTGATCATGAAGGTACGTTGGATTGACTTGGTAATGTTAGTATTCAATGCGTTTAGAATTTTAAATTACTAAATTTAACTTATTTGATTAAATATATTTTAATTTTTATTTATTTTGTTATTATGTGTTTATTTATATTTAAATTTTTTACTAATAAATCCGATATAGGTTAGTAGAACTAGATGAGATTCAACCTTCTTGTGGTTTGTGCTGTGAGTAAACAAGATTATATTTTTGAAATGTAAATAAGCCTTAAAAATATTACATGTTTAATAGATACTTTTTTTCTCATCTCGAGTGGTAGAGAATATTCTAGGTGGATTAGAAGACTCACTCGTTGTTGTACCCAAAATTTGAATTCATGACATTTTTAAAATTTTGTATCCCACTTAAGGAAAATAAAGATTTGACACTAGATCAAATGGGTCTTATGGATGTATTAGGTTTTTTTACATGTTTCACTTTGAGAATTTTTTTTTTTTGGATAAACCAGATAAATCAAGTACTATTCACACCTCATATGCAAAATAAGTGTGATTTTCCATGTTAGTATAAATTCTACATCTAATATCTATTTTGGTTATAGTTTGATGCATTGGATATATATTTTAAAGATGATAATATTTGATTCTGACATTACAATTCAAAAAATGATACATTTTCACACCTTAGATCTAGAACTTTAGAGCCAATAGGGACCAAGGGGATGATCAAGTCCAAAATATTAATTTTGGCATGTATTCCACATCCAAAATCCATTTTGGTTCTCATTTGATGTGTTGCATAGATATTGTCAAGAGGATCGTCTTTGCTCCAGACATCATAGGCCAAAAGTTGATACATTTTTCACCATAGGGATTCAAAATTTTAGAGCCAATAGGGACCAAAGGGTCAATCAAGTCAAAAATATCCATTTTGACATATATTCCACATATGAATTCATTTTTGGTTATTGTTTGATGTGTTTGATAGATATTGTTAAGAGGATCATCTTTTATTTAGACATTGGAGGCCAAAAGTTGATACATTTTTCACCATAGAGATTTAAAAGTTCAGATCCAATAGGGAGGAAGGGCCAATCAAGTGAAATATATCCATTTTAACATTAATTTCACATCTGATATCTATTTAAATTATCATTTGATGCATTGGATAGATATTTTCAAGATGGCCATTTTTTTTTTAGACATTAAGGGCTAAACATTTGTAATTATTTTTTCAAAATTGAACTAAAGATCCATAACTTATAAGGTTGTCTGAATGGTCCTCATGGCTATGTTGGAGGCACACGTATAATAAGGCCAAATAGACAACCCACATGGATGCATGAACATTATGATCATGTAAGGAAAAACCCATCATATTATTTCAGCCATAACATTTACGTTTAAACTCCATTTTGTCTTTCATTTGAAGTGTTGGAAAGGTATGCAATGATCTATCCAATGATGTAAATTTTTTGATCATATGATGAATATTTTGGTAGGAAAAAATAATAATATTTGTGTCTTTGTTTCTTTTATGGATATGCATTTTTATTGTGTTAATGCATGTTTCATTGTTCTAAGAAGTTATCATATTTGATTTCAAGTAAGCATGCTTTTTCCATTATACACTCTCTTGTTGCATTATTGAAGGAAACATGAGTTTACTCTTTCATAAGTGACTATTCACCTTCATTAAAATATAATTGGTTCTAGTATTTATCTACATTCATTCCATTATGGGTTTCTCATCTCTACTCCTCTATTCTTGTCACCTTCCACCATTTTCTAAATTTTTTTCCTTTTTGTACTTTTTGGTTAATAGTAAATAAAAACTCAAAATACTCATATATTATGAGTGAACTACTGCTCTCAAACATAGAGGATAATCACCATCTCTATAGTAATTTCTCCAACTCTTGGTGAGTTTACATCGCTTCTTGTTGGGCGAGTCACAAAACCAAGGTAACCAAAATTTACACCAATAATATTTAGCAACTCCAATGGGGATTGAAAATGTGATTTTAATTCCTATAATTTGAAGGGAATATTACCCTTTAAAAATAAGATTATAAACTCCATTGAAAATATACTTAAAATTGATGGAATACAACCCATGCTTCTATTTTTTTGACTATTTCTATTGCTGCCCATGGTTTGATGTTGGTTGCAGGCATGAATAAATTTAAATTGAAACTAAAATATGCATACCTTAGAAATAATGGGAGGTTTAAAAAAAATGAGAGACAAGTACTTTGAAAAATATCAAATTAAGGATTGATTGGGTTTATGCAAGTGATGAAATAATAAAAAATGTCTTTATCTTCATATCAACTTTCAAAGAAAATTTGATTCTTGAGATTGTTGATGATAAAAGAGAGTGCAATTTTTGAAATATTTTTATGGAGATATACAAATCAAAATGATATAAATTTTCTTAATTCAAAATTTAGCCCAAGAAGAAGAAGTCACAAAAGAATGTATATAAAAATAAAATTCAACCTCCTTCCAAGAATATGAGATGAGTCATGAAAGTAGCAGGCTTCATATTGATGAAGAAAATGTATGTGATAATATTCAACATAAGCACACATAATATTTTAAAGAAGAAATAAGAAAAAATCAACAAAAAGTTTCTATCCATTTTGAGTGCTAAGAGGTTATAGTCCTATTGTCCATTTGTAACCCCTAGGTCAAAAAGGTCAATCCCTATAGTTTGAAACTTTTTCATAAGGATTCCCAAGTTTTTAGATGGTCACCTTGGTCTTATAATGGTATTCAAATGGTCAATTAAATCCTTACTTATCATTTTTTAAGGTTTTGGTTTCTTTATGTATTTGCATAGTTTTGAGGTCATTCATAAACAATGTTATTTTTCATGTGTGTTCAAGGTTATATCATTGTGATGAGTCATCATATGAGTTTTATTCATGCATTTAAGGTCATCTAACCATGTATTATTCTTCCACCATGTCTATCATGCACCCCAAGGTCTTTAAGTCACTTTTTAAAGAAGATTTAAGGAATTGTATGTACTCTTCTTAAGGACAAGCACTTCAAGAGAGGTTATAATGTCTATGGTGTTAGAGAATGGTTAAACTTAGATAAATTTGCATTCTAACATCTAAAGATAGAGAATCATTCAAAATAAATTAGTTTTAAGTCACATATACAAACAAGAAGATCCACCTTCAGGTGTAAATGCATGTAAGAGTGTATTTTTAGCTTCCTCAAGTCATTGACATGAAAAATGATCTTACACAAGTATAGAGAGGTCAAAAAATTGATAAAACTAGTCAGAAGCCTAGTCTATCTCTTCACAAGTTTAAGAAGGCCAGAGTTTTATGCTTGTTTCATGAACATGCATATGATTTGGGTCAAATTATCCTAGGCATAGGAGGGAACCCTCATGAGATTAAGATTCATGAAAATATTCAAGGGTTTAAGGGGTTGAGTTATATGAACCATCGCTAACAATATAGGCAGTTAAAAACCCTTAGTAAATCCCATAGGCTCATGTTTTACACCAATTTCATGTAGTTTGGAGCTTTTTGGATCATAATTAGTATTATAAAAGGTTTTTATGGATATGCATAATCATTCCACATTTTTTTCATTAGACCCATGCATGTGAACATTAGGTACTTCAAGAAGAACCTTCATATGAGACATGCTACAGGTTTACATTAGAAGTTTTGGAAGAGTTGATAGTGATAAATGTATACAAGGGATGGTTTGATGTTTTCACCATTTCCTCATCTCATTAAAATCTCTCCAATATGACTGGTCAATCCATACTAATCTTCCATGTAACATTCATATTCCAAGCCTAAGGACTATATTATGAGGCTACCTGCATAAATGATTTTAAAATGGTCTTGTCATACATTTTTAGTGTCAATATAAAGATAATTATTTCACAAGAGAGGTAAATAATAAATGAAGAAATGATCCTAGGTTTGAGGAGATCAATCTAGCCATCAAGAGAAGGCTTAAGGCGTGAAGAATGTAGACCTACAAGTTTGCAAACTTGCAGGTCTACATTTTATGATAAATTGTATTGAAATGTGCATCAAGATTGAATTTTGAATACCTAAAAAATTAATTAAATGTAGTGATTCTATACTTGGATAGGTTTAATACCAATGGATAAGTGTGTCTTTAAAATCCAATGCCCAAGACACCCAATCACCACCTATACATAAAATGGCAAGATTTAGAAGTTTGAGGCCTTAAGTCAACATGGAAAACATCTGAAATGTACATGTGAGATGAAAAGAACATATGATATTAATTCAATAGAGTTTAAACCCACACAATGCTCTCATTAGATGACCAATGCATTGAGAAATTAAAGAACCCAAATAGATCTATAGGCAGAGTAAAAGGAAGCATACACGTATGGTTAAGATGATGATGCAAGGTATTGAAAAGATTGAAGAGGTTAAAAATAAGACAAATAAGTTATCAACATAGTGAAAAATCTCATTAAATTGTTCAGTGACTTTTAGGAGAGTTCTTAAATTCCAAATTATAGTTAAGACATCCAATGATCACCTATAAGACTAATTAAGTAACTCAAGTTGGTTTTTAAAACTTGAGGAGAAGATGTAATGTATAATAGTGGAATTGGGGTTTAGAGAAATAGACAAGGTGAAAAAAGACACAAGATTATTTTGAAGTCTTAAATAATGATCAAATAATTGATTCAAATAAAGTCACTTTAAAACCTTGCAGTCACACAGTCAAGTGCTCCTGCAGGCCTACATAGTTTTGATGATGCAGGCCTACATAGTTTTGATGAAAGATGCTTGTTTGGTTTGAAAGATAAAGAGGTCTAAGAGGAAGAAATTAATATGAAAATGATTCTCATGTTAGTTGGATTCCATATGATCCTCAAAGTCAATGAAAATAGTGTCAAGGTTGATAGGTCCATTTAAGCTTGGTAAACCTAAGACTAAACACATAGGCCTGTGTGTACAATTGAGAGAAAAGTGGTTTGTTAAAGGTAAAATGGGAATATAAGGGAAATAATAAATGAATAATGATGTAATAAGGAGCATCCATAGGTAGAGAAAGACAAGGAAAGTGATCATATGGCCTATAAAAACTTTTAAAGCCATTCTAAGTGCATGGTTACATTTCAAGACCAAGGTTCTCTTGCTCAATGTGACTCTAACCTTGTGCATGGGGTCCAATATTTTATAGGTATGGTGAAGATGTCTCCACACTCTAACATTTTGGAATCAGACATCATTTTAGATCCATAACCTATATGAACAGTGGTTAAGACTGTAGAGCACTCTCTAATGGCATGGTAGATACCTAAAGAACACCTTCTCCAGCTCAAACCTATATGAACAAGTTTCATGATAACTTGATCACCTAGGGGTAGTTGAATACACTTGATCACTTGATTTTTATGGCATTGGTTTAGGAGTTAAGTCTGTAAGGTTTATGAATAATTGTTAAGAACTTGAACCACTCTAAACCCTCTTAAAACCCTAATAAGAACCTAATGAGAGAGATTGGATTCCGAGGTGACTAAAATGAGTTGAATTGATCTTGAAACCAATTGTACATAATTATTCACTCTTGGAAGAGTATCACCATGACATTTTCTTATACCTAAAACTATACGAATGCATTAAATGCTATGTTTCTATAAGGATTTGAGCTCAAAATAGGGTATCTAACCTCATGGATAGATGAAAACCATTAGGGAGGATGGATTGAGGTTTATTTTATCTCATTAGTCCAAAAATCTGAATATTTAACCCTAAAGTTCTCTTACAGGTTTGATTGTTGAAGGTAGTGTGAAAATGGCTTGTGAAAGGCTAGGTTTTTTAGCCATTTCATGGTTCACCTATCTACACAAGGTATTATAAGCCTAAATTTAGTATGGAACATGGTTTCTAGGTAGGACAAGTGAATAAAAAACTTATTTTCTGTTTCACATGTGTGGGATAAGTCTGGAGTAAAATCTCAATTTTTAGGCCTATAAACCTAATTAAGGCCTTAATTGGATAGACAAATCACATAAATAAGTACATTTACACTCAACGTTGGGTCATGAAATTTGTCACAAATATGTAAGGACATACTGGGTACTCAAAAATATAACTTTTTTTCAAATATAATCTATACATTGTCCTACACAAGGAGCTTTGTGTGTTTTTAGGGCTACAAGGAATTAAAGAAAAATACAAGTTTTGGGTGCAAAATGAGAACTTTAGGAGTGTTTTATGGATCCAAATGGGTCAATTCAAGTTTTTTTATGAGTAAGATAATCCTTACATGGAGAGAGAGGGAAAAATGAATATGAAATCAAGTTTTAAGGCTCTTGAGCAAGGAGAGGCGTAGTAGGACTAGTGGGTTTTAAGACACTTAAAGAGCTATGTGATGATTACCATCGAAATGTTAGCATAAGAGGTCTTCAAACTGATGTTAGGTGTCAAATAATAAGTTTTAAATAATTTCATAGTGAATTTATGATCAATGAATTCCATTTGTCATTCCTCACAAGCCAAGATGGGTATTTTTGAAAGAATGATGAACTATTTAGCTCTCCTACACTAACTCCCTTGAAAGATATGATCAAGAAATATAACACATGTCAAGAAGTAGTTTATAAGAGTATTAAAAAACTTATTATTTTTAACTACATATTTTATGATAAACACTTGTCAATTGATCTTTCTTATTCCATTTCTCTTTCTCTCTCTTCCTCATTTCTCAATATATGCTACCTTTTTGGCATTTGTAATCTATCCATAGATTGGTATTGTGAAGCCCTAATGAATTGAACACTAATTTTCCTTTGGAATAAAGATTCAAACTAGTTTTTGTTTTCTCAAGTCTTACATCAAGTGCATGAATTAGTCTTGTTTTTGGATGATAATTGATAGTCTCCTTCCTTACATTCATCTATACCTTCCATGCTTTGTGTGAGAAATCTACTTTCTAACAGGTCATATGATGTGTAACTAAAAGATTTGTGTGATTTTAAGTGAAATGATGATTATAAGTGCCCATTATCATGCCTATTAGTTATCTGCATTGAAGGATACATTGTATTCTACCTTTATATTGAAACATTATTGTTAGAATAACTTTGGATTTTGAGATCAATTTTGTAGTTACTTTCCACAGTGTAAGTTCAAGTAAGTTGTAGAGTTTATCTTGGTGCATCACCTCCATTAGAGTAGTGTTAATATTATTATATCTCTTTTCCTTAAAATCAAGTAGGTTAGTGATTATTTTTAGGTGTTGCACATGGGAGTTGGCCCATAATCTAGAGATTCACCTCTTAGAATTGTTACCCATAACATATGAGGTTTTCCATGTTATTCTAGATTTGAGGAGGCTTGAGTAACCCTCTTAGGGTGAAAATTTAGGTGATAAAAATTCCTATGCTCATATTTATAGGTTCCTATAGGATATTTTATATGGCTATTAATGGTTGAAGAATCACAAGAGCAACACCCATGCCTCATGTCTTTCCCATGGATGCAATTCAAAAACTATTGATGTCTTTATTCACATATTTTCAAGTGTTGTCCTCATTTTTCAATATTTTATTCCGCAAAGGCTCATACTTTGTCCAACTCATAAATGACATTGTTTAGTCTTGTGTTCCCCTTCCCTTTGTAAATAGTTTCTTTTTCCACATATTTTGGATTGTGTTTTCCCTTCCATTAATCTGTTGTATGTGTTTTCATGTTCAATGAAACCCATCTTCTGTATTATGGTGTTTCTCCCTCCCCATTTTGGAGCTAATTACACGATATAAGCCCTTGATCTATTCTAGGTAAAAATTTACTTCCAAAGGTATTCAAATAAATCAACTTGTGTTTTTTAATAAAAATAAAAATTTTCCTTGTTTATCTTCCCAATCATATAAAATTCCCAAAATATCAACTTAGACAAATAGGCAGAGTTTTCAAGACAATGATTTGGCTTGACTATACATGTTCATTTACCATATTATTGGGATAGATGATCTAGATACCAACTGGCTCAGATCAGTATATGCATGTGTAATACACACTATCCAATGGGTGGATAAGGTACTGGTCACCAAATAAATTATATTTCTCATTGCATTCCTCCAAGGAATGCAATTACACAGTCAGAGCCACTGTTATACCTAAAATTTGAATTCATGACATTTTTAAAATTTTGGTTCCCACTTGAAGAAAATAGAGGTTTTTCATTAGATCAGTTGGGTCTCATGGGTGTAATAGGTCTGATACATGTTTCAATTTGATAATATTTCATTTTAGAGAAACTAGATTGTTTCTACCTCATGTGTATAACAATGCAATTCTCCATTTTAGCATAACTTTCACATATGGTCTCTATTTTGGTTCTAGTTTGATGCATTAGATAGATATTATTAAGAATAATATTTAATTCAAACATTAGAATTAAAAATGTGATACATTTTTCACACCAGAGATCTAGAACTTCAAATCCAATAGGACCAAGGGGCCGATCGGGTCTAAAATATCTATTTTATCATATCTTCCACATCAATACTTTATTTTGGTTCTCATTTGATGTGTTGAATAGATATTGTCAATAGGATAATCTTTGATTCATAAATTAGAGGCCAAAATTTGATACATTTTTCACCACAGAGATCTAGAATTTTAGAGCCAATAGGGATGAAGGGGCCAATCATGTTGAAGATCTCTATTTTAGCATATCTTCCACATATGGAATTAATTTTGGTTCTCGTTTAATGTATTGGATAGATATTTTCAAGAGGATCATCTTTTATTCTAGACATTAGAGGTCAAAACCTTTGATACATTTTTCACCACAAATAAGAGGGATTGGGCTTAATCCAGGTGAAAAATATCCATTTTTGCATAACTTTCACATCTGATCTCCAATTCAGTTCTCTTTTAATGTGTTAAATATATATTTTCAAGATGTCATTTTTATTCAAACATCAAGTGTTAAATAGTAATTTATTTTCAAAATTGAATAAATATCCAAAACTTATGAGGCTATCTAGATGTCATCATGGCCACATAGGAGGCACGTATAGGCCATCCAAACAACCCTCATGGATACATGGACATGTTAGGTGTGTAAAGAAAAAAATAATCATATTATTTTAGACATAACTTTTATGCCTAGACTCTATTTTATCTCTTGTCTAAAGCGTTGGAAAGGTATTGAAATGATATACGAATGATGTAAACTTTTGATCTTATGATAAATGTTTTGGTAGGAAAAAAATAAGAATTAATGTTATTCTAATAGTGTATCATGAGTGCAATAATCATTGCTTATCTATATGTCCATGTATTTCACATCCATAATCTATTTTGGCTCTCATCTAAAACATTGAAAAAGTTTTTAAACATGAAATATAATGACATAAAGCATTATATATTCAAATATCATTTGACATGCTTAATTCTTTGTTTTTTATCCAAATGCCCCATTATGGGACCTAGTTTCATATGTTAGGGTGTGTTACATACTATTTTTAGACTCTCTCACCTAATGGACAAGGCTCAATGGGCACGTGTTGTGACTTATTTGAGTCACTATTAAAAATAAATGTAAAAGAATAAAAAACTAAAAAAAAAAATTAAGAATACCAAATTTCACATAGAATGTGAAAGGTTAGGACATTCCCTCCTATAATTATAAATATTACAAAATGGCTATTGTAAAATAACTTTATTTTGATGTCCATGAGAATTTAATCTTGAAAGAAGTAGAAAGAAACTTTGTGTTCAATCTTAAACCAAGAACCCAAGGAAATTCAAAAATTTATCTTGATTTCCTTTATTGACATGTATTTTTATTATGTTAATGCATGTTTCATTGTTCCAAGTAGTTATCATGTTCGATCTCAAGTAAGCATGTTATTTCTATTATATACTCTTTTGTTGTGTTATTGAAGAAAATACATGTTTTCTCTTTCATGCGTGACTATTCACCTTAATTCAAATTTGAGTTATTCTAATAGTCCTCCATGTTCATTCCTCCATGGGTTTTTCATCTCTCTTCATCTTTTCTTATCACCTTCCACCATTTCCCAATTTTGTTTCCTTTTTGTAATTTTTGTTTAAAAGTACACAAAAATCCAAAAACACCCATATCGTATAATGGAATTGTCTATCTCAAACATAGATGAGAATCACCATCTCTATAGTTATTTATCCAACTATTAGTGAGTTTTCATCACTTCTTTTTGGGTGAGTCACGAAACCAAAGTGACCAAAATTTACACTAGCACCAATAGAATTATAGGAGATGATGATTTGTATCTACCCATCTAGATGTGTCCATTAAGATGGTTTATCGATTGGACTAGTAAGTCAAATGGTATACTTCTCACTGATCAAATTTTAGTCTCTTAAGAGACATTTATATCCAAGAGAAAACATATTTATGTTTCCCTCATCCCAAGTGGGAGAGAATCCTCTGGGGTTACTCAAAACACTCACACTATAGGAATTAATACTTTAACTATACCCATCATGGTTCTTCTTCAACACTAATGTGAAGTTTTATTTATTTCTATACTCAAGGATGAGATGGATCTCTTCAGGGATGTGTTTAACTACTTGAAAATTTGGAGCCTAGGAATTGAAGAAGTGTTGAGGGGTCCATTCCATCATTTATAGGTCTATTCGAATGCATCTGTGAATAAAGTTCATCAATTGAGATAGAAAGTCAAACGATATACCTCTTGATGACCAACCTTTAGTCCTTTAAGAGACATTTAGCTATGAGAGAAAATGCATTATTGTGTCTCACTCATCCTAATTGGGAGAGAATCCTCTAATGGGTACTTAGATGATTTACCAATCTAACTTTAGGAGTTGATAATTCATCCTTACCCCTCATGGCTATTATGCAATGCTCACCCAAATTTTTCTCCATCTCTACACTCAAGGATGAGAAGATTATCTTCGAGGGATGCATTTGGTTCCTTGCAAGTCATGACCCTGGGGTGTGTATGGTATCCATTCAAACATTTACAGGCCCATATATATGTGTTCACAAAGATTATTTTTTGATTGAGGTAGTGAGTTAAAATATATGCTTCATACTAACCAACTTTTGGTCTTTTAAGAGACATTTAGCTATGATATAAAATGCATTATTGTGTCTCCCTCATTATGAGTGGAAGAGAATCCTTTATAGGGTGATTAGAGGGATAATCCATTCAACTATAAGAGCTAATGATTTATCATTACTCTTCAGGGTTATCCTTCAACACTCACTTGAAGTTCACTTCATTTATAAACTCATGGACAAAAATATTCTCTTTAGGGATGCATCTATCTACCTTAAAATCTCAAAACCGATGTATTAAATTATAGTATATGGTGGCCTTTCTATAATTTATAATCTAATCTAAATCCATGTGCGAAGATGGTTTATTGATTAGGCTAGTGAGTCAAAAGATATATGATTAATTGACCAAATTTTGGTTCCTTAAGAGATATTTAGTTACAATAGAAAATGCACCACCATGTCCCCTCATCTTGATTTAGAGATAGTCCTATATGGGTGCTTATAGGACTCACATGTATAATAATAAGAGATGATGGTTCATTTATAACCCCCCAAATTCTCCTACAACACTCACCCAAAGTTCTCTCTATTTTTACACTTAGGGACAAAAATATTCTCTTAAGGGATGCATTTGGCCACCTATAAGTCTCAACCCTAGGACTGATTAAGAGTGGATGGTGGAGATTTTAAAATTTATGTCTATTAAAACATGTTTATAAACATAGTTCATTGATTGGGCTATAGATTCAAAGTATACATGACCTATTGGTCAAATTTTAGTCCCTTAAGAGACATTTAGCTGCAAGATAAAACATGCCACTGGGTATTACTCATCTTAGATGGAAAATATTCCTATGGTGGTGCTCAAAGTACTCACTCATGAAACTATAAGAGATAACAATGCATCTCTACCCATCATGGTTCTCTTGCAATGCTCGCCTAAAGTTTGCTCTATTTATACACTCAAGGATAATAAGATTCTATTAAGGGATGTGTTTATCCCCCTACAACTCTCAACATTATGGATTGATGAAGAGTGTATGACAGCCATTCTAACATTTATACATCCATCCAAATGTGTTCATAAAATATGTTTTATTGATTGGGCTATCAAGTCAAAAGATACGCGACCTGCTGGAATTTTTTTGGTCCCTTAAGACACATTTAACTATGAGAGAAAACATGCCACCATGTTTCCTTCATCTTGAGTGGCATGAAATCTTCTTAGGGATGTTTAAATGGGTTATTCATGAAACTATAAGAGATGACAATTTATCTCTTCCCCTCATGGTTATTTTGCAATGTTCACCCAAAGTTTGCTCAATTTTTACACTCAGGGATAAGAAGATTTTCTTTAGGGATGCATTTGATCACATGCATCTCTTGACCCTAGGGCCTAACAAAGAGTGGAGGATTACCATTCAAGAATTTATACACACATCTAGACACATTTGTGAATATGGTTCATCAATTGGGATATTGATTCAAAAGATATGTGACCCATTAGCCAATGTTTAGTCCCTTAAGAAATATTTATCTTTGAGAGAAAATATGAAACCATGTCTCTCTCATCCCGAGTGGGATAAAATACTATGGGGGTTGATCAAAAGACTCAATTATGTAATTATAGGAGCTGACAATTCATCTATATCCCTCATAGTTTTCCTAAAATGCTCATTCAAATTTTGCTTTGTTTATACACTTGGGATGAGAAGATTCTCTTCAGGGATACATCAAACTACTTGTAACTCTTGAAATTAGGGCCTAATGGAGAGTATACAGTGTCCATTCTATTATTTATATTCCCATATATAGTTTTACATATAGATAGATCACTTATTAATATATCAATTCAAAAGATACACCGCCCTCTGACCAACTTTTAGTCATTTAAGAGATATTTGGTTGTGATAGAAAACATGCCATCATGCTTACATCATCTGACATGGCATGGAATCCTATAGGGGTGTTAAAAGGACTCTCATATAAAAATATAAGAGATAATGATCCATATCTATCCCTCATGTTTCTCCTAAAATGCTTTTGGGAAGTTTATTCAATTTTCCCAGTTTGGGTCGAGAAGCTTATTTATCATAGATTCATTCAATGTTAGAAATAAATTTATTTCGGTAAACAAACAAATGATTTTATAGGTAAAGATAGACCAATATGGTAAGAATAGACAAAAATGGTTGGCATAGACCATCAAAGTAAATTAAAAACCAAAAAATTATTGTTTATTATAATTTTCCATCTATAAATATGAATGCAAGCATAAGCACAAAGCAAACTATTCCATTTGCAAATTATGTTTTCCTTAGTGTGCAACTCTAATATGGTATTAAATCCTTAGTAAATCATGGGCTATGTTTAATCTTTTGGTTCATATCTACCACTCATATTTTTCTTGAAATGCATATATAGAGTTTGTTTTATTTTCCCACTTATGAACAAGAAGCTTCTCTCAAGGAATGCATCCATTAGCATGCAAATTTTGACTCTAGGGTAGTTGAGCATAGATGAAGGCCACTCATTTGTTTGTACACCCATGTAGATGTTATCACAAAGATAGTTCATCAATTAGGATAGTGATTCAAAAGATATGTGTCCTATTAACAAACTTTTGGTCTTGAATTGAGGTTTGGTTGTGAGAGAAAATATGCCACTATGTTTACCTCATAAAAATTGATAGATAATCCTATGAGGGGTGATTAGAGGAGTCACCTATGTAATATAGGAGATGAAATTTAATCTCTACCCCTCATAGTTTTCCTACAATGCCAACCCAAAGTTTGTTATGTTTCCCCTTCATGATGATAAGATTATCATAATGGATGCATCATACCACATGAAAATTTAGACTGTGAGAGGTGATGGAGCATAAATGGAGGTAATTCTTGATTTTATACATCCATCTAGATGTGTCCATGAAGGTAGTTAATTAATTGGGCAAGAGATTCAAAATACATGTGACCTATTTGTTTCACTAAAATTTTGCTTTAATTTCTTTAGAAAGAAAGTTGTAAAACTTGAAAGAAGGGTAAGGTTAGTAGAACCTGATGTGTTGTGCACACATGAATCCAGATGATTATGGATACTCTTATTTTTATAGGGAGGATAACTTGTAGATAAGAAAACAATATATAAAATGGTGGATTAGTGAGATAGTAGGGTGGATTGCCTAGTGTGAGATAGATCCAAGAAGCACAAGATCCTTGGAGGTTGTCAATCCACACTTTAAAAAAAATTAAGCTATGATATGCTAAAATTAGGTGATTTCATGAAATAAAATAAGGTACTAAAATCAAATATAATAAATTATTGAAAATAAATAAGTGATTTTGATTGAATACTAATGTTAAATCACTCAAACTTGATTCATTAAATAAGTTAAAATTCTACGATAAAAAAAAAAAAAACTTAGAAAGTAGAATTTGGGTGTGGCTAAATGGGTCGAGTTAGATTGATGTTGTGAAATGACACATAGGGACCATCAGTAATTGGGTATGACTATCGACATAGTTAACTGACTGTTTGTGGTTGTTAATCATTGGTGGCTAGGTAAGTTTGTCAGTTGTTAAGTAAGACCATCAACGGTTATCGTCAGATTTGGTTTGGGAAAACAAGTCTATTTAAGAGAGTTACAGAGAGGTTATGGGAGTGATGTTTATGTTGATCATTGGTTGTGAGGAAAAAATTAATGCTCAGAGGTATCTGCTTTAGGGATTGGGTGTTTAGGTGAGGGAGAATAGTTTATAGGTGGTTTTGGGTAGGAAGTGAAATATCTGGAGTTAAAAACTCCAACACAAGGAAATGAGATGGAAGGTGAGTAAAGGGGAATGACACAAGTAATGAAATAGATAGAGCTAATTATTGAATCTTGAAATTAGCTTTTATGTGTTGCTAGTCTTAAGAATGATGGTGTTGATTGAAAGCTATTGTGAATCCTAGAGCAATGTTAACATAATAATAGTGACTTGGCTCAAGATAATGAATTACAAAATTAACCTAAGCCTTTGACCTAGTATTTGGTTCACTAAGAAGCTTCTAGATTTGCCTGAGAGTTAGAATCTCTTGCCCCTTGAATGATCATTTTGACCTTCTCCTCCTTTCTTAATATAGGGGAAAGGGAGGTTAAAATGAAGAGTTTAACAAATGGTTTATCAAGTAGTTTTACCAATAGTCTAATCATGCATTAATCCTATGAAAAATAGTCTAAAATGAAATAACTGGTAATCAATGAGTGAGTTGTAGTTGATTCCTTTGATCATGCAAGAGCTCAAATAACCATTGGCAGTCTGGTTTAACCATCGATGGTCGAGGGATGATTATTAGTAGTCAAGGGGATATAGATAAAATTAGGTAATACACCAATGACTGGCATTCAATTCCATGGGAAATGGTTTGAGGTTAAATAATGGGATAGTTGGTAAATAATCTAACCCAAAGGGGGCCAAGGGGTGGTTTAAAGGTTAATGCAACATCTAGAACCATAGTGTACAATTTTCTAGTGTATACAATTCCCCCCTTTTTGTTATGTAGTTTATATCAACAAGTTGCAAAACAAAAAATGGAAGGTTGGTTGGATGCCCCAAGTATGAGAGGAGGTGTTCCCCCTCAAATTGAGAATCAATGAAGTGAAATAGAGTTAGTGGTAGGTTTGACACGTGAATAGATTATTATGAAAGTTGGTTAGGTGGACATTTAATCATCAACAGGCACATAAAATGTGACTAAGTATGATATCATAGATTGCACATAGATTAGGCTACCATAGATGAGGTAGGTTATAAAATAAGGTTGGATTAGAAGATAGGTGATAGGGTACCCAAGCCAAAATGTTAAGCATAGATGATATGAGTTATTATATAAACTCAAGTATCTTAGGAAAGGTTGATGTATTCATAGGTATCCAAAAATTGGATGTGATCCTGGGGAAAAAAATGATCATAGGTGTCAGGACTATAAAGGGTCATGCTTTAAGGCACCTAAATGGTTAGTGCACAAAAGTAGCACTAGTTTGTTAAGCATGGAATGGTAAGTATACAGTCAAAATGATCAAGGCAAGGTTGTCACAAAAAGTGCGAATGGTGGGTAAAAAGGACCAAGGTTAAGGTTAAGGTTAAGGGGCTGGTTGATTGGTGGAAAATGAGGTGCTCTCCAATGGGTGCATGTTTGTAGTAAGGTGGATATTTAAAAAAGTGTGGTTAGATTGGAAACATCTTATAGGGGTTGATTATTGATGCTTAGGGTCAACCATCAATAGTCAAATCTAAGCCCTAAAAGGGTGACCATTAAAGGTCAAATGAGACTTTAAATTGCTTATTTAAAATTTGAACCACAACATTTTCTCATTCTTTATTTTGTGTGAAAAAAATAATAAATTTTCTTATGCCAACTAAGTGAAGACTATGAGTGTGATTGAGTGAGTGAGGGTTGACTGAGGTTGGATAGTATGAGGTGGAGAGAGACCAAGGTGAGCCAAGGTAAGAGGTGATCCAATAATGATGTCACGAGATAGAGTGCAGGGTCGAGTACTAACAGTGGTATCGAGGGATTTACCATGATGAAGGATGCAGAATGAGGTAGGGAAAGTAATTAATTTCAAAATTGGTTTTGTGATTTTAATTTTTTTGTTTAGGTAGGTATACGTTAGAAATTAGGGGGGGGTATTTGAGTTTTGGGTGTGAAATTGGGTAGTGGGTGGGTAAATTATGGGTAGGAATGAAGGTAAGGGAGCTATTTAGAGGTTTAAGGCAAAAATGTAATAGTTTTATTGATTATTATAAGTGGGGTAGGTTAGAAATTAGGGTTTGGTCATAAATGGTCACCACACAGTGATCATCAGTGGTGACTATTGACCATCACTGATTAATAAGCAACTATCAAATGGTTAATATACAGACTGTCAGTAGTCCACCACCCTAACCATTGATGATCGAGGGTTGATCGGTGCTGGTCCCATAAGGAACTGTTAATGGTCAACACTCGACCATTGGTAGTTGGTATAAGTTTAGGGAATGGGGTAGAAAAGGGTAGAGGAGATAGTTAAGCAAAGGTAGAGAAGCGTGGGATAGATGAGGTGAATAGGTTAAGGTAGGAGGTTGGGTTAATAGGTAAATAGGTGAAGGTAGGGGTACAATTTAAAAGTTAAAATGCATAGGCTACATTTAAAGGGTTAAGTAAATTAAGGTAAACATCTAACCTTACAAGTGAGGAAGACACTATAGATGTGAGACCAAGTGCCCCAGCTCTTGGATGAGGTACATCGATCTATGATAGACTAGGAGTGGATGCACATGATTGTAGTTGGCCTAGGTAACATGATATTTTATTAGCACATGTTGAAAGATGTGGTAATGTTGGTAGCCCTCATTGAGAGATGGGACCTAGATACCAACACTTTATTACTATTTACTAGAGATATTACCATCCTGCTATAGGATATTCACTAGTTTTTGTGATTATTGATATAGGATGAGCCGATAGAGCATGTTGTCCCCCAAAAATATCAATCATTTTTGAGACAACATTTGAACTATTTTGGTACAACAGACCAAAATCCTCTCTCCCCTTCTCAAAAATTGTTCTGGGCATTCAAATTCTTCATTATTCAAGCTTTTTCAGATTTATATGGAATCAACTTGCTTGAAATCAGCAAGTTCAATAGGTTCAACAGGTTCAATGGCTTCCATAGGCGAGTTCAATCAAAAAAACAAGTTTCCAACACTTGGTGATTTTCAGGATTGGTTCAATGCCTTGGTTCAACCAAAATAATTTATCGACAAGCTTCTATGCAGTGTTTGAACCATTGAACCATTGAACCTTGAATGATTTTGGTTCAAAGGTTCAATGGGTTCAAAGGTTCAACGTCATCAAATGAGAATTAAGCGCTGTTGTCAAGGTCAAAGGTTTAGTGGGTTCAAAGGTTCAACAGGTTCAACGGCGGTTGGTTCAACATAGTTCGTTTCAAAGAGCTTGGTTCAAGCGGTCAATTGAATAAATAGAAACAAAGGAATGAACCATTGAACCATTGAACCAAACTTGGTTCAATCAATCGGTTCAAGTGGAAGGTTTAAAGGAGTGTCCCAAAAGTCAAAGAGATAAGTGCCCTTGTGGAGGGAATTTTTGTGGCAAAAGTGACTATGGCAAGAAAAGCCTAAAATAAAAGCCTGTCAGAGCCCAGTGGATGTTGCCAAGTGTCATCTATTGAGCCCCATTATACTTTGTTTCTAAGAGCTATGTAATTTGCCACGTGTCCCTTGTAAGATAAGTGGAATGTGACAAGTGTCTACATCTACATGAGTCCAAGTGAGTCTAAAGTGTATCTACGGTTTTTCTAAAGCATAACAGAAGCCACCACGTGTCCTCACCTATTTCACAGTGGAAGCTACCATATGTCACTTATTGAGATTGGTGGAAAATTGACTAAGGCAAAACCAAAGGAAAAAGTACCCTTGCATAGGACATTGAACCAAGATGAGTGCCCTTGCGGAGGGCAACGAGCAAAGGCAGACATAGGGAATTCCTTCGGAAAAGTTCTCTCAACAAAATGGTTAAGGCAAAAATCCTTCAAACTTTTTGTCCAAAGGAATTCACCCAAGAAAAAAGCTCAAAAACAAAAAACCCGACGGAAAGCTAAGGCAAAGCAAAGGAAGATTTCCTTCGGACAAATTGTTTGAAAGAATTCCTTCAGACTTTTTGTCTGAAGGAAAAGTCCACCAAAATAGAAAACCCACTAAGGAAATAAAATCCTGAAAAGCTACCACGTGTCCCTTATCAATTTGAAGTAGAATGTGCCACGTGTCCCTTACAAAGTTTAATAAAAACTGCCACATGTCATCTGCTGAGACATAATTTCTAGCAATGGAACATGCCACGTGTCATTTACAAAACTCAAATGGAACGTGCCACACAGCATCATCTGCATGAATCTAAAATGAGTCTAAAATGTTTCAAAAGGGAAGCTAAATCTCACTAAAATCTACCATGTGTTGACATCCACAATTTATTCCTTTGGTCTCTTTATTAAGTAAGGACTGTGGTGGGCCCCTAGTAAGCTATTGAAGTAAGCAGAGCGTGCCAAGTGCCATCCTCCATGGGATTCTCAAAAGACATTCAATATATGCCATGTATCTTGTTATAACTCCACAGAGCGTGACAAGTGTATGTATCTGCATCTTGAGTTTCTCATAAGTTTCAAAGCTTCTTTTAATAAGTGTCTCTCAGAGTCTTGCAGAATACTGCCAAGTGTCCTGATCTATTTTGTAGTGGAACGTGCCACATGTGTCAATTGTTAAGATTAGTGAAAAGCGACCAAAGAGTAGGATCCGATTGAACTAAGGACCTGATTCAACAGCCAGGAAAGGAGGACTGATGAAGAAGACAAGAAATATCCATGCATGAAATATGTTTCTAGAAGCAGACCACCAAGTGGACATTGGAGGACACAAACATTCAATGGCGTGACCCATTTCTCTGCATTGAGAAAAGCAAATAGGCAAATACGCCTGATTCCAGCATATCTTCTTGACATAATTTAAAATATATTGATTATGCAACATGATGTGTTACTATTCCCAAGTCTTTCTTGGAGGGATATATATTGGACTCTCTCTTATTGATCTAGAGAGATCTCTCTCTGTTATAACAAAACTCTGCCCAAATTGAAAGGCATTATTGAGACTTTGAGCTCAGATTGTTCATCATATTTCTTTGTTTAAATCAAAAAACAAGTTACTTTTAGGCTTTGTGCTGTTATAGCTTGTGTCATTCTAGGAGATTGTTCTTATGTCTATTTCCTAAATGTATTCTTGTTTATGAAATTTAACAAGCATAGCTAGTGGAGGTGATAAAGAAGGTGTCTTGAAGCCAGTTACTTTCAGACTTTGTGATGTTATAATTGTCTTTAGTATGTGTTTATTTTCTATTTCTATGTAAAGGACCTTGAGATGACTTTGTGCCCTCATTGTTTTTCATATTTCACTCTTTGGCAGTTGAAGTGGAGACTTTGTGCCTCATTTCATCCTCCTGTGTTACTATACCCTGTTACAAGTTACTTATCATCACCAGAAAGATTTTTTTTTCTGCTGAATAACACTTCTGAAAGAAGAGGAGTGTCTTATCTCATTTCATCTAGATTTTTCCTTTGATTTGTGCACATCATCTCTGAAAAAAGAGAGATGGATGGTTTATCCTACCCTTGAGTGTTATTTTTTGTTTATATATATATATATATATAGTATATAACTCCTACATATCTACAAGGAACCTCCCCTTGATGAGAGGAGAGATTAGTCCCCTTTTGATGTGGTAAACTTACACATTTGGCCCACCAATCTTCTTGCTGTGGTTGATCAGACCTATTTTGTTTATCAGTATGCTGATTGATAGAATATTCACCCAACAGTTTTTGGTGACTCCGCTGGGGAACACTAGTAATTTTATGCAATTTGAAGCCTCAAGTTTCATATTGAAACATCACCTGTGTCTTACCCATTATCATTATAGCCTTACCATCTTTATCCATTTTTGTTATATAATCTAGTCTGGAAACCAAATCCATTGGGAAAGAATGTGAAATTTAAAACCTCAAGCTTCAACCTGAAGCAGTGCCAATTCTTTTCCATTTTTGTTTCACAATCTGGCTGATCCATGCTATACGCGAAGCCAAAGGGATAAAGGTATTATTAATCCTGTATTCGAGTTGGTACAACAAAGTAATTTTGATTTGTCTCCTTCACCATCTCATCTCCAACGAACTAGGAGCTTTGCTCCTACTAAAGTCAGGTCTCCATTACCAAGCAAAGCATCCACTTCTGCTGTTAATAAAGCTTTGCCAATAATTACTCCTCTAAGATTTGTTATTCCTCCTTTTCATAGTCATAAAATGGCAGTTCAAGGCCCCTGGGGTAATTCTTTTAGCCCTCTCAATCTTACTCCGCCTCTACATGAGCTCCCATGTAGTTCAAGAAAGAATTTCCCCAAATTCTATGGTGATGGGAAGGTTCATCTTGACGAACACATTGTAACTTTTAGCATAGCCTGTGGTGTAATAGGTGTGGAATTTAAGGATGTAGTAGTTGGGCTATTTGTAGAAACATTACAAGGTGGTACTGAAGATTGGTTTTTCCATCTACAGGCTCAGTTAGTAACTGACTGGAATACCCTCAAAGCCAAGTTTGAAGCTAGATTCAACCTGTAGAAGATGCACATGCCCTTCTAGCTCAGCTCACACAGATGAAGAAAGAGCCTCATGAACTAATGAGAGACTTCATAGCCAAGTTATATAAACTGAGAAAAAGGATCCCTATAATTTCTTGACCTACAACTAAGAATCTAAAATGTTTCTTCATTAATTCTTAGTTACTTGAAATGAGTTTGTAATGAAATTGCTTCAAGAATTAAGTATAATATCAGAATTATATCCAAATATATGATAATAGATAAGCCACTTTGAGGGGGCAACCTCCACAGGCTTCAATAAGATCAGAATTCACAATATGATGATAAATGATTACCCACTACCTCCTATATATAGTCTATCTAGGCCATGGTTACTCCATATAATGACCTACTAATCAAAAGAAAGCATAGTTAAATGTAATATACCATCAAAGAGGGATAATTAAGCCACAAGTCAGCTAATAGTATCCTCATACATGTGATAGGTTAGGGGTGTAGCATGCCCTTCCCCTTCAAACCAACGTTGTCCTCAACGTTGAACAACTTTGGATGTTGTTGCAAAAAATCTTCACCTTCCCAAGTTGCATCTTCACTGCTTTGCTTTTTCCACTTGATCAAATATTCTCTAATCTCTCTAGTTATCAACCTCTTAGTACGTGTTTGGAGGATCTTCTCTAGTTCCAGAATGACTCATCCTTCTTCATCTAGTTCTAGGAGCTCTATCTGGGCAGAAACTTTCTATCCAATGACCTTCTTCAAATAAGAAACATGAAATATTGGGTGTATGTGAGATGCATGAGGTAACTCGATCTTGTAAGCCACACTTCCAATTTTTTGTAGAACCTAATAAGGGCCATAATACTTAGGAGCAAGTTTGTTGTCCTTTTTTTATTGCTTCAAGGACATCTGCTTGTAAGGCTGCAAATGAACAAATACCCAGTCACCCACCTCAAAATTTCACTCACTACGGTGTTGATCTGCTTGTTGCTTCATCTTATTTTGTGCCAAGGCCAAATTCTCTCTCAAACAAGCCAAAACCTCTTGTTGATGTTGAATGTGCTCTTCCACATCTCGAACCTTGGTGTGCACCTTTAATGAAGAAGTGATGGAAGGTGGATGGTAACCATAGAGTGATAGAAATAGAGACATTTTAGAAGAGGTATGGAAAGATGTGTTATACCACCATTCTGCAAGTGGTAGCCATTTAACCCAATGTTCTTTTTTATCTAACACAAAACAACGGAGATACCCCTCTAAATATTTGTTAACCGCTTCAGTTTATCCATCAGATTGGGGGTGGTAAGATGAGATATGAGCTAGCTGAGTACCCAAACAAGAAAATAGTTCAGTCTAGAAATTACTAGTGAAAATAGGATCATGATCACTTACAATTATTTTTGGAGTTCCATGTAATTTGAGAACTACTTCCATAAAAATAGCCACTACTGTACTTGCTAAAAATGGGTGTGAGAGAGCACAAAAATGGGCATATTTTGTAAGCCTATCCACAATGACCAAAATAACATTCTTACCTTTAGAACAAGACAACCCAGTGATGAAATCCATGGAAACCTCCTCCAACCTTTGACTAGGAATTGCTAATGGTTTTAACAAACCTGGGGTCTTAACTATTTCACCTTTATTCTGTTGACATATCAAGCATTTTTCCACAAAATTTTGTACATCTCCCTTGAGTCCTTCCCAAAATAATTCTTTCTTAATTATATGATAAGTTTTCAAGAACCTTGAGTGTCCCCCAATTGGAGATGCATGCAACTCTGCAAGAATCTTATGCTTAAGCTCTGAATTTTTGCACAAGTATAACCTACCCTTATACCATAAGACATTACCTTTCCATTCAAATTTGTCAGAGGATAAATTACCTTGCTGGAGATTCTAAATCAGAACTTGTGTATCCTTGTCTTTCTCCCATTCTAACCTAGCTTCATCCACCCAATCTGCTTGCAACATAGACATTGCACAAAGTAATGCTTCTGTGGATGCATCTCATCTAGATAGTGCATCTGCTACTACATTATCTTTACCCTTATTGTAGATGATTTCAAAATCATAACCCAACATTTTGGTTACCCATTTTTGTTTTTCCTCAGATGATAATCTTTGCTCCAAAAAATATTTGAGACTATCATGATCCGTTTTCACCTTAAAGTGTCTACCCATCAGATAAGGCCTCCATTGTTTAACTGCATGAAGAATAACCATCATTTCTTTCTCATAGATAGGTTTTTTTTAGATTATTACATTTGAATTGATGACTTTCAAATGCAATGGGTCTTCCTTCTTGCATTAGTACTGCCCCCAATCTTGACCCAGAAGCATCACATTCAACAGTAAATGTCTATGAGAAGTTTGGAGTAGCCAAAACTGGAATGGTGCACATAGTTACTTTTAGTTTCTCAAATGCTTTGGTGGCATCATCATTCCAATGGAAAGCATCCTTATTTATAAATGTAGTGAGTGGAGCTGTTATGCTGCCATAACCTTTCACAAATCTTCCATAGCAACTTGTTAGTCCAAGGAACCCTCAAAGTTTTTTAAGAGTTTTTGGCATTGGCCATTCCATTATCACTTTGATATTTTGGGGATCAAATTTGAAACCTTCATGGGAAACAATGTGACTGAGGTACTCTGCCTCTTATACTCCAAAAGCACATTTAGAAGGCTTTGCATAAAGTTGGTGCTTCTCCAAAACTATCAACATCTGTTTCACATGTTGCAGATGTGCTTCCCATGTCTGACTATAAATCAATATGTCATCAAAGAAAACTAGCACAAACTTCCTTAAAAAAGGTCTAAAAATAGTGTTCATCAAGCTCTGAAAAGTAGATGGTGCATTTGTAAGACCAAAGGGCATTACCCAAAACTCATAATGGCCCTCATGTGTTCTAAAATCAGTTTTATGAACATCGTCATCCTTGATTCTAATTTGATGGTACCCCAAGCAAAGATCCAATTTTGTGAAATAATTAGCACCATGCAACTCATCAAGTAAATCATCAATTACTAGAATAGGAAACTTATCTTTGATGGTGTACTTGTTGAGTTCCCTTTAATCTGGGCACATCCTCCATGTGTCATCCTTCTTTTGCACCATGATCACTGGTGATGAATATGCACTTTGGCTATGCTTGATGATCCCTGCCTCCAGCATCTCATAGACCATATTTTCAATTTCAATATTTTGTGCATATGGATATCTATATGGTCTAATATTTGTTGGTTGACTACCTAAAATTAGTTGAATGGCATGATCATGTTCTCTTTTTGGTGGTAGTCCTTTTGGCATGGCCCCAAAAATAGATGAGTGGTTCTCAAGAATTATCTGTAGATCAGGATGTGTAGATACCTGTGTGGGTTGAACTTTTATGGAGCATAATCATGTAATAATTCCCTCTTCTCCCTTTTTTAGAATCTTGGTCATTTGATTTGAACTAATCAATTGTGGAGATTTTGCATGTAACCCATGTAGTTCAATTTTCTTACCTTCAAAATGAAAGCACATGAATAGTTTTTGGAAGTTCGTCTCAATGGTACCTAAGGTTGTGAGCCATTAGACTCCCAAAACAATGTCTGTGTTACCCATGGGAATAACAAACATAGGAGAGTCAAGATTTTACCCACCCATAATAAGCTTAATACTATGGCATTTGCCTAAATAATTAATTGTGCCACCATCTGCAATCATGTCCAAAATTTTTGGTGCTGGGTAGATGAAATAGCTCAATTGAGTGGCCAACTTATGGTTTATAAAGTTATGTGTGCTCCCTGAATCAATCAACACTGTCACCTTCTGTTTCTTGAGGAAACCTTCTGTTTCTTGAGGAAACCCACCACTTTAAGAGTTTGTGGAGTGCTAATACCTGCAAGTGCATGATAAGAGATTGTAGGTTGGGAATATTCAGGTACCTCCTTTATATCTTCCTCATCATCATTAGAGGCATCATCTGCTTCTTCATCTTTGTTTGGTCCCTCAATGTAGAATAACTTCTTCTCAGCACATCTATGTCCTTTACTCCACTTGCTGTCACAACCAAAACATAATCCTTTTGCATGTTTCTCTTCAATTTGCTGAGGGGTCAATCTAGTAGGTGGAGGAAATGTTGGTGACGATATGATATGATCTTTGAAGTGAGTGAATGGATACTTCTTGTTGGATATGATTTTTTCCTCAACTCTACATGCCAGGATAATAGAATCAGAAATATTAAGTGGATTAAACATGTGTACCTCATGTTGAATGTGGTCCTTGAGTCCACCTAAAAATAGGTCATTCAAGTTTGCTTCAAAAATGATCTCCACACGTAAGGATAGGTTCTGAAAATGATGAATATAATCCTTGACAGAGCTACTTTGTCACAAAATTTCTAGTTGGCTATAGTAATTCTCTGTCACACTATTGCCATAGTGTAATTGTAGCTCCTCTATAAAAACTGACCAGGTGACATTGAGAGTCATCTTTTTCTTTTGAGCACACAACCATCGATACCAAATGAATTGATCAGGTTCAAGATATAAGGATGCCATGGTAACCTTCTGTCCACCTGGAATCTGATGTAGGTAAAAAAACTCTCTATTTGGTTGATCCAATTGAGTGGATCTTTTCCATCAAATTTGTGCATATCCACCTTTGGTAATAGGTTCCTTTGTGGCCATGGAGTTAGATTTGAAGTAGATTGGTTAGGAGAACCACCCTAGTGGGTTTGTGAAATAGAGTTAGCTTGATGATTTGACTGATTAATGTTCAAAGCCATCATGATATCTCCCAAAATATCTTGTATGGATTGCATATTAGATTGTATGTCTTGTACCTCACTCTAAATGCCTTGCACACTATATTCAAGTTGGCTCACTTTGTGATCTATGTCAAAAAACCATAGTACAAAGGGTCTAGTACATCCCCCTTTTGACTCCATCTCTTCCTTGTTAGGAGTTTTACCTGGAGTTTCAACACCCTTTCCTCAGCCTCGAGTTTGTGGACCTGCCATAAAAGAGTTTTACGATGTCGACCCTTATTGGCACTTTTGACCCAACTTTGACCAACTGATTTTGGAATCATGTTAGCCTCAAATCAAAATATAAAAAGAACATATTGTATCCAAATTTTTATAAGATTTCCAAAAATGTAAATAACTCAGAAAAATTCTTTGAATTGTGCGTTATAGATCAATTTTATGAAAAACCATAAAATAGCGATAACTTTTATAAAACAAATCCAAATGAGCTGAAATTTTAATGAAGCTTAATCTGATTATTTCTCACCTCCAACAAAAATTTTGTAGATAAATTCACAACCATTTTTTATATATCGCAAAATTAAAAAATTTAGTGTTTCACCCAGAAGATTGCCCAAATCGCAGCTCTGATACCACTTGTAATGAAATTACTTTAAGAATTAAGTATAATATAAAAATTATATCCACATATGATTGAAATATATCCAAATATATGATAATAGATAAGCCACTTTGAGGGGGAAACCTCCACAAGCTTCAATAAGAGCAAAATTCACAATATGATGATAAATGATTACCCACTACCTCCTATATATAGTCTATCTAGGCCATGGTTACTCCATAGGCCAACCTACTAATCAAAAGAAAGCATAGATAAATGTAATATAACATCAAAGAGGGATAATTAAGCCACAAGTCAGCTAATACTATCCTCATACATGTGATAGGTTAGGGGCGTAGTAGAGTTTCCTGCTGAGACGTGATGGTAAAATAGACCTTGTTGCAGCTCAAGATTTTGCCACTAAGGTAGAAGATGATCTCATCTTGGTAGGGAAGATAATAAGAGATCCAAATAGAAATAGATCCTTAATATCTTCTATATATCTATCTACAGGCACCACTGATCCAATGGTGCAGAAGTTGGCAAATGAGTTGCTTGCTCTCAAAAAGAAAATGGCACAAGGAATGTCTTATGCTCCTTCATACAAAGATATGCCAAGGAGGACATTTCAAAATCAATCGTACCAGGGCAATGCTACCAAGAATCAAGGGCAGCTAAATCATCTTCCCCACCACAGGGGAAACTTGCCATTGAAGCACCCCCAACCAATTCAATAATGGGATATCTTGAAGCAGAATCGGATTTCTCTTTCCAGCCTGAATTGAGTCAAAAAAATGACGCTGATGCCCTTGTATAAAACCAAGAAGAATTAGCTGGTGACTCCAACATTAGTTTCTTGAACTACTAGGATGAATCTAAAAGTAAAGGAGAAGCATTTGATGGATCATATGCTGTGTTCACACGGTCTAAGAACCAGTCAGCCCAATAAGCTAATAAAGAGAAAATAGAAGAGCAACCTCAACCAAAAATTTCAATTTCTAAATGTGGAACCTCTCTACCTTTCTAGTGAAAGGACCCAATGATCACCAAAAAGGTAAGTGCATTAATTTCATCTTCACCTTTAACTTTAATTTTGCAAATCAGTCCTTCCCCCCTACAAACTAGAAGGTTGAATTACCTTTCTCTATTCCTAGTCCAATTCAGTCATTTGACATAATTGATCATGTCAAGAAAACCAAAATTCAAATAACTAAGTTTGAATATTTACAATCCAATCTTGAGCAGCTGGATAAGTTAGTTGAGTGTGTGAAGAATAAGATCATCCTTGTAGAACAAGATGCTAAGAAGGTAACTCATGATTCCCCAAAGAACATGCCCATCCCAAACAATCTTGTCATTACTCCTCCTACTACCCCTAGAAAAATAGAACCTTTCTATATTTCCTTATTGATAAATGGTCACAAGTTGAGCAACTGCATCATAGACTCAAGAGCTTCAGATAATGTCATGCCTGCCAAAGTGGTAGAATCTCTTGATCTCACATTGACCAAAATATTTGGTAGATGTTTCTTCATGGAGAATAAGTACCACTATTGGGGTAAATCAAAGACACCCAATTTGCATTTGCAGCCTTTCCAGACAAAAGAATCAAGATGACAGTTTTGGTGGCTGATGTTCCAGCCTCATACGACATTCTTCTGGGATAATTTTTTTGCAAGAATGTTGATAGAAAATTGAGCATAAACCTATCTGAAGTGAGGATCCTTGTCAAAGGCATCATGGAGAGGCTGATTCCTGAAAAGGAATCAAAATATATTGTCACTTAGACATCAGCCCCTGAAGCTCAAATTCTATTTGAGTCTTCAGGCATGGGTTACTACTTTCTAGCTACATATAAAGTTCATGAAACATTTGACAAAGCTCTTGAAAGTGTCAACTTGGAAATTAGTTCAGCTAGAACAATAGAAGAATTGGTAGGTTGCAATACAGACAAAGAAGGATCTTCCCTCTCTAATGATAGAAAATCTAAAGAAAAATTAGTGTCTGATGAGGTATGGATTTTGGAATTCGATGGCAGTTGCTCCTCTTTTAATTCAGGAGCCAGGATTGTATTGATATCTCCTCAAGGAGATATTTTTCCTTACTCATATAAGTTACAGTTTAGCAACACCAATAACACAGCTGAATACAAATCTCTATTACTTGGATTGAAGGTAGCTTGAGACAAAGGCATCAAACTCTTTCATGCCAAAGGAGATGTTAAACTGGTGGTTTGTCAAGTAAATAACTTGTACCAAACCAAGAATGAAAGATTTTGCCATTACCATAATCTAATTTGGGACCAAATTGAAAGCTTTGATGCTTTCAACATCTCTGCTATACCCAGAGATTTCAATGATTGAGTTGATACACTAGTTGTTTTAGTAACTCTCTTAGTCCCTCACTCAAACTTCAAAGAAGACAAGTACACTATTGAGTTGGTCTTTAGACCAAGTGTGCCTGACAATGATGATCATTGGCAAGTATTCAATGATGATCACTAAATCACTGCCTTCTTGGAACAAAGAGATAGCCTCAAATAGTTGCACTTTGAAGGCAGTGAACCTCAGAAGTGTGAACCAACCCCTTAATTAAGTTTAGATGCAAATGAAGAATTCTTGAAACTCAAAGGGAATAAAATTCCCAAAGGCCTAGTTTTCCTTGAGAAACTATTTGACAAGCATGATAGGTTCGTCAAACATTAGCAAATAGATTCAAGCTCCTCTCAGGGATTTGATCAAATAAATATAACTACCAAGGAAGATCCTAAAATGGTGAATATTGAGAAGTGCTACACTCTTGAGGAGAGATTCAAGTTTACTAATTTTCTCAGCCAATACATGAACGTCTTAGCATACTCTTATGATGACTTGAAGTCTCTCAGTCTTAATAGACATTTTCTATGACATTCCTCTCAAGGCTGACTCAATGCCTTATAAGCAAAAATCTAGATAGTACAATCTGAAAATTATCAGGTACTATTCTGTCTGAGATACAAAAAAGGTTAAATGCTAGAATCATTTTTCCAATGCATCATTCCACATGGATTGCAAACATAGTGCCTATAAGGAAGAAGAATGGAAAAATTCACATTTGTGTGGATTTTAGAAATCTTAATCAGTCATATTTGAAGGATAACTATCCTTTTGCCAGTCATGGATCAAGTGCTTCAAACAGTGACAGGTTTGGAGATGTTATCAATGTTAGATGGCTTCTCAGGATACAATCAAGTTGAAGCTAGTGAAGTAGACCAACACAAAACTACATTCACCACATCTTGGGGCATGTTTACATATAGAAGGATGCCTTTTGGCTTGATAAATGCTGGCACCACCTTTCAGAGAGAAATGGACCTTGCTTTCAAGGATGAGGTGGGTAAGTTCATTATGGTATACCTTGATAACTTGAATCATCTTTTCAAAGCATCGTTTTGATCATATACACCACCTGCAACAAGTGCTAAAGTGCTGCCACCAGAATGACATTTCCTTGAACCCCAAGAAGTCCATTTTAGAGTAATAGAGGGGAAACTTCTTGGACACATTGTGTCTAAAGAAGGCATAAAGATTGACTCAGACAGAGTCAAGTCTATTCAATAACTTACCTTGCCTACAAGTAATAATGTTGTTCACTCTTTCTTCAAAAAGGTGTATTTCTTATGAAGGTTCATCCTCAAATTTACTGAGAAGACTTAAAACATTGTGAACATGATGAAGGGAAAGGCCACCTTCAGCTGGGATAAAGAAGGTAAGTCAACATTTGAGGATATCAACACTGCCATTGCCCATGCCCCAACTCTGGTTTGTCTAGACTACAACAAAGAGTTCATCATATACAGTTATGCTTCTGAACACACATTTTTAGCAATCTAGTTCAATAGAATAAAGAAGGTATGGAATCTCTCATTTATTTCATGAGCTTCCCTCTCAAATCTCATGAGTTGAAATACTCAAATATGGAGAAGCATGCTTATGCAGTGGTGAAGGCAGTCAAGCATTTTCTGCTTTTACATCCTAAATTCACACACTACTGCCTTGGTTCTTGACACTACATTCAAGTCCATATTAACTCATCAGGTGTTTGGGATGAAAAGAGGCAATTAGATTGTAAAGATATAGGAGTTTGATCTAGACATCAAGCCAATAAAGCTAGTATGGAGAAAAGGCCTATGCCAATTAATTGCTAATAACAAACCAAAAGAAATAGAGCATGAAGAAGTAGAGGTGGAAGACACATCGATAGTTCTCTTTGTCTCCACCACAAATGAGTGGTATTCAGGTATTGATAATTTCCTTACTTATGGTGAGTGTCCTACCCACTTATATTACAAAGAAAGGAGGACTATCAAGTTGAAAGTTGCCAATTTTGTCCCTTTGGGATAATGGCCTGTACAAGAGGAGCCTTGATGGAGTATTCTTTCACTGTGTAGACAAAGAGAAGCAAAGCCAACTTTTGAAATCCTTCCACAATATAGCCTATGGAGAACATTTTTCTACTCCTGTGATAGCCCACAAGATTCTGTGAGCTAGGTATTACTGGCCAACTCTTTTCCAAGATGCATATAAGTGGGTGTGAAAATGTGAACTCTGCCAGTAATTTATTGGAAGACCCAAGTTAGCTGCCCTGCCTCTCAAGCTAGTGGTCATAGAGGAACCATTCCAGCAATGGGGAATTAATTTTATTGGAGCTATAAACCCATCTTTAAGTATTGGACATGATTATGTCCTTACAGCAACTGACTACTTCACCAAGTGGGTAGAAGCAATTCCAACCAAGCATGCTACTTCAGAAGTAGTGTGCAATTTCCTCAAGGAGAATATCATTTCCAGGTTTGGAGCCCCAACCAAGATTTTTACTAACAATGTAGCTTATTTCACTTCCTAGGAGATTACACAATTCTATTTCTACTATGGGATTACACTCTCCCATTCTTCTGATTACTTTGAACAAGGGAATGGACAAGCTGAATCAAGCAATAAGAACCTAGTGACTATCATCAAGAAGCTGGCAGATGACAACAAAAGGACATGGCATAAAGCATTGGTTAATGCTCTATAGGTAGATAGAATTACACCAAAGAGAGCAATTGGTATATCTCCTTTCCAACTTCTTTATGGTATCAATGCTAAGATACCAATCACCTTGGAATTGCCAGCATTAAAATTGGCTAAGGCAATTGAAGATCAGACATATGAAAGCCCCCTTGATAAGAGGATCATGTGCCTGAATGAGCTGGATGAGCAGAGAACTATGGTGGTAGACCGAATTGCTGCCCATCAAAGTCTGGTGAAGAAACTCTTTGACTAGAAGGCAAAAAATCATGATTTCCAAGTTGGAGATCAAGTCATGTTGTGAGACAAAAGTAGAGAACCAAAGGGGATGCATGGAGAGTTTGAATCCTTTTGGAGGGGCCCATTTATTATTCATCATCACAATGGTGAAAATAGCTTCCTGTTGAAGTATCAAGATGGCACACTCTTTTTTCTGCCTCAAAGTGGGCAACATCTGAAACACTTCAATTCTTGAAGTACCAGATCATTTCATCTATAAATATGTATATTTGTATAGTTTTTATTTCTATTTTATTTTATTTGTTTTCATTTTTGATGCCTTTCATTTCTGGGTAACATGACTCCATAGCCCAATGGAACACTTCAAGGCACTAGAGATTCTGGTTTCTACTCCCCTCAGCTGTTCCAAATTTTCAACTGAAGGAAGTTCCCCAACTGGAGCTAGCTATTGTCCCCCAAAAATATCACTCATTTTTGAGACAAAATTTGAACTATTTTGGTCCAATATACCAAAATCCTCTCTCCCCTTCTCAAAAATTGTTCTGGGCATTCAAATTATTCATTATTGAAGCTTTTTTAGATTTCTATAGAATTAACATGCTTGAAATCAGTAGGTTCAATAGGTTTAATAGGTTCAAAGGCTTCTACAGGCGAGTTTAATCAAAAGAACAAGTTTCCAACACTTAGTCATTTTCAAGATTGGTTCAATGCCTTGGTTCAACCAAAATTATTTATTGGCAAGCTTTTATGCAGTGTTTGAACTATTGAACCATTGAATCGTTGAACCTTGAACCATTTTGGTTCAAAGGCTCAATGGGTTCAAGGGTTTAATGTCATCAAATAATAATTAAGTGTTTTTGTCAAGGTTCAAAGGTTCAATAGGTTCAATGGTAGTTGGCTTCAACATGGTTTGTTTCAAAGAGCTTGGTTCAAGCGGTCAATTAAATAAATAGAAACGAAGGAATGAACCATTGAACCATTGAACCAAACTTGGTTCAATCGATTGGTTCAAGTGGCAGGATCAAAGGAGTGCCCCAAAAGTCAAAGAAAAAAGTGCCCTTGTAGAGGGAATTTCTATGGCAAAAGTGACTAAGGCAAGAAAAACCCAAAACAAAAGCCCATCAGAGCCTAGTGGATGCTGCTAGGTGTCGTCTACTGAGCCCCATTATACTTTGTTTCTAAGAGCTACAAAAGTTTCCACATGTGCCTTGTAAGATAATTAGAATGCAACAAGTGTCTGCATCTGCATGAATCCAAGTGAGTCTCAAGTGTATCTATAGTGTTTCTAAAGCATAGCGGAAGCCACCACATGTCCTCACCTATTTCACAGTGGAAGCTGCCATGTGTCACCTATTGAGATCAATGGAAAATTGACTAAGGCAAAACCAAAGGAAAAAGTACCCTTGAAGAGGACATTGAACCAAGCCGAGTGCCCTTGTAGAGGGAAATGAGCAAAGGCATACACAAGGAATTCCTTAGAAAAAGTTCCTGTGGCAAAATGGTCAAGGTAAAAATCCTTCAAACTTTTTGTCTGAAGGAATTCACTCAGGAAAAAATCTTGAAAATAGAAAACCTAATGGAAAGCTGAGGCAAAGCGAAGGAAGATTTCCTTCAGACAAATTGTCTGAAAGAATTCCTTTAGACTTTTTGTCTGAAGGAGAAGTTCACTGAAACAGAAAACCTATCGAGGAAATAAAAGCCTAAAAATTTGCCACGTGTCCCTTATCAAGTTATAACAGAACGTGCCATGTGTCCCTTATTAAGTTCAGTGGAAAATGCCACGTGTCATCTGCTAAGACACAGTGTCTAGCAATAAAATGTGTCATGTGTCATCTACAAAACTCGAATGAAATGTGCCATGTGGCATCATTCGTGTGAATCTAAAATGAGTCTAGAATGTTTCAAAAGGAAAGCTAAAGCTCGATGAAAGCTGCCACATGTCGACATCCATAGTTTTTTCCTTTGGTCTCTTTATTAAGGACTGTGGTGGGCCCCCAGTAAGCTACTGAAGTAAGCGGAGTGCACCAAGTGTCATCCTCTATGGGATTCTCAAAAGACATTCAAAATATGCCACATATCCCATTATAACTCTACAGAGCGCGATAAGTGTCTGTATCTACATCTTGAGTTTCTCATAAGTTTTAAAGCTTCTTTCAATAAGCATCACTCAGAGTCTCATGGATATTGCCAAGTGTCTTGATCTATTTTGCAGTGGAACATGCCACGTTTCAATTATTAAGATAAGTGGAAAGTGACCAAAGAGTAGGATCTGATTGAACCAAGGACCCGATTCAATAGCCAAAAAAGGAGGAACAATGAAGAAGACCAAAAATATCCACGCATGAAATATTTTTCTAGAAGTAGACCACCAAATGGACATTGGAGGACACAAACATTCAATGGCGTGACCCGTTTCTCTGCATTGAGAAAAGCAAATAGGCAAATACGCCCGATTCCAACATATCTTCTTGACAGAATTTCAAATATATTGAATGCAACATGATGTGTTACTATTCCCAAGTCTTTCTTGGATGGATATATATTGGAATCTCTCTTATTGTTCTAGAGAGATCTCTCTCTATTATAAAAAACAAAACTCTGCCCAAATTGAAAGGCATTACTGAGACTTGGAGCTTAGATTGTTCATCATATTTATTTGTTTAAATCAGAAAGCAAGTTACTTTCAAACTTTATGCTGTTATAGCTTGTATCATTCTAGGAGATTGTTCTTATGTCTATTTCCTAAATGTATTCTTGTTTATGCAATTTAACAAGCAGAGCTAGTGGAGGTGACAAAGAAGGTGTCCTAAAGCTAGTTACTTTCAGACTTTGTGTTATTATAATTGTCTTCAGTGTGTGTTTATTTTTTGTTTCTGTGTAAAAGACCTTGAGATGACTTTGTGCCCTCATTGTTTTTTGTATTTCACTCTTTGGCAGTTGAAGTGGAGACTTTGTGCCTCATTTCATCCTTCTTTGTTACTATACCCTGTTACAAGTTACTTGTCATCACCAGAAAAATTCCTTTTGTCTGCTGAACAACAATTCTAAAAGAAGAGGAGTGTCTTCTGTCATTTCATCTAGATTTCTCCTTTGATTTGTGCACATCATATTTGAAAAAAGAGAGATGGATGGTTTATCCTACCCTTGAGTGTTATTTTCTATTTATATATATAGTATATAACTCCTGTATATCTACAGGGAACCTCCCCTTGATGAGAGCAGAGATTAGTCCCCTTTTGATGTGGTAAACCTACACATTTGATCGACCAATCTTTCTGTTGTGGTTGATTAGACCTATTTTGTTTATCAATACACTAATTGACAAATTATTCACCCAACAGAGCACATCAATAATAAGGAGTGAGATGTGTAAATAGATCAATAGTTTAGCATAGACTTTGTTCATGCTAGGTGGTATGCGAGAGTTTTCCATTATGCCCCTATATATCACATGGATAGGGGAGTTAGATAGCTTATCATGATGATGATGATAGCCATTACTTGCTATGCACTCACAGATTCTAGTAGTGGCAAATTTCTATTTTATTGCTAGGTGCTATTTTAACATGATGATTAACTAGATAATGTTTTCTTGGGCCTTGGTTTTACTAGTGCATATCTATCGAGAGCTCTAGGGATATAAAGTACATAGGAGGCATGGCATTAGCATCATGTTTTTTCTACACTATTGGGCATATGAGCACATCTGGGTGCTATTACCAAGTGGATTAGCATGGTAGGCATGAGACCAGGGGGATTTATGCACTTACAACACCCAAAGGAGTAATACAAGACTTGGAGTGGTATAGAGATAGGTTGGAGGCATTAGTGGATAGGGAGGTTATTTGGAGGTCATATATTAGATTCTTAACATATGCAAGCTATGCTAGGCAAACCCTATCATTTTAGAGTTATAGATGGATATATGGGATATGGGAGCATGAGGTGGAGTTCATTCCATTTGATAGGGTCAAAAGATAGTTTGGGCTTGTTTAGGATGTCCCAGATGATTTTTTGAGGTATAAGAGAGAGGATGTTGAGGCACCACTACTTTCGCTAGAGCTCAAGGAGATAGAGATTTATTGTGAAGAGTTACCAATGGCCATAATTATTGATGATGTAGGGGTTATGCTAGTTTGAGGCCCATTATGCAGTGGTAGTGTTTAAGGGAGATAGTGCACAACAAGATCTTGATGTAGACATGGTGGAGGGGGTGGGACTAGATGGATGTGGATTCCCCTAATAGGTAGGCACTCATCATGGAGAGAGATTAGACATGGGTGACACTAGCCACAAGATAGATAGCTCTAGTAGTGATGAATGTAGAGAGATATATGGCACATATCCAAGTGGATACCCTTATGCAGGAGAGGGATACAACATGGGCACAACTAGCCTTAGTAACATAGAAGGATGCCTTGAGATAGGTAGGAGGGTAGGCACTAACACTTGCAAGACCATTGAAGACCATCTTTGTGGCTAGGTATGTCGCCATGGTAAGGAACTTATATACTATAAGGCACTGGTCTTTAGAAATATTTTAGATGGGCCCTGATATGCCAAGTATAGAGCACTGGTTACTGGGGGAGCTATTAGTGCTACATCGGGTCAGTGGCTAGTGTCTGTAGGTGCATAGACAAATCTTAGAGATGGATAGGATCTAGGGAGTAGTAGTACCCCTCCACTCTAGACTCCAATGAGATGCCTATTTTTGTGTATTACATGATTTTCATACTGACCTATGAGCTGATGCAATAAGATGTACACATTTATTTGAGAGACATGGACATTATTATGATTTATGATTATTTATTACTATGAGCTTATGGATTTAATTATGGGTTATGGATGTTTATGGTTATGGTTAGTTATTTTAAGTTCATGATGTGATGATTTTGTTTGTGATATGATCATGATGTTGTGATTAACATTTCTCTTATCAGTAGATGCATGCTTAATTAAATGTTAGAAATGTGGATTAATGAATATATGTTCCCCTTTATCTAGATAGACATGTGATGGATAACATATGTGGTGACTCATTGGTTTATAAATGGTTATAAATATGATAAATGATGGTGATTAATGAGATTTGATTGGTTATTTAGATAGATGAGGTGAATTTTGATATATGAGGTGGTTAATTTATTAAAATGTCTTTATGGTTAAAACACTTAAACAAATAAGGTAGAAGCAAATCAAGAAACAAAACCTAAAATGTTGATTCAAATGTTGTTTAATGAATTTTGTTTGATTAGATGAAGGTGAATTAATATTGAAACACATAGAGTAAGTTTGGACAACAAAACTAGATGTGATAAAATAAAAGAAAGATAAAATAATCAAAAGACAAATGCCCTAGTGAGTGCATCAACAAATAGGTTAGAGAAAATAAGGAGACATAATGCTCTGTCATTGGTGAGGACCAAAACAAAATAAAGATAGACCAACTTATGAACCTAAGCCCTTAATAGGCCTCACATCAACATTTGTCAATTAGTTAAAATGTCTCTTGATCACATAGTGTCAATTAAGATCAAAATCCCTTATTTATAGAGGGTATAAAGGGAAGATGGATGATAAAGGAACCTTCATATGAGGTTAGGCTTTCCTCTTATGTAGGTTGCCAAATAATCAGTGTAAAAAAATTTATATCATATATGGTGTAGATTGATCGATGCAAGAAGTCTACTCATGAAAACCAATTGAAGCTTCCAAATAATGGGCCTTTTGATATTTTTGTTATTATTTTTGAGAGGTTGGGGAAGCTGATCGATGTGAGAAGCTTCTAATAAATTGATTGATTTTGAGAAATACTTTGACTTAGCCATCCTTCAAGGGAATGGTCTAAGATTTTTGAGACTTTTTTTAGGTTGATTGATAGTTGTCATTCAAGGGAGCAATTTACCTTATATTGAGCAATTTTGATTGGTTTTGGCAGTTGTCCTTCAAGGGAGCAGTCTACTGATGCTAGAAGTGACCCATACGAGGTATGATTTTTAGTGTGTTTATTTTTTATGACATAGAATTACTTATATAGGCTTAATGAAGGCAAAACTAAAGCACAAAAAGGTTAAAGTAGTGGCTGAGAGGGTTCTTTGAGAGACAATGACAATAGGATTCCATCTTATTAGGGGTGAAAAGTATCCATGATAATCATGCCATGGGTAGAGCCATAGTAGCCATACTTAAAATTAAGGTTACAATTATGATGAAAAATCACATGATTTTATGCTTTAATTGGTAGTCTTCAAAGTGAGGGGATGAAGGGGAAAAATATCATAAAACAAGGGATGAGCTTAAGTTAGACAGAAGGTGAGTTTGATATTATTTTGCAAAAGAAATGATATAGATGCAAAGCATTGAGAGACTCAGTTTTTGATTTCCATTCAAGAGAGGATAATCGATAAGCTCCTAATCTATACTTATGCATAATGATATAAGGTGATCCAGAGTTTAATTTAGAAAAAGTTTCCAAGTCATTATGAAATCAATTTCACAACGTAGATCTCATCGATAGCTTTCTGTCACTTTTTGCGGTTTGCAAAATGGACACCGTATGCAAAAGTTATAAGTCGTTGAAGTTTTTTTGCTACAAGTAAAATGTGGTGTCGCAAGATGATGTGGTGCAATGTGGGCACACCAAGTGGACCAATCATATGGTGACACATGGCAATCAATGGGTGTCTAAAAACTTTGGGTGATTTTTGTCTTTGATAGCGTGCATGGATAAATGCATTGAATTTGTAAAGTCCATAGAAAAATCTCATTGTATTTGTTAAGTCCGTAGAAAAATCTTATTACATTGCAAGTCCATAGAAATTTTAAAATGATTTGTAATTATTGTTTGGTAATATCATACTTAACATGCCCTGGCCACATGGGAGAAACCAACCACTTTTCTGAGTCACAACTTGAGAATGGGTCACATAGCATGTATTATGCCGTGAGAAATGGGAGAATGGATCACGTTCCATGAAGGCCGAGTCATAGTAACATATATGATAATCGGTATAACAACCAACAGATAAGCCAAGTTGGTAAACCAACATCCCATGATTATTTTGGTGCCTTGAGCCCACCAAAAGGGGGGCATTAGCAATATTAAAGGAGCCACCATCCTTTTTAAAAGCCTGGAGAATCGTTCCACCCACACATGTGGGACAAATGGATAGTCAAGCGCCTAAATAGAAGGCTGAAGACTTGAACCGCTGACCTCCCATGCAAAAGAGATAAGCTTTGACCACTTATTCTATGTAATTTCAAGTGATATGAAAGCTATGGACTTGTATTTAAAGGGTAGCTTTTGGCCGACTGTGTATTGGAAAATATAGACCAATTTATTGTATTTAGTCATTTTGAAGCCCTTAGAGGCCGAACCAGTGCTCAGAGTAAACTACAAAGTTGTTTAGAATTATGATATGCTTTGCGAAGTATATTCATTTTCCCATTTTGGAGAATTTGTGATGCCATTTTGATCTATCTAAGTTTCCAATTTTAATTTGGAGAAGCCTTTGCTTGTGATTCAGGGAGGTGAAGGACGTGCTAAGTCAGCGAAGGTCTGATCACTATTATTGCAGAGAGATATGATCTTTTGTTGTTTGTAAGTATTATTTTAACTTTCAAATTTAAACAACATTAATGGATCGGTTCGATAAGAACCTGGGGACGTAGGAATTCCAAACCTCGTAAACAATTTCTGTGTTTTGATCTTTGGATTTATTTTTGCATTTCAATTTCAGTTATTATTCAGATTTAAATCAGAATGCAAAGTTTAATCATTTGATCATTTACAAAAAATTGGATAAAATTGAGAATTTGAAAAATCTGACGATTTCAATGGATATTTGATGTGATCTATCAATTCACCTTTATTTCAGTTTTGAAACTTGATTTAGATCAGATTTTAATCAAATTTAATCATTCCAACATCTTAAAAGTTGAGAAATTTATGCTTCCAATTCAGTGTAAATTTTGGAATTGAGAATTTAAAAGATCCATTTTAAACATTTTTATAAAAGTAGTGAAGTTCCTACTGGTGTTTACAGATCAAATTTTGGTATTAGAGTAGTTAGAAAATTGATTTAGCTTCTGATTATGATTTAACAGTTGCTTTCAGTTTATTGGTTATCCATATCACTTGATTAGATTATAGTGTACAATTGTGGAATCAGTGTGTTTGTAGGAAACCATGGGCAAGTTGTCACATAAAGCCAAGATGGAAGAGCTTGAAGCCATCAATACACAGATTCAGGATGAGAATGCTTTTCTAAGAGCTCGATTGTACTCCTTAGATGAGGAGATTGCAAGTTTGAAATCAGAGCTTGAATCTAAAAATGAGCTCTTGATCAAATTACAGTGTGGTGAACTAAAGAAGGCCATACCTTCTACTTCAGATGCAGAGACTATGACTGAGTGCACTATAAGTTATTCACCACGTAATTCATCTACTTCTTCTTTCCATTCAGATTTAGATTCAAGTAATGATGCTTTTGGTAGTTTTGAACAACATACGAAGGGTATATGATCCAAATTGTTTAAGAAAATGGGATTTAATGGAAGAGGTATTGGTCAAGATGGCCAAGGAATTACTAACCCAATATAGGTAGAGCATAGATCTCTTCATGCAGGTTTGGGTTACACTAGTGAGCAGGTGGAAATTGAAGAAACTTCCTCCATGGCTAAAGGAAGACAAGCTTCTAATAGCAAAGGATTGAGGCCACTAGTAGAGCATGTACGGTGTAAGAAGGAAGGTAGAAGAGGTATTGAGATTCCACCTCCTAGTTCTTACACTAGAGTTAACACTAAATCTTCTGATCCACTTTTTATGTTTAAGAAATTTGGATTTAACATTCAAAAGATAATGCAATCATTTCCATGCACTTTTTGTGGAATGCATAACCATAGTGTTGCATTTTTTTGGAAGAGACATGATTTTTTTAAGCAGATTGCAGGTGTTAAAGACCACTCTCATCATGGCAAAGTGAGAAGAGGTCAAAGGGAGACCTCACCTAAGAAAGTTGTTTGCACTCATTGCCATATGAGTGGACATCAGATTGATCATTGTTTTAAACTTCAATCATCTTTTCATTCTAGAAATGTTAAAACTAAGATGATTTATCAACCTATTACTAAGGTCAATGAATTTAAATCAATCCATAATGATGTTAAGGAATCCACTAAGGAAATCAAGTTAACTAGGCAGAAAATTTGATTAAGTGGATTAATAATGCACTTGTTTTTCAAAGCATTGTTAAGAATTCTATTAAGGGAAAGAACAAACTTTGAATATGCATTAGTAGAGTTTGTGAGAACACTTCGAGATAGGTTCATCATTCGAAGTATTTCAATTCTAACCTCATGTTTAAAAGCTCTATGTTTTTGGAATCTCCTATTTATGCTGTGTGAGTTGTCTAGAGGACTTGAACTCATTTGATCAGTTGAAGATAATAGCAGAATGCATGTTGTAGGTTGAGTTAATTCCTTACAACAATTATTTGACTGCTATTTTGAATGCATCTATTTTTGGCACATGGATGTATAGATGTATTGTTAAGACCCTATGGGCATGTTTGGATGTTAGGCAATATACACTTTGTGTTGTTTACATTTGCTTAGCATATAAGTTCCATACCAGGGCATTGTATTTCAACATTCCTACAACATTAATTGTATGTTTTCATCATTATAAAATTCTCTTGCAGTTACATTAGGATTTGTTTCAATTTTTGGCAATTCACCACTTTAGAGGATGTGACATTTGGGCAGGTAGTTTGATATGTTGTAATCACTTTGGTAGTTGCAGATTCACTTACTCACGCCTTTTGGATTAGGCATTTTTGCAGATAAGTTGTGAATCATTTATTTTTCCAAGGTTTTATCTTGCTATAATTGGGTTCTGTGTGATGTGATGTATGAGACCAATTATAAGATTTCAGGTGATAGTCGACTTTTGGAGACCAAAAGCCTCTTTTATAGGGAGGTGTGATCTAGAGTTTAGTTTGGAAAAAGTTTTCAAGTCATGATGAAACCAATTTCACAGCGTAGATCTCGTCGAGAGCTTTTGGCACTTTTCATGATTTGTAAAATGGACACTGTATGCAAAAGTTATATGCCGTTGAAGTTTTCTTGCTACAAGTAAAATGTGGTGTTGTAAGATGATGTGGCATAATGTGGACATGCCAAGTGGATCAATCAGATGGTGACACATGGAAATCAATGGGTGTCTAAAAAATTTGGGTGATTTTTATCTTTGACAACGTGCACGGATAAATGCATTGTATTTGCAAAGTTCGTAGAAAAATCTTATTACATTGCAAGTCCATAGAAATTTTAAAATGCTTTGTAATTATTGTTTGGTAATATCATACTTACCATGCCCTAGCTACATGGGAAAAACCAACCACTTTTCTGAGTCATAACTTGAGAATGGGTCACATACCATGTATTATGCCATGAGAAATGGGGGAATGGATCACGTTCGATGAAGGCCAAATCATAGTAACGTATATGCTAATTGGTACAACAACCAACGGATAAGCCAAGTTGGTAAACCAACATCCCATGCTTAGTTTGGCACCTTGAGCCCACCAAAAGGGGGCCATTGGCAGTATTAAAGGCGCTGCCATCCTCTTTAAAAGCCTGGAGAATCGTTCCACCCACACATGTGGGACAAATGGATAGTCAAGCGCCTAAATAGAAGGTTGAAGACTTGAACCGCTGACCTCCCATGCAAAAGAGATAAGCTTTGACTGCTTATTCTATGGAATTTCAAGTGATATGAAAGCTATGGACTTGTATTTAAAGGGTAGCTTCTGGCCGACTGTGTATTGGAAAATATAGACCAGTTTGTTGTATTTAGTCATTTTGAAGCACTTAGAGGCTGACCCAGAGCTTGGAGTAAACTAAAAATTTGTTTAGAATTTTGATACACTTTTTTTAGTATATTCATTTTCCCATTTTTGAAAATTAGTGATGCTATTTTGAGCTATAGAAGTTTCTAATTTTGATTTAGAGAAGCCTTTGCTTGTGATTCAGGAAGGTGAAGGACGTGCTGAGTTAGCCAAGGTCTTTCGAAGGTATGATCACTATTATTGTAGAGAGATATGATATTTTTTTGTTTTTAAGTATTATTTTAACTTGCAAATTTGAGCAACATTAATGGATCGGTTCGATAAGAACCTGGGTACGTAGGAATTCTGAACCCCATAAATAATTTTTATGTTTTGATCTTTGGATTCATTTTTGAATTTTAGTTTCAGTTATTATTCAGATTATAAATTTAGATTTAAATAAGAATGCAAAATTTAATCATTTGATCATTTATGAAAAATTAGATAAAATCAAGAATTTAAAAAATATGACGATTTTAATAGATATTTGATGTGATCTATCAATTCACCTTTATTTCAATTTTGAAACTTGATTTTGATCAGGATTTAATCATTCCAACATCTTAAAAGTTGAGAAATTTCTGCTTCCAATTCATTGTAAATTGTATAATTGAAAATTTAAAAGATCCATTTTAAACATTTTTATAAAAGTAGTGAAGTTCCTACTGGTGTTTATGGATCATAAGGTCCAAGCCAATTGAAAGCAAACTTGCTCTTCTTTCATTTCTCCATATTGGTTACATGTTGATTTTTATTTAAGATGAGGCATCTGATATTGAATTCTCTTTCTCATAGGTTTTTGGTATAGGCATGTTTTATTCATTCTTGATAGACATGGAGATGGTTAAGCATGGCCAAATGATGCTCCTCAAGGAGCTTAAGTTGGGCTAAATGTTCTTAATGATAATTTCCTTCAAAAGTGATATCCTATAGGGAGATGTGAGGAGAGAGAATTTGGAATTTGAGAGGCAAGATAGATTTTTCTCCAAAAATAAGAGAGAAAGGGGTAGCACCCGTAGGGATGTGAATGCTAGTATGATATGCCCATAAGAAGAAAGGATGTGAGAATTCCAATCTTGACTAGATGCATTAGCCATTTTAGTTAGCATGTTGTTAAGGGTTTTGTTAAAAGCTTCAACTTGTCTATTAGCCTATGGAAAATAGGGCGAGGATAAACTTAATTTTAAATGCATCATAAAAACTTTAGATTTTTTATTCTTAAAATATTTATCATTATCAATGATTATCTTATGAGGGACACCAAAATGATAGATAATGTGATGGTTAATAAAATTGATAATATTTTTGGCTTTGGTTGAAATGAGAGGAATAACCTCCACCCATTTTGTGAAATATTCTATCACAGTTATGATAGAATGATGTCGCTATAAAGAATGGGGGTTAATTTTACTAATAAGATCTAGTCCCCATTGCGATAAGGGCCATAAATCCTTGGATACTTGGAGGCTATGACTAGGTGTGTGATATAAATTGGTGTGTTGTTGACATTTAAAACACTTCTTCACATTATCAAAATAGTCTTGGTTAAGGATGGGCCACTAGTAGCCAAGATGAATGATATGTTTAGTGATAGTTAGGCCACTAAAGTGTCCTTCAAAATCCCATCATGCCTTTCTCTGATAGCATGAGAAATTTCATGAATTCGTAAACAACATAAAAAGAGACCATAAAATCCACACCTGTAAATAATTCTCCTATGTTATAATGAGAATTACTCTGGATAAACACTCTTCGACCATTTCTAGAAAGATTAGAGGGGATGATTCCTAGGTTGAGATAGTTAAATATTTGCTTATACCAAAGGTCAGGTTGGGTCTCCTCCACACTAAATATGGGAGGCGATTTTGATTTCATATAAGAAGGCTTGATAAGATGATGGATAGAAAAAAAATCTTAGAGTCAGAAGGTGAGGAAGGGATCTAGGAAGCAAGGAAAGCCATTATATCGATGAACTTGGTCATAGATCATGAAGTGGTCTAGATAAGGTAATGTTCAAATGACACTAAGAGTACATCGACTAATTATTTATACTATTGTAAGACATCATTTTTGCATTGATAAGAGTCATTTATTTGATTGATTATGAGTTAGGAGTCACCAAAAATATTGATCTTCTTGATTCCCAAGGCTAAAGTAGTTTGGAGACCTATCACTAGGGCTTCATACTCAACCATGTTGTTGGTATAATCAAAATAAATCTTGAAAGATAAAGGAAGGAGTTCACCATCAAGAGGGATAAGAATTATAATAGCATCCCCACCATGTTGGCACTTTGATTCATCGAATAACATGGTCATTTGATAGGTGACGTCCTCTTGTGAAAGAGCCATGATGGACTCATCAAGAAACTCAAGAGGAGAAGGTTGTTGTTCACTAAAGATGCTTCATCCAATTGGTCAACAATGACTTGCCATTTAGTTAAATGTTTTTTGAGGAACTCAAGGTCAAATTTAGCTAAGAGCATGAGCCATTTAGCCATATGATTATTTTGGTATGGATTAGAGTGCATATACTTGAGTGGGTTGGTGTTGGTTATGACATATGTCTTGTGATTGAAAAATTAGTGATAGAGTTTGGATGTCATGAAGACCAAGATGAGGCAAAGTTTTTTAGTATGAGTGTACTGAGTCTCATACTCTATAAGCATTTGAATTATATAGTAGACATCTTGCTCTTTATGCTACTCATCTTGATGCGCAAGCATTGCCCTTAAAGAATGGTTGGTGGTGGAAATATAAAGGTAGAAAGGTTGATCCTCTTTAAGAGGAATAAAGATGGGTGAAAAATGAAAGTACTCTTTAACTGAATCAAAGGCCTTTTGATAGTATTTATTTCACTTAAAAGATACATCTTTTTTTAAAAGGTGGTGGAAATGTTGGCATCTATCAGATAGCTGAGAGATGAAGCGATGAATGGATTGGTGCTTCTCTAAAAACTATAGAGTTGCTTGATGTGGGTGGGAGGAGGCATATCATGGATCTATTTGATTTTGGCATGATCAACTTTGATTCCTCAAAGGGAGACAATAAATCCAAGGATATTTTTTAATAAGACTTACAAAATGCATTTCTTGGGATCAAGGTGAACATGGTAATGGATGAGGTATTCAAAAATAACCTTGAGAACTATTAAATGATATTTACGATATTTAGATTTCTCAAGAAGGTCATCTACATAATCCTCCATAATTTTGTGAATAAGGTCAAGGAAGATATAGGTCATGACACATTGATAGGTTACACCAATATTTTTTAAAACAAAAGGCATGACCCTACAGTAGAAGGTTATTTTTGGGGTGATAAAATAATTTTATGTTTATCTTCAGGGGCAATCAAGATCTAGTTATAGATCAAGAAACTACCCATAAGATATAGAATCTCATGGTTAGATGTAAGATCAACAAGCTAGTCAATGCTTAGCTAAGGGAAATTGTCTTTTGGGCAAGCAAGGTTAAGATCATGGAAATACATGCAAATGTGAAGTTATCCTATTGCTTTGGTGATAGGGATGATATTTGAGACCTATTGGAGATAGTCAATAGGTTGGATGGAATTTACAGATAGGAGGCATTGAAGCTTTTCTTTGACAAGAGGGGTTATATGAGGGTGCATCCGATGAAGCTTCTACTTGATAGGCTTGGTATCACATGTAGTAATGATATTATGGGTAGCTAATCCATAAATCTAAGTTACAAATATCTTTACAATCTATTTGGATCAAATTTATAATAAAATAAAATATTTCAATTTCTAATTTCACCTTTTAAATAAATTTAAAAATTAAATTATAAAAACTTTCATAATTTTAATAAAGGAAATTGAAAGGATTTCTGATCACAGAGAGGAAATTAAAAATAAGATATAACACATAAGATTTGTTTATAGGATTTACCAAATGGCTACGTCCTTGGGTCCACTTTATGAGTGTTTTGATCTTATTAAAACACTTTCAGACTTATTAAAAAAAATCTCTCTAAGTAAATAATTATTTTCATACCAGATATCTATTTATACAAAAAAATAAACTTCCTGAAAGTTTTGCTACCTCTGTATTCAGATATCTCTGTCTACAATTTTCTCTGTGCAAATCCACCGCTTTTCTGTCAAAATCTTATTGCTGCCTTTGTAGAATAACCTTGTAGTTATATTTATATTTCTCAACAATTATGTTAGCTAGACAATAATAAATTTTCCTAGGGTACTAATAATTTATTTCAATTAATATTTTTTTTGTTTTGACAACATGACGTTGGCTCTTTAAGATTTTTGGTTACCTATATTCAGTTTTGCTTTACAACTGATCAAAATCAAAAATTTCAAAATAGAATTCAACATCATTAGCATATAACTAAGCATGGATAATGGTGTAGAATTAGTGCCAAAACTGATCCATGCTATCATAAATACCAAATAATTAAACTTCCACACATAATATGTTGAATAATCTTTGCCAGATGTAAACCTTTTACCATCAATATTTTTATATACATCTAGCAAGAATCTTTGAGAAGCTTTAAGGAATTAAATTATTACATATTTTTCATTTTAGTAATAATAATAATTTTCAATTGAATGTAGAAACAATTCTTTAAAAATATTCCACGTCCTAATTAAATATATGCCAAGACTCCTTAAGCCAAGATCAAGATTGACAATTCAAGATTAAGATTTGCACCTTTTTGGTAAATAAAGATTACCATGCAATAAACTTATCCAAATTAAATACCACATTGTATTTGAATAATCTTAGTGTTAAAGACTTGGGATAATCTTTTAACAAAAGATTAATATGCATGTAAATCTCTACCAAAAAAAAACAAAACAAAACATAATCTTCCTACTAAAATAAATCAAGAACTAAATATCTTTCCACCAACCATATGATTTTTGTTAAGTGGGAAAAATAAAATAGTGTTTAACTTATGAGATTAAAAAATTAAAATATTTTCATGACTTTCTTTAACAAACCTCCAAGAAGTCAACATCACATTTGTTTGGTGACATAAAAAATTGGATTTTAAAGAAAACATGCAACCATACTTATCTTAAATAACTCATGATTAAATTACTACATCAATTCTTTAAAAGAATCTTTATATCTTTTTGATAATATAAGAGTGGTAGAATTATTGATTTATGAGATAAAAAATTAAAAATATATCCCATGACTATTTTAAATAACTATTCATGTATGAGTGGGAATAGTATATTTTTTGAGAATAAAATATCCAATGGTAGATTAAAAATCATTAAATAAGATATTTAATTAATTAAATATATCTTATGATAAAATAAAAAATACCATTAAATAAGATATTAATTAATTAAATATATATCTATGGTAAAATAAAAATACCATTAAATAAGATATTAGTTAATTAAATATGTCTCATGGTAAAATTAAAAAATACCATTAAATAGGATATTAATTAATTAAATATATATATCCCATGGTAAAATAAAAACATCATTAAATAAGATATTAATTAATTATCTCGAACCATATGAAGAGTGAAAATCTTTCGGATCAAACCTCCCTAATAGGACCTTTTTGGTCCCCAAAATGTCAAATCACTCTCTAATGCTGCAAATAATTTTTTTATAAAATACCATAGTAATGATTCAAAAATCAAATCGAATCTCCAAAATACCAGTGAAATAAAAATTTACCTAATACCAAATTGTAGATAGAAGTAAACTACCTGCTATATATATATATATATATATATATATATATATATATATATATTCTAAAATGTAAATTTTTCCAAAATAGATATACTGATCATGCCCCATATAATCTGTATATACGACTATCAAGGTTTAGAAATGATTTTTTTCTTAAATTGTATTATTTTTAATGAAATTTCAAAAAACTACTTTGAATATATGCATGTTAATTAATATCATAGCTATGTAAAATTACCACTAAAAAATAAATGTTCATTACCAGCTAAATAAAAAATGAATGGATTCATTTTTGGATAATCAGTAGAGAAATGATCTTTCTCTGGTTTTATTTTTGAAATTGATTGGTTTAATTTTTTTTTGTTTACAGATGTATCATCTTCATGGATGTCTTCCTACAATATTTAGGACATAGTCGTGGATGCAATACCCAATATTTATCATTTTGGTGAACACTCAAATTAAATTGAGTAAAATAATTATTACCCATCTATTTCTCTTTAGAAAACATAAATATCCTACTAACTAGTTTTATTTTCCAACATAAGGCAATATAGTGATTATCTTATCCACAAAAACTACATAAATTGATTTTAAACCAAAAATCCTATGATAATAAGTCTTTATTTTCACAATTGAAATATATGTTGAAATATTTACCATGTTTAAAATAGATTGATGGTTTAAGTTTCTAATATTTCTCGTATTTGTGTCCACTTTTGTGACAATGAGTGCAAAAGTTCCTCTTATCTTTCTTCTTGGATGGGGAAACTTGTTTACCATTTCTCGCTACCTTATCTTTCACAAAAGAAAACAACTTATTTAGCAGAGATTTTTTCTTCCAATAATAAGTAACAAAATGATTACTTAACCCACAACAAAATGCAAGGAGAAACATACCATATTTTATGTATATTAGTCATATTTTTTAAATTGAAAGAGTGCATTACAGGTTTTAGAATTTATCAAACTTTTAGTGCTGTGTTGTGTGAGAAAGAGGAGATAGAATCTCAATACCTCTTCTTCCAGTTCTCTTACACCTCTCATCCACCTGTGATGGTTTATTTTGAAAAATTAGTGGCTTATATTCTTGGTAGTTGGAAGCTTGTCTTCCTCCTATGGATTTGGAGCTTTCTACAATTTTCATTTGCTCACTAGTATACCTCAAACTTGTAAAATGAGACATATCCTCTACCTGTATGGGGTTAGTTATACCTTGTCCATTTTTATCAAGGCCTCTTCTTTTAAATCCCATTTTATTTAACAATTTAGAACCAATACTCTTAGTATGTTTTTCAAAAACACCAAAATTAATATCTAAAATTGAATGAGAGGAATTACTAGATGATGACTTATAGTGTATTAATCTGTCATTGTTTTTATATTTGATGTAGAAGGTAATCTTTTCATTCATTCACAATTCTAAAACTTTACCAAGAGCTCATCTTTGGTCTACAAATCATATTTCAAATTTTCAATCTACTCTTTCATGGAGTAGAATTTTGATCTCAAGAGAGAGTTCGCTTCTTGAATCTATTGATTATATGACTCACACTCATCAAGCTTTTTCTATTTTGACAACTTATCCATAGTTCACATGCTCTTGTATTCAACATACAACTGAACCAACTGTAATAATTATCAAATAATAAAATGTTAATCATAGATAAATTACACTGTTAAATCTCATTGATCAACTGTTTTGATATCAAACTGATCCATAAATTCAAGTTATAAATTTTTTTAAAGTCTGCTTGAATTGAATTTATAATAAAATAAAATATTTTAATTTCTAATTTCCTCTTTTAAATAAATCAAAAAATTAAATTATAAGTTTTTTCATAATTTTAATAAATGAAATTGAAAGGATTTTTAATCATTGAGAGGAAATTAAAAATAAAATATAACAAAGAAGATTTGTTTACAGGGTTCACCAAATGACTACGTCCTCAGATCCACTCTATGAGTATTTTGATCTTATTAAAACTCTTTGAAACTGATTACAAAAAATATCTTTGAATAAATGATTATTTTTTTACCAGATATTTATTTGTGTAACAAAATAAACCACCTGAAGGTTCTGCTACCTCTGTATTCAGATATCTCTATCTATAATTTTTTTGTACGAATCTATTGCTTTTCTACCAAAATTTTGTTACTGCTTCTATAAAATAACCTTGCAGTTATATCTATATTTCTCAATAATAATGTTACCTGAGCAATAACATATTTATACAGGGTACTAACAATTTTCTCAAATTGAAAATTTTCTCATTTTGATAGCATGGAATTGGCTCTCCGAGATTTCTTGCTACCCGTATTCAGTTTTGCTCTGCAACGGATGAAAATTAAAATTCTTAAAATGAAATTCAACATCGTTGATGTATAATTAAACATAGATAATGAAATATAATTAGGCTAAAATTGATCCATGTTATCATAAATAGTAAATAATTAAACTTCCCCACATAATATGTTAAATAATCTTTGCTAGCTATAAATTTTTTGTCGTCAATATTTCTGTATATGACATCTATTAAGAATCGTTGAGAAGCTTTAAAGAATTAAATTACTACATATTTTTTAATGTAATAATAATAATAATAATAATAATAATAATAATAATAATAATAATAATAATAATAATAATAATTCCCACTTGAATGTAGAAACAATTCTTTAAAAAGATTCTATGCCAAGACTCCTTAAGCCAAGATCAAGATTGACAATTCAAGATCAAGATTTGCACTTTCTTGATAAATAGAGATTACTATGCATTAAATTTGTCCAAATCAAATACCACATTGTATTTAAATAATTTTAGAGTTAAAATCTTGGGATAATCTTTTAATAAAAGATTAATATGCATGTAAATCTCCACAAAAAAAATAAAAATCTCTCAATTAAAATAAATCAAGAATCAAATATATTTTCACCAACCGTATGATTCTTTGCAAGCGGAAAAAATAAAGTGGAGTTTAACTTGTGAGATTAAAGAATTAAAATATTTTCATGACTTTCTTTAACAAACCTCCAAAAAGTCAACATTGTATTTTTTTGATAGAATAAAGACTTGGATTTAAAAGAAAATATGCAACCATATTTATCTTAAATAACTCATGATTAAACTATCACATGCATTCTTTAAAAGAATCTTTATATCTTTCTGATAATATAAGAGTGGTAGGATTCTTGATTTATGAGATAAAGAACTAAAAATATATTTCATGACTATTTTAAATAATGATTCATGTGGGAGTGTGATTAGTATATTTTTAGAAATAAAATATCTAATGATAGATTAAAAACCATAAAATAAGATATTTAATTAATTAAATATACCCCATGATAAAATAAAAAATACCATTAAATATGATATCAATTAATTAAATATATATCTATGATAAAATAAAAATACCATTAAATAAGATATTAATTAATTAAATACATCCCATGATAAAATTAAAAAAATACCATTAAATATGATATTAATTAATTAAATATACATCCTATGGTAAAATAAAAACACCATTAAATAAGATATTAATTAATTATCTTGAATTATATGAAGAATGAAAATCTTCCAAATCAAACCTCTCCAATAAGATATTTTTGGTCTCCAAAATGTCAAATCACTCTCTGAAGCTGCAAACAGTTCTTTTATGAAATATCATGGTAATGATTCAAAAATAAAAGTAAATCTTTGTAATGTCAATGAAAAAAATATTTATCCAATACTAAATTGTAGGTATAAGTAAACTACCTGCTCAATATATATACTGAAATATAAATTTTTACAAAATAGACATATTGATCATACCTCATATAATCTGTATATACTGCTATCAAGATTTAATTTTTTTTTTAAAACTGTATTCTTTTTAATGGAATCCCAAAAGACTACTTTGAAAATGTGCATGCTAATTAATACCATAACTATGTAAAATTACCACTAGAAAATAAATGATCATTACCATCCAAATCAAAAATGAATGGAGTGATTTGTAGATAATCAGTAGAGAAGTGGTCTTCCTCTAGTTTTGTTTTCGAAATTGATAAGTTTAATATAAATTCATTTTTGCTTACAGATGCATCATTCTTTATGGATATCTTCCTAAAATATTTAGGACATAATTGTGGATGTAATACTGAGCATTTATCATTTTGATGACCAATTAAATTATAATGAGTACAATAATTATTACCCATTTGTTTCTCCTTATAAAACATAGATATCTTACTAACTGATTTTTTTTCTAACATAAGGCAATGCAGTGATTATCTAATCCACAAAAACTGCATGGATATTCAAACCAAAAATCCTATGATAATAAGTCCTTATTTTCACAACTAAAATATATATTGGAATATTTACTATGTTTAAGATAGAGTGATGGTTGAAGTTTCCAATAGTTATCAAGTCTATGTCCACTCTTGTGACAATGAGTGCACAAATACCTCTTATCATTCTTCTTGGATGAGGAAACATGTTTACCATTTTTAGCTGCCTTATCTTTCACAAAAAGAAATAACTTATTTATCATAGATTTTTTCTTCCAATAATAAGCAATAGAATGATTACTTAACTCATAAAAAATGCAAGGAAAAACATACCACATTTTCTGTATATCATAGCCATATTGTTTAAATTGAAAGAGTGCATTAGAAGTTTTAAAATTTACCAAATTCTTAGTGCTATGTGTTATGTAAGAAAGAGGAGGTGGAATCTCAATACCTCTTCTTCCAATTCTCTTACACCTTTCATCTACCTGTGATGATTTATTTTGAGAAATCAATAGCTTATATTCTTGGTAGTTCAAAGCTTGTCTTCCTCTCATAGATTTGAATTTTTTTTAAATTTCTATTTACTCACTAGTATACCTCAAACATGAAAAATGAGGTTTATCTTCCACCTGTATGGGGTTAGCTATGCTTTGTCCATTTTTACCAAGGCCTCTTCCTTTAAATCCTATTTTATTTAACAATTTAGACCCAATACTTTTTTGTGTGTTTTTTAAAAACACCAAAAGCAATATCTGAAACTGAATGAGAGAATGTACTACATGATGACTTACTTACAGAGTATTCATTTTTCATTATTTTTACATCTGATGTAGAAGGCAAATTCTTCATTCGTTCACCATTCTGCAATTTTGCCAAGAGCTCATCCTTGATCTCCAAATCATATTTCAAATTTTCAATCTCCTCTTTCATGGATTAGAATTTTGATCTCAAGAGAGAGTTCTCTTCTTGAATCTATTGATTATATGACTCAAACTCATCAAGCTTTTCAATTTTTTTTCTATTTTGACAACTTACCTATAGTTCATTTATTCCTGTATTCAACACATAACTGAACCAACTGTAATGATTATCAAATAGCAAATTATTGACCATAGATAAATCATACTATTAAATTTTGTTGATTAATTACTTTGATGCCAAACTGATCCATAAATCCAAGTTATAAAAGCCTTTACAATCTACTTGGATCAAATTTATAATAAAATGGAATATTTTAATTTTCAATTTTTCCTTTTAAATAAATTCAAAAATTAAATTATAAAAGATTTCATAATTTTAATAAATTAAATTAAAAGGATTTCTGATCACAGAGAGGAAATTAAAAATAAAATATAACACAACATATTTATTTATGAGGTTCACCAAATGGCTACGTGCTGAGTCCACTCTATGAGTGTTCCAATCTTATTAAAACTCTTTAAGACTAATTACAAAAAATCTAATTGAATAAATAATTATTTTTGTACCAGATATCTATTTGTACAATAAAATAAACCTCCTAAAATTTCTACTACCTCTGTATTTATATATCTCTATCTGTAATTTCCTCTGTATAAATTAATTAATTTTTTATTAAAATTTTGTTACTACCTCTATAAAATAAACTTGCAGTAATATCTATATTTTTCAACAATAATGTTGGTTTAATAATAAAAAATTTCCTTAGGTACTAATAATTTTTCAAAATTAAGATTTTTTTTCGTTTCGATAGCATGGCATTGGCTCTCTGGGATTTCCTACTACCTCTATTCAATTTTGCTCTGCAACCATTCAAAACTAAAAATCCTAAAATAAAATTCAACATCATTGGCGTGTAACTGAGTGTGGATAATGACATAGAATTAGTGCTAAAAATAATTCACGCTATCATAAATAACAAATAATTAAACTTCCCCATATAATATGTTAAATAATCTTTGTCAGCTATAAACCCCTTGCCGTCAATATTTTTGCATACAACATTTGTCAAGAATATTCAAAAAGATTTAAAGAATTAAATTACCACCTATTTTTCAATGTAATAATAATAATAATAATAATAATAATTCTCACTTGAATGTAGAAATAATTATTTAAAAAAGATTTCATGCCATGATTAAATGTATGCCAAGACTCTTTAAGCCAAGATCAAGATTGGTAATTCAAGATCAAGATTTGCACATTCTTGATAAATAAAGATTACCATGCAATAAATTTGTTCAAATCAAATACTGCATTATATTTGAATAATCGTAAAGACTTGGGATAATCTTTTAACAAAAGATTAATATGCATGTAAATCTCCATCAAAATAAAAAAATCATAATCTCCCCACTAAAATAAATCAAGAACCAAATATCTTTCCACCAATCGTATGATTCTTTTCAAGTGGGGAAAATAAAATGGAGTTTAATTTATGAGATTAAAGAATCAAAATATTTTTGAGATTTTTTTTAACAAACCTCCAAGAAGTCAATGTCACATTTCCTTGGTAGAATAAAGATTTAGATTTAAAATAAAACATGAAACCATGTTTATCTTACATAACCCTTGATTAAATTATTGCATCAAATTTTTAAAGAATCTTTATATCTTTTTGATAATATAAAAGTGGTAGGATTCTTGATTTATGAGATAAAAAATTAAAAATATATCCCATGACTATTTTAAATAACTATTCACATGGGAGTGAATATAGTATATTTTTTTGAGAATAAAATATCTAATGGTAGATTTAAAAACCCTTAAATAGGATAATTAATTAATTAAATATATCTCATGATAAAATTAAAAAATACCATTAAATAAGATATTAATTAATTAAATATATATCCATAATAAAATAAAAATACCATTAAATAAGATATTAATTAATTAAATATATTCTATGATAAAATAAAAAAATATCATTAAATAAGATATTAATTAATTAAATTTATATCTCAAGGTAAAACTAAAACATCATTAAATAGGATATTAATTAATTATTCTGAACCATATGAAGAGTGATTTTTTTAAAAATCAAATCTCTCCAATAAGACTTTTTTGGTCTCCAAAAGGTCAAATCACTCTTTGAGATTGCAAATAATTTTTTTGCAAAATATCACTGTAAAATATTGATAGTGATTTAAAAATCAAATTGAATCTCTAAAATACCAATGAAAGAAATATCTACCTAATACCAAATTATAGATAGAAGTAAACTACCTGCCCAATATATATACTAAAATATAAATTTTTTCAAAATAGACATACTGATCATACCCCATATAATCTACATATATTACTGTCAAGGTTTAAATTTTTTTTTTTTTTCAAGCTGTATTCTTTTTAATGGAATCCCAAAAAACTACTTTGAACATATGCATGTTAATTAATACCATAGCTATGTAAAATTACCACAAAAAAATAAATGATTATTACCATCCAAATTAAAAATGAATAGAGTCATTTGTGGATAATCATTAGAGAAGTGGTCTTCATCTAATTTTGGTTCTGAAACTGATGGGTTTAAAACAACTTTTTTGCTTACAAATGCATCATTATTCATGGATGTCTTCTTACAATACTTAGGACATAGTTGTGGATGCAATACCCAATATGTATCATTTTGGTGACCACTCAATTATAATGAGTGAAATAATTATTATCCATTTTTTATCTTTAGAAAACATAAATATCCTGCAAACTGGTTTTCTTTTCCAACATAAGACAACACAATGATTATCTAATCCATAAAAATTACTTGGATATTTATACAAACAATCTTATGATAATAAGTCTTTATTTTCACAATTAAAATATATGTTGGAATATTTACCATGTTTACGATAGAGTGATGGTTGAAGTTTCTAACATTTCTCAACTCTATGTTCACTCTTGTGACAATGAGTGCACAAGCTCCTCTTATCCTTCTTCTTGGATGAGGAAACCTATTATCATTTTTCGTTGCCTTATCTTTCACAAAAGGAAATAACTTCTTTAGAAAATATTTTCTCTTCCAATAATAAGCAACATAATGATTACTTAACCCATAAAAAATGCAAAGAGAAACATACCATATTTTACGTATATCATAGCCATATTTTTTAAACTAAAAGAGTGCATTAGAAGTTTTAAAATTTACCAAAGTCTTAGTGCAATGTGTTGTGTAAGAAAGAGGAGGTAGAATCTCAATACCTCTTCTTATAGTTCTCTTTCACCTCTCATCCACCTATGATGGTTTATTTTAAAAAATTAGTGGCTTATATTCTTGGTAGTTGGAATCTTGTCTTCTTCCCACAGATTTGAAACTTTGTCCAATTTTCATTTGCTCACCAGTATATATCAAACTTACAAAATAAGACCTATCCTCTACCTATATGGAGTTAGTTATGTCTTGTCCATTTTACCATGGCCTCTTCCTTCAAATTTTATTTTATTTAACAGTTTAGATCTAATATTCTTAGTGTATTTTTCAATAACACCAAAAGCAATATCTGAAATTGAATGAGACAAAGTGCTACATGATGACTTAATTACATTGTATTCATCTATCATTGTTTTGACATCTAATGTAGAAGGTAATTCCTTCAATTGTTCACTATTTTGCAATTTTTTCAAGAGCTCATCCTTTTTTTTATAAATCATATTTCAACTTTTTAATCTCCTCTTCCATGGAATAAAATTTTGATCTCAAGAGAGAGTTCTCTTCTTGAATATATTGATTATATGACTCAAGCTCATCGAGTTTTTCTTATTTTTACAACTTTTACATAATTCACTTATTCTTATATTCAACACACAACTAAACCAACTGCTATAATTATCAAATAGTAAACTGTTAACCATAGGTAAATCACACTATTAAATCTTATTGATCAACTACTTTGATACCAAATTGATCTATAAATCTAAGTTATAAAAACCTTTACAGTCAACTTGGATCAGATTTATAATAAAATAAAATATTTTAATTTCTAATTTATCCTTTTGAATAAATCAAAAAATTAAATTATAAGAACTTTTATAATTTTAATAAAGGAAATTGAAAGTATTGTTGATCACAAAGAGGAAATTAAAAATAAAATATAACACAAAAGATTTATTTATAGAGTTTGTTAAATGGTTACATCCCCAAGTCTAATCTATGAGTGTTTCAATCTTATTAAAACTCTTTGAGCCTGATTACAAAAAAATTCTCTAAGTAAATAATTATTTTCATACCATATATTTATTTGTGTAACAAAATAAACCACTTGAAAGTTCTGCTACCTCTGTATTTAGATATCTCTATCTATAATTTTCTTTGTGCAAATCCAATGCTTCTCTACCAAAATATTATTACTACCTCTGTAAAATAACCTTGCAGTTATATGTATATTTTTCAACAATAATATTGGTTGGGCAATAACAAATTTCTCTAGGGTACTCACAATTTCTCTGAATTGAGATTTTTTTCATTTCAACAACATGGCATTGACTCTCTAAGATTTCTTGCTACTTGTAATTGGTTTTAATTTGTAACTGATCAAAACCAAAAATCTCAAAATAGAATTCAACATCATTGGCAAAAAATCTTAAAATAAAATTTAACATCATTGATGTATAGCTGAGCATGGATAATAATGTAGAATTAGTGCCAAAATTGATCCACACTATCATAAATAGTAAATAATTAAACTTTCTCACATAATATGTTGAATAATATTTCCCAGATATAAACCCTTTGTCATCAATATTTTTGCATACATCTGTTAAGAATCTTCGAGAAGTTTTAAAGAATTAAATTACCACATATTTTTCAATGTAGTAATAATAATAATAATTCTCACTAGAATGTAGAAATAATTCCTTAAAAATATTTCACATCATGATTAAATGTATGCCAAGATTCTTTAAGTCAAGATCAAGATTTACACTTTCTTGGTAAATAAAGAATACCATGCAATAAACTTATCCAAATCAAATACCACATTGTATTTGAATAATCTTAGAGTTAAAGACATGGGATAATCTTTTAGCAAAATATTAATATGCATGTAAATCTTCATCATAATAAAAAAAAAAAATCTCCCCACTAAAATAAATCAAGAATTAAATATCTTTCCACAAAGTGGATGATTTTTTTCAAGTGGAAAAAATAAAGTAGAGTTTAACTTATGAGATTAAAGAATTAAAATATTTTCATGACTTTCTTTAACAGACCTCCAAGAAGTCAACGCCACATTTCTTTGGTGGAATAAAGAATTAGTTTTAAAAGAAAACATGCAACCATACTTATCTTAAATAACCCATGATTAAACTACCGCATCAATTCTTTAAAAGAATCTTTATATCTTTTTGATAATATAAGAGAAGTAGGATTCTTGATTTATGGGATAAAAAATTAAAAATATATCTCATGACTATTTTAAATAACTATCCACGTAAGAATGAGAATAATATATTTTTTGGAAATAAAATATCCAATAATAGATTAAAAAATATTAAATAAGATATTTAATTAATTAAATATATCTTATTGTAAAATTTAAAAAAATCATTAAATAGAATATTAATTAATTAAATATATCTATGGTAAAATAAAAATACTATTAAATAAGATATTAATTAATTAAATATATCTTATGATAAAATAAAAAAAATACCATTAAATAAGATATTAATTAATTAATTATATATCCCATGGTAAAATAAAAATACCATTAAATAAGATATTAATTAATTATTTTGAACCATATGAAGAGTGAAAATCTTCTAGATCAGTAGTAATGGAAAGGTTGAGTACTGGCATGTCACTGTAAGATCAAATAAATGTCATGTTACAGTCTTGTAAGAAGGAGAGAAATATTGAAGCTCTAAGGAATCTAGTGATTGGATGATTTTGATGATGTGTAGGTTAATTTGAGTACCTAAGTTGACATCCATGGTGGATTTGTTTAACATGGTTAAAGTCTCAGGAGGGAGAGATTTATAGATAGAAGAATCATCTACACTAAAATAGGCGAGAAGGGAATTGCCATCCTAACACCAAACATTATTAATGGTAGGAGAGTCATCTTACACCATCTTAAGACGAGTCAAAGGAAATGTTATATTCTTCCCATCCTTTTGATATGTCCAAGGGTCCAAGTCTAATCATGTTGATGAAAAAAAAAAGTTAGGGTGAATGATATCAAAGCCTTAGATTATGATGGTGAAGAGATTGGTGAGGATGGAACATCCTCATCAATGATGGTGATGGAAGTGAATTGGTTGGCTCTTCAAGTGGAGTGAATCTAAGATCAAGTCTCTCATGAGGATTTTTGGTCTTACATAGAAAAAAATCATGTGGTTCATACTCATAACATCCTATACTGAATCCCTTTCAAGAACACCCATGGAGATATGTTTTCATAAACTTTGGTTTATATATATATATATATGAGAAATCAAAGGTGAATGGTCAAGTATAAGCGGAGGTAGAAGTGGAAGAAATTGGTTGATCAAGTCCCCCATAGACAAGATTAGTTTAGAGATTGGGAGGCCCAAAATGAATAATGGTTCCGATATTAGGATCATAACCTAGATTTTGGTCAAGATTTCCATACTCTTGGGGAGTAGGGAAGGCATTCAAGGTCTAAAGGTGATACTCCCCAAGCAAAATATGTTGGAATGTTGGTTCCAAGGGGTCCTTCATGGGGATTTGGGTAGAAGGGATGGATGAGCTAGTCAAGGCTTGGTTGATGGAAGAGGTGGATTCATCATTTGTTGGTGAAGGCTTGGAAGATGGAGGGAGGAGAAAATTATTTGATTAGTACATCATATTGCATGGTGTGAAAGGACTTGGGTCAGTTTGTATGATAACTACTTGACCCTTATGCTCAAACATGATGCACTGATGTAGGGTGGATGACACATAATTCATGGAATAGATCCAAGGGTATCCAAGTAGATCATTATACTAGAACTCACCTTCTATGACATATAAGAGCTTAAGAAGTGTGTGAGGTCCTAAATGAATGTGAATGATGATAGTTCTTAGAGGTATTATCATAATGTCATTAAAGGAATGGAGCACCACTATGGTTTTTGACATAATATTATCTAGCCATTTTAGCTGGTTGTATACGTATGAGGAGATAATATTGATGATAGCTCCTCCATCAATCATAACCCTTTTGATGTGGGTTTGGTTGATGTACTCAATAATGAAGAAGGGAGGATATGGATCCTGGGGATGAATGAAGGCTATTTTTGAATCCTTAAAGCTAACAAGGGTGGAAAGATGAAGGGATCTAACAAAGGCTACTACAGGTTGTGGATCTTTTGGTTGAACCTCTATGGACTAAAAATTCTCTATCATCACCTGACAGTGATGGGGTGAGGTATTTATTAGTTCATATAAACTCATCTTCACTAGTTTTTCATGAATTTGCTTTGTAACTAATTTTTTTGATTGACTCAAAAGGGTTAGATTGGGAGGCACCCAAGATAGACACCTTAGGCCTAGGTGAAGGTGAAGGTTTTTGTGTTTGGTTGGGTGATTAGGTGGTGGAAGAAGGGTATGTCCATGGAATATACACTTTTTCCTTCTCTTTATCCTTTTATTGGGCTTGTGATCATGTAACCATATGGATGGTATGGATTTGAGAAAGAGTTAGGCTAACAGCCTGCTTTAGTTTCTCCTCTCTCTTATATTAGAGTGTGACAGTAGGTAGGTCTGGGGTGGTTTCTTGTGGATTCTAAATTGATGGTGGGATCAGGGGAGGTTCTTTTGACAATAGATTTTCATCAACACATAGCTTAAGGACTAGGACTTGGAGAGCTTTACATTTCTCTATATCATGACCTGACATTCTAGGGTATGATAAAATTAGATTGTCATTAAACCAGGATGGATTAGGACTATGGGGGTCAAATGGTTTCATAGGAAGCAATGCCAAGAAATAATATTGCAATAATATTTATAGGATGCTTGAGTAAGAATCAAGAAAAGGTGGTAAGGGTGTCAGGGTTTTGGATTCGACTTTTGGGGTGGAAGCCTTCTTAGGAGTAGGCTTCATAATGGGAATTTTGGGTGGTAGAGTATTCTTAGAAAGTGTTTTTGGAGTATATTTCCTAGGGGTTAATGTTTTAGAGGTAGAAGGTGTAGAGGTAGATGGTTTGGAAGTAAAAGGTTTAGAAATAGAAGGCTTGGTAGTGGATGGTTTGGAGGTAGAAGGTGTGGAAAGAATAGGTAGAGGTGTAGCTAAAAGAGGAGATCAAGTTTGGGTTATCTTTGGGAAAATTATTCTCTTGATGGAAGTATGTGGTCCTAGGATAGAAGAAGGATGTGGTCCTAAAATGGAAGGCAAGGTAGAAATGGGTAGCAAGGGTTTAGTTTTTGGGATCCTAGGTGGCTCCACTTTCTTAGTTGGCTTAACATGGGGTTTCTTTGGTGGGCTAGATGGTGCTAAATTTAACTTTAATGGGGGTGAGTAAGGATCTTCATTGGTAACATGCCTAGGTTTTTTATGGGCTTTATTGGGATGATAAAATCCACTTGGGGTACTTTAGGTGGAGCTGATTTGGTTGGTTCAACTATGGTTTGAGAGGTAGAGGTTTTTACTAGTTTGGTTGGGATGATATTGGGTTCACTAGTAGAAGTGGAAGATTGGGTTGATAATGTTATGGTTGAAGGATCTTGCATAGTTGGGTGGGAGAGCCCAAGATAGTGCCAAAATGTGGCATGATCCATGTTGGGTTGGGATAGGTACTTCATGTTTTGAACCAGTCTAGAAAAAGGCTTATAGATGGGTTTGGTTCCTTCAGTGTTGGTCTCAAAGGGCAAACCCATGGGTTGAGAGAGGGGAGTGGTTACCTTGTATTTTTCCTCAATCAAAGGTTCCAAGGTTTGGGAAGGTGATTCCTCCATGGGAGGAGTAAATAAAGTGACCTATTCCTTAGGAATTCTTTCTAAAGGAAGAGTGGATTGCTCTATGATGGAAGAGAAAGGTATGGTGGTAATTATTTCCTCCTTTGGTATGTCTTCCAAAGGGGAGGTCGGTAGCTCTATTGCCTCAATAAGTGGAGAAAGGAGAATAAGTGATTCCTTTGTTTTGGTTCTGAAAGGAATAGAAGGTAACTCCACTACCTAAATAAGTGGAGGGGAAAAAGAAGTGGTTTGGACAATGGTTCCCTCAACAATGAAATCACTAAGAACTAAATTGATAGTATGGACCTCACAGTTATTAGAGGATTTCACTTTATTGTTTTCATTATTCATAGAAGGGGCATGATTGGGAAATGGTTGTTTAAATATGTAAAGTGACTAATTTAGGGGTGCATTGGGATTATCTAGCACAAGTTCCCCCTTGTCAATCAACCCTTAGACAATGATTTTGAAGGTATTGCATTTACTAACATCATGTCCAATGACATGGTGTAAGGTACACAATTCATTCTCCTTATACCAACTAGGTATAAGATGCGATGAATAAAATTGATGTGGGGGTTTGATTAGAGGAAGTTGTATGATATTTACCTTCATCAAATTTTCAAAAATGGAAGCATATGACTCCCCTAGTAGAGTATACTACTTTTGGTTGTTATAGTTTTGGTTTAGGTATTTTGGTTAGATGAATTAGAAGATTTGGGTTGGTTAACAACTAGAGGAGTAGTTTTAAGGACAACTACATTCATGATTCCCTTAGTTTTAGTGTTGATATTGGAGTGGTTAGTGGTTTTGGAGGAGGAAGTTTCATTTGAATTGAAACTAGAATTCTTGTTTCTCAATTGTAACTTCCTGTCATCAATGGCTCTAATTTCTAATTTATGTTCCATGGTAAAAACCTCATCAAAATTTTTGAAAATTTGAATATGTAGAGTGGAGGAAATATGTTGGGCACAAGCTTGAGAGAAAAACTCAACCAACGTGGGTTGGGGGTAAAGAGAAAGAGAATTGGTTTATCAAACCTCTCTTATGGGCCATGAAATCAATAATTGACTCATCCTCAAATTACCAAATAGAGTAGAGGTTAGTGATAGAAAATTTCATAGATATATTTATGGGAAAATGAGCTTAGAAGGTTTGAGCTAATTGGATAAAAAAAGAGGGAGTGCCTGGACATAATACTATACCAATCTAATGCCAGATCAGATAGGGACATGGGAAAGGTGCAAAGAAGGAGAGCATCATCATAAGTAATCAAATATCAAGAGTGTCTAAATTATCTAAGATGTTGCTGAGGATCTTCCTTGCTCTAAAATTTTCAAAATTTTGGAAGTTCCCATTAAGGAGAATAAGGTCAGAGTGGGATGGATGAATTGGTTCATTAAAAATTTGATTATATGATAAGATGTTATGGGCACTAGAGATAGATGACTCTAAATTAGTCATCTTGTCCATTAAAATCTTAACTAGATCAATTTTTGGTTGTGCACCCCCATAGTTATAGGGTAAATTCTATTGGGTTTGGGTAGGTACAACATATAGATAACTAGTGGAAGGTTGGGAGGTTACGACTTATTGGTATGTGGATATGGGTGGTTAAGAGGATGCCATGTATGAGTAAGTGGATATAGGAGGTTGGGTAGAAGGTGGAGCCATATACCCTTGTGGGTTATGGATATAGCTTGGGTTGATAAGTTAAGGATGGGTGGTAGCCTTGGTACTAATGGGTGGAAGGGTAGAAAGTATGGAGACCACCAAGATTTAGAATGGAGTGGAGGTTGGTGGGTTAGAGATAATAAGAGGAGAGGTGTCAACACTAGTAGAGGGTATTCCAATGGTAGGCAGAGTATAGGTGCCTAAAGGTTGGGTTGCTCCTATACTAGAATATTTATTGGTTGGGGTGGAATGCATTTAATTGTTGGTTGGTTAGATGGGTTGGTTTTGGATGGTGGTATTGGAGGGATTGTTGGTAGAATAAAATTATTGGGTGACTAAGGGTTGGGTGGAAATGGTGGTAGTAGAGGTGTTGCCCATAAGATGGGATGGCATACCATGGGGAGGATCAATAGATGGAACTAAAACATGGGTATGGTGAGATATGGTGTTAAGGTAGTGTTGGAGGGCTATGGGTTTGTTATCCAAAAAAGTGTTGAAATTTGTATCACCTTGGGAAATCATCCAAGGGATATTAGGACTTTCAGAAGATGGGGATAACCCTCTATATTTGAGACATACTCCATGGATGAAAAAGAAGAGGAAGATGGGAAATTGGGAGGTGGATCCTGAATTAGTTGGTTTCTTAGTTGTTGTCTAGTGATAACCATGTAAGGAAGGGGAACAGGAAGATAAGAGCGATCTCACAACTCAAAATAAAAGCAATCAAAATAAAAATTTCTCTAGGAAAACAATGCATACACTAAAGTGCGTTAAAATCCTAAGGTACCTTTTGTCTATCTTTAGGCTCATGCCTCAATTTTAAAGAAGTTATGAATATTGGCTCGAGCTTGTAGAGTGGGTACTAGAAGAATATATCTAAGGATGGTTTTAGGTAGTTAGATATTCTCAAGATCTATACTAGAACTTGGTACGTGGCTAGATATTGGGGCCTACCCCCTCACTTCACACACTACAGTGATAAGGGTGTTAAGTGCTTAGCCAAAATATACTGAGTTGTTAGACATTATACTCAGCCAATGTATTGAGTTATTTCTCCCATTTGTTGTGAAATACAAGTAGGATATCCAAGGAAAGGTGACCACTAGATGATGAAATATTAGTCAAATCTACCCCTAACAGTTCTCCTATAATGCCTGTCCAAATTTAGTTCTAAAACTCCACTGAGTGATGAGAAGGTTCTCATGAGGGATGCATATGTCCCCTATAAATTTTTAATCGAAGAGGTGATAAATCATAAACAAAGGATATTCCAATATTTATATGCCCATATAGATACATTCATGAAGAGATTTCATTGAATTGGACTAACGAGTCAAGAGATATGTGACCTACTAACTAACTATTGGTCCCTAATGAGAGGTTTGGATATGATATAAAATGCATTCTAATTTCTTCCTCATATTTAGGGTCATAGATTAATATAAAGGGTACTGATATGGCTCGCCCATGCAACTATAGGATCTCACAGTTTATCTCTACCCATAATGGTTCTCCTTTAATGCCTGCCTAAATTTTGTTCTATTTTTTTGACTTTGGGATGAGAGGATTGCCTTGAAAGGTGAATTAAACCCTTAAAAATTTAAAATCTAGGAGGTGATAAAGCATATATGTAGGCTATTACAATGTTTATACACCTATACAGATGCATCTTTGAAGACTATTCAAATATTGGGTTAGCGAGTCAAGAGATATATGACATATTGATCATTGTTTTGTTCTTAAAGAAATATTTAGGTGTGAGATAAAACATGTCACTATTTATACCTCATCTTGAGTGACATAGAATCATCTAGGGAGTGTTGATAAGACTCTCCCATGCAATTTTAAAAGTTGATGGTTCATCTCTACCCCTCACAGTTCTCCTTCAATGCTTATCCAAAATTTATTCCATTTTTCCAATTAAGGATGAGAAGATTCTATTGAGGTATGCATTTCCCCCCTAAATATTTCAACTCTAGGAGGTGATAGAGTATATATGAAATCTATTATAGTGTTTATACACCCATCCATATGCGTCCATGAGGATGAATCATCAATTAGGCTAGCAAGTCAAGAGATACATGACCTAGTGACTAAATTTTAGTCCCTAATGAGGATTTGGATGCAAGAGAAAACATGCCATGGTTTTTTACTCATATTGAGTGGAATATAATAATTTGGGGTGATTACACAACTTATCTATGTAACTGTAAGATCTGATGGGTTATCTCTACCCTTCACGATTCTCTTACAATGCCCCCAAAATTTATTATGTTATCCCATGAGGGATGAGAAGATTTTATTAAGGGATGCATCTGACCACATGAAAATTTAAACCCTAAGGCCCAAAAAATCATGGAAATAAGATATTATATTGCTTATACACCCATCTAGATGCATCCATAAAGACCATATGTCAATTGGGCTAGTGATTCAAGATATATGCAACCTACTGTCTAAATTTTAGTCCTTAAAGAGAGATTTGGTTATGAGAGAATGTGTTGTTGTTTCTCCCTCATACCAAATGGCATATAATCATCTTAGGGGTGTTATGATGACTTTCCTATGCAATTATAAGATCCGATGGTTCATTTATACCCCTCACAGTTCTCCTATAACACTCACCCAAAATTCATTGCTTTTTTCCACTTAGGGATGATAAGATTCTATTGAGGGATGCATTTTATCCTTTAAATTTTCAACTCTAGGAGGTAATGTAGGATATTTCAGTATTTATCTACCCATACAAATGTGTTTGCATAGATGGTATGTCAATTAAGATAGTGAGTCAAGTAATATGTGAATTACTAACCAATGTTTGGTCCCTAATGATAGATTTGGTTGAAAGATAAAACATGTCACCATTTTTTACTCATCCTGAGTGGTAAAAAATCCTTTTGGGGTGCTCATGTGACTAACCCATGTAGCTATAGGATATGATGATCAATGTTTACCCCTAATAGTTATCCTAGAACACCTGCACATAGTTAGTTATAATTTTCCCTTTAAGGATTAGGATATTATCTTAAGGGATGCTTTTGATCATGTATAAATTTTAACTCTAATTACTAATGGAACATAGACAAAGGATATTTTTATGTTTATATGCCAATTTAGGTGCATCTATGAATAATATTCATTAATTGGTATAGTGAGTTAAGAGATATGTAACCCATTGACTAACTTTTAGTCCCTAAAGAGAGACTTGGATATGAGAGAAGATTTGACATTATTTTTCCCTTGTCCTGAGTGACATAGAATCCTATAGGGGTTACTAAGATGAGTCAACCATGAAACTATAGGAGATGATGGTTTGACTCTACCCCTCACAATTTTCTTGCCAAACATGCCCAAAGTTTATTTCATTTTTACACTTAGAGACAAGGATATTATCTTAAGGGATGTATCCTAATGCATACAAATTTGAATTATGGGGCTTGATGAAATATGTACGGAGGTTATTCAAGCATTTATATTCCCATATAGACATGTTCATAGAGATGGTTTGTTGATTGGGATAGTAGACCAAGAGATATGTAACCTACTAACTAACTTTTAGTCCTTAAAGAGATATTTTACTAAGAGAGAAAATATGCTGCCATTTATCCCTCATCCTAAGTGGCATAAATATTATGGGGTGTGTGAAGAAGATTAATTTATGCAACTATAGGAGATGACAATTCATATCTATCCCTCATGATTATCTTGTAATGCCTACCCAAAATTTGTTATATTTTATCCCTTAGGAATGAGAAGAATCTCTTGAGGGATGCATCTAGCCACATGTAAGTTTTGATTTTAGGACCTGATTAGCATAGAAAAATGTTATTCTATAATTTATACAGTCATCTAAATGAGTCTATAAATATCATTCATCGACTAGAATGATGAGTCAAGAGATATGTGATATACTAGCCACATTTTTACTCCATAAAAAAAATTAGTTACGATAGAAAACATGTCACTATTTCTTCTTCATCTTGAGTGGCATAAAATAATATGGAGGTGATGAGAATATTATCCATTGTAACTGTAGGAGATGATGGTTCATCTAACCCTCATGATTCTCTTGTAATTCCCACTCAAATTTTGTTATGTTTTCCCTTTAGGGATGAACAGATTCTCTTAAGGGATGCATTGGACCACATGTGAATTTCAAATCAAATAGGAGAAGGACCACATGAAAAGGCCATTCTAGTGTTTATACACCTAACCAGACATGTCCACAGATATGGTTTATCGATCGACATAACAAGCCAAGATATATGTGACCTAATGGCCTATGCTTGCTCGATAAAGAGAGATTTAGATGCGATATAAAATTTGACACCATTTATCCCTTATATTGAATGGCATACAATTTGACACCATTTATCCCTATGTTTGTATCTATGCCTCATGGTTCTCTTGAAATGCATACCCAAGTTAGTTATAGAGATAAATAAGTTGGTTTGGGAGAGAGTTCTAACTGTAAAGTTATATAGTCATTTAATATGTAATTTGAGTGTAATGAGTGTTTCTTGAGACCACCTTATCCTTATATTATCCATTGACCTATCTTAGGGCCTTTTTTGATCATTTTATAACTTTTTTGTGACTTTAACCCATTTTTAGATATACCAAAAGTAACACTAAGCCACCCCCTAGGCACCTATGTCTCTTTTTTACCCATTCCTACCACCTGAACATTAACATGGTAATTTGGACTATAGTACACTATGCTATTAACCAAAGGGAAATAATACTATCCCATTGATCCTTAGCCAATTGATATAACTTTTAGTTCTCAAAGTAAACTTTGGGTCAGCCTAGACCTATTTCACATATTGACAAACAACTGAATGTTATATATAGATAACTTTTATTATTTTATTCACTAGATGGAAATAAGATGCAAATAATCATAAATAAACTCAAAACTAATAGTTCAAGTCAAGGTCATCGATCCTTATTCTTCCCCACTTATGCATACACCTATCTAAAATAGCCTAAAGCTCAGATTACTCATATTTCTAGTCTCAAGTCACATTTAAAGCATTCAAAATGACACTCATATTAGTATTCAATTGCACTTACACTTGCACTTGTAATATAACCTAATTTGGGAGAACTACATAATGTTTAATCCCCTTTTGATGTGTTGGTATGTTAGTAATGCTCAGCACATGGGGTTTTGATGTCATGTCCATCCTAACCTGTCAATATGAATCCTTTTCTATTTATGCTCCTCAAATACCCTAAAAAACATGAAGGCCTAGGGTTTTTCATTCATATCAATCACAATAGGGATAGACAACAAACCAACATTAATTTACATAGGCACAAACTTCTTAGAATTAGGCAGAGGTACACCCAAAAGATCATTCTCCTTGCTACCAAAAGAACACTAGCTGGCATAGAAGACACTACTAATGTAGTGCACTACTATCCAAAGGACTACACTATTGTCCATGAGGGTTTTTGATTCCTGATGCTTTTTCATGACACCTTACATAGTTTTTATACCAGGTTTCAACATGTCACTTATCCACATCAGTTCATTTTTAACTATCTCCTTTGTAATTTATTTCTATCTATAGAATAATTAGATAAATCAATTATTAGACAAATCAAAGGTTGTTGATATTAATATATTTATTCCTTTATTTATTATTTTGGTACTTTAACAACCTAGGGTTTTACATTCCATAATCCCCTTAAAAGTTAAATAATTTGTTGAACTTGACTTACCTTGAATAGTACAAATACCCTAGCCATAGATGCTTCTAGGGTTTGTATCATTCTTTTTCCTATTTTCATTTATTGTGATAGGATTTTTAGATTTCATAAATTCTATTATAACATCCCTCTAATTTTTTATTTACTATATGCCATCTAAAAAATCTTTCTCTTCCTTTAAAAAGAAGTGTTATGCTTAGTGTAATTTTATTGAGCATATGTAGATTCCTTTCATTTGAGATTATACCATGGATAAAGGACTAGTTAAAACCCCCATCACTGATCCTTCACATCTTGATTATGTGGAGTTTAATGAAATACATTAGAACATGAGTAATACAATCAATATATTGATGATACACAATATAGGATTGGAGACACACTCCCCTTATCAATGATGATAAACTAATAATTAATAAAGATGAGGCCTTACAATGTTTTAGATATAGACTATAATAATATCCCCATGATCACACATATATTTTACAAACTATATTGAAAATCAATAACACGTCAGTTTGTCAATCTTCCAAATCTATAGATAATAATATTATGACACATACTATAGGGGCAAATCAGACTCTGTAGCAACCTGATACAACTAGACCACTCTCACTAGTGGCACCACCTGTTGTGGCTAGTACACATCCCTCCTCTTCATACGTACAATCCCTTTAACAGGAGATGAATTCTTTATAGTCCAAGGTGTTACATCTTCAACATGGTGCTACTAGACCATCTTATGCTTTGGACGCTCATATGCTCCTACATACACCTTTGGCACAACATATAGTGGAAACTCATTTTTCCTCCATATTTTTGACACCCAAGATTACTATGTATGATGATAAAGGTGACCTAGAGCATCATATATGTACTTTTCACATAGCGTATTTGGATTATGTGTCCAATGATTGAATCCTAATTAAGTTATTTCTTTGAAGTTTAAAAGACTATGCATTACAATGGTTTTATGATATTATGAATCAGTGCATCACAAAATTTAATCCACTAGATAATATGTTTTTGTCACAATTTTTAATTAACATTAATGACAAGGTTTCATATGCTTGAGTTGCACAACTCAAGCAAAAATCCAATGATCTAGTAGCTGAATATGTCTTGAAATATAAAATTGTATTAGCAAAGATGAATAGCCCCATGGAAGATAGATAACTCCAAGACATATTCAAGTAGAGTTTATTACTATAATTACATAAATATATACTATTCAAAAAGTTTCCATCATTCATATATCTATGTCATAAAATGAAAGAACAAAAAGTCAAAATTATCTATATGGGAAAATTAAAGTATATAACTAGATCATATTTAACTAATAAGAGTTATAATAATCTATCATATAAGGTGAGGCCCACTAAAATCAATAAGAAGTAAAATACAATGGTTAATGTAGCTTTAGAACGAACTCCTCTCATGGTTTTATCATCTCTTCCAAGGAGACATTTCATAAATCTACTTGAATCACCATCATATGTTCTACAATAACTCTTAAAACACAATGTCATATCTCTCCCTCCCATAAAATAGGTTGATAAAATTAGGACTATTACAAATAGTAATGATTCTAATGCATTTTGCAATTATCATATGGCACCAAGCCATACTTAAAATAGATTCATCAACTTATGACACAAGATACAAGATTTGATAGATGTTAATATCATTGATGTGAGCACCCCTGCAGAGGCACCCATAACACAACCAACAAAAGTGAAAGCAATGAAATATTTTCTAATCCATTTACAAAGCATACAGATAATGAGACAATTACCACTTTAGTTATTCATAACACTTATCAAGCACATCCACCACCGATATCCTATCATACTCATATGATGGACACACACCCTCTAAATAATATCATTGGTGTGTATCACACTACAATTCCAACTAGACCTCTCATCGCTTTCTCAAAGCAAGAGATCATTGATGATGACTCATATTTATATGGACTCTTTGTGTGAGTTTACATTGATCATCATCTTATTCAGAGTGTTATGGTTGACAACAGTTCAAACATTAATATGTGTACTATTACATTTATATAACACTTCAATTATCTAGAAAAGGGTATTTCTTAGGTGGATACAGTTATTTTTAGCTTCAATGGCCATGTTTATGGCTACATTAGGGAAATTATACTTATATTATAGGTTGGTACCACACATATGGCCAATAAATATTTAGTTATACTAGTGCCAACACATTTGACATGTTATTAGGTAGGCCTTAGATACAATAACTTGGAGATATTCCATCCACCATACACATGTATTAAGTGTATACATGTTAATTAGGTGGTTATAGTTGAAGGCCTTCCTGTAGACACTCAAAAACTACACACGATAGTTTTAGATGTCAAAACATCTTGACCCTCATTTGGCCTTACATATAGTGGACCACCTAGTCAATTAGACTCATTTACTAACTAGAACCTATCAAACTCCTAACTTAACACATTTAGCTAAACCATTTAATTCATGCCTTTCTTACTTGATTTAACCTATTTTCTTTTGGCCCCTCGACTGTTGATGGTCAGTCTAACCACTGATGGTTGGCTTGATCATTGACGATCAAGACTCCAAGCTTGATTTAAAGTTTTAAAGCATTAACAACTTTGTGTGAGATAAGCATCTCCCTAAATAACAACTTGCTTTTAAAACTAGCTTTAAAACATAGTGAATTGGCAACTTTGTCCCCCTATCAAATTAGTAACTTCCTCCATCCCAATTATCAATTTCATCTTATAAAAAGAGAAGAGGTGGAATTGAATTGGATCCACAATCCACAATCCATAAACTTCCAAGCTCTCTTACATATAGGTATTCAACATCCTTTCAAAAAACAAGCAACATCACTAGAGACCTGAAACTCTGTTGGAATGACTTTTGAAAGCCAAAGTACTATCACTTTGGCCAAATTAATTTAGCTCTCCACCATCAAGTTTTAGTTATATTTCACTTATTTTCATTGATTTATCTTATTTCTAACCTCTTTTCCCTATCAGACCTATCAACATCATATTTTCCACCCCTCAGCCCTATAACAAAACCTATGTTTACCCAAATACCCAATCTGTACCTACTTTTCTAATCTTTTTTAGAATTATATAGGTAACCATCAGTGGTTAGCACAACTACCAATGGTCACTTCAATCATCTATGGTTACCCAACCATCGATGATCAGCCTAACCATTGATAATTTACCTAACTTCCAAGGGTCACTATGGCATAAAAATATAGCAAGATATTTTTAGCCTTGTAACCCTAGTCAAACCTTTCTTTATTTCTGCTTGATTATAATACATTTACTAATTTTTTAGACCAAACCCTGACCATTTTAGCATAAGTATTATCGGATTCTCTACTTTTGGTCATTTTTCTATTAACTAGCATTCTACTTTCTTTGTATTGCATTTCATTTATCTTATGCAAATAAATCTTTAATTTATCATTTCTAACTTAATTGTTATAATAATGGATTGACGACCTCCTAGAAAGCAATACACTTCTTAGATCTAACTCACATTAGGAAATCCATTCAACCATCCATCTAACAACCCCCTTTTCTAGTGTCTTTCTTATATGTAGGTTATTCTTTCCTAGCCAAAGAGGAGTACCTATTATCATCTAGATTCATGTGAAAACTTTACTAGGTATTCTTCTATACACCCTATTACTAGTTTCATTACTTGATTTCAAAATTAACTAAAACATTTTAGCATGCTCAATGGGATGTAGTATCCCTTTTCTTTCTTTATTGTTTGCATATCAAATGAAATAAAAAAAAATATTTTTGAGCTTAAAATAAACCTCTTGCATACATTTATTTCCTACTTGTCTTAGTTCATATAGTAACTTATGAGGCAAAGTAATTAATCATATATTTCACACTTATTAGCACACACTTAAGCCAAACCATAAAATAATTAACACATCAAAACATACCTGAGACAAGGCCTGACTAGGATTTCATCATCTAGCGATAACCTTACCCCTTCTCAATTATCCTACTTAGATTTCACCATCAAGGGGAGAACCAAATCAACTCTATGATTGAGTATAAACTCTAAAATTTAGTATATTTTGGCTAAGCACCTAACACTCTTGTTATGTTAGTGTGTGAAGTGAGGGAGTAGGCCCAAATACCAAGCCACGTACTGAAGTTCAATATATATTTCTCTCTTGAGCACCTGAAATCAACCCAAAACTAACCTTAGATTTCATCTTAGTACCCAATCTACAAGCCAAATTCCCTCTTCACACTTTTTAAGGCATAACCTAGAAGTGATCTAAAAATAATCCTAAGATTTAATGCATTTTTAGTGTAGGCATTATTTTCCTTGAATTCTTTTCTTTTGATTACTTTTTATTTGAGGTGGGAGTTTCATCATATTATTTCCTATTTTCTCACATGGTCTTTACTAGACAAAAACTGAGAAACTAAACCAATCAACCACCACCTTCTTCTTCTTCCTCCAAGGAATATAATTCTACTGATAAGGTTCACCTCATTTTTCTTTCCCACCTACCAGAATCTTGATTATTTTTGAGGGTGATGTAGACTTTGCTGCCTTCCCTGATAACAATCCAATGGCCCTTCAACATTATCTTAATAACTTACCTCACTGTACCTCTATTAATTTGGCTCCTCTTACAGCTCCTTCTTATGGTACCCTCCCCATCTTATGGTAGGTATTAACTCAACCCAACCTTTGTTGATGCAAGCCTCTTCTTCCTCCAACATCCCATCTACTATGACTCCCAAATCCAATCCAACATTCTAACCTCTCACCAAACACCTCCTACCATACCCCAAACTTCCCATATAGGTTCAAATTTACCTTTAGTTACCTATACTCCACCTACCATGGGGTTATCTTCTACCCCTATTTCACCCTTCTCTTTATTACAACTAATCCACCAACTTCTACCCCATTTTAGAAATTGGTACTTTCTATACCTCAAACACTTCCTCCCATTATCAATAGATTCACCACTCAACTTCAACCCATTACCTCAACTCTACCTTTAAGTTAACCCACATCCATCCCTCAATGAGTACCCATGCCAACCTATCAATATGTTCCTATCCCACAAGGATATATAGCACCTTCCACCCAACCATTTATGCCAATCAACCTTTATGTGTCACTATCTCAACCTCTTATGACCACTTACCAATATGTGGCTTCTTCAACACCATTTACCACCTATTCTTACATATCTACCAACAAACCTCAATAAAATGTTCCCCTTAATTATGTAACTTCCCAACCTCAACTAGCTTTGATCAAGATGTTAATGGATAAAATGACCAACTTGGAGTCATCTATCTCTAAGTCTCATAACCTTTTATCCTATGATCAAATCTGTAATCAACCCATCCATCCATCTATTCCCATCCATTCTTATCTTCCTCAATGGGAATTACTTAAGTTTTCTAAATTCTAAGGCAAGGAGGACCCTGAATAACATTTGAGTGAATTTTGTCATTCTTGTTATTTGATCATGTATGATGATGCTCTCCTTCTTCAAACTTTCCCCATGTCTTTATCAGGACCAACCCTTGATTGTTATAGTGATCTTCCCACTCACTCCATCTTTTTGTTCCTCCCAACTGGCCTAAATCTTTTTAGAGCATTATTGGGTAAATATATCTAAAAAGGTTTCTATTATTGACCTCTATTCCATTAAGAAATTTGATGATGAGTCAATTTTTGATTTTGTGGCTAGATGGAGAGGTCTCATCAATCAACTTTATTTCTCCTGACCTCAACTTGAATTGATTGAAATCTTCTCTCAAGGCTATGACAAACATATTTCCTACACCCTTCAAGTTAAAACTTTCAAAACTTTTGATGAGATATTCACCATGGCACGTAAATTGGATAATCAAGCCATTGATGAAGGGAAATTGAAATTACAGAACACAAATTCTATATTTAAATCCCATGACCCTTCTTCCACCAAAACCACTAACTAATCCAATACTAAAGCAAAATCATCTATAAACTCAATTATTTTAAAAATTTCTCCACCTCCTAATTGTCAACCAACCACCTTGAACCAATTATTTCAACCCACCCTATCAACAAAACTAAAACCAAAACTGAGCTCTTCTAAGAAAATATACTGCCATTGCAGAATCTTATGCATTAGTTTTGGATAAATTTCTCAAATCCAACCTCATCCAAATTCCACCAATTAAACCACCCAAATAATTTGATGTTTCTCACCACATGCCTAGTTGTTATAACAAGAATGACCATTGTGCCTTTCATCAAGTCAAAGGACATGACATTAATAGATGCAATACCTTCAAAAGTCTAGTCCAAAGCTTAATTTATATTAGAGAACTTACATTTGGTAATCCTAATACACCTCCTAATTATTCCCTTGACATCTTTTGCAAACCTTTTCCTAATCATACTTCTTCTACCCATCACAATGAAAAGCAACCCAAATCATCACACTCTCATGAAGCACATACAATCAATGTTATTATTAGTAATCTCATGGTTGAGGAAACTACTATCATAACTACCTCACCCACCATTTCACCCATAAAATTAGTGGACTCTCCTTCTATTCCTTTTGGTACCCAAACAAAGGAATCAACTACCCCTCTCTTTTCACTTGATGAAACCTTAGCTCCATCTACCTCTCCTTTGATGGGAACACCAAAGGAGACAACCATTACTTTAACCACCCCTTCTTCTTCCGCTCCACCTATTCAAGTGGTAGAACTACCATCCATTCCTTTGGACACTAAAACAAAGGAATCGACCTTATTCACTCTTTTTCTTGGAGAAAACACATCTACCTCCTCCATCATAAAACCATCCACACCCTCTTTACAAACCATTCCACAAGAGGAGATTACCTCATCCACCCAACCACCAATTTTAGAACCTTACCTCAAAGAAAACAATGAAGGAGCCATTCCCTCTTCTTCACCTAAGAACTTAAGTTTTTAAACCAATGACCAAGGAACTAAACCCATCTACAAGGCCTTTTATAGCCTAGTCCAAAGTTTAGAGTTTACTTCCCAACCCAACTTTGATAGATCCACCTTTTGGTACCGTCTTAGACTCCCTTACCAAAACAAATTTGAATCCTCAAATTCACTTTAATCCACCCTTAAACCCATTATTACCTCTTCACCAAATACCTCTTCCAATACCATAAGTGAACCATCCCATCCACCTCTACTTAAAATTTCCAAATTACCTTATGCCTCTCTTACCAAGCCAATCAAGAATTCGACACCTCACCTAGGGAATCCTTCCCACACCTAGTCAAACTCACCCCTCTTTTCCAACAACAAATGAAGTTGGACTTAACCCCATCTAGTCCACCAAATAAAAATCCAACTAAACCAACTAAGAAGGTAGAGTTATTAAGTTGCCAAAGATGTTGAGTTAGCTTCACCTCAAACTAGACCTCTGATATCACCTCCTTCCCACTTACCTTTCATTAGCCACAACAGGAATTTCTAGAACCCCATCTTTCTACCATTTACTATTTCTGAATACCAATTACCTATTCTTCCTCTAAGAAACCATCCCCTTTAACTTTTCTCCACCTACACCCATCAAATTTCCCTCTATAACATTCTACATCATTTTTAACTAACCTATCTACCTCTACTTTCCCATCCATATCCAACCCCTCATCATCCAAATCTTCCACCATATCAAATCATCTACCTACAGGTAAAGGGAGCTCAATCATAAGTGCAAACAATCCAGGTATCAACTACCTACTAAAACCAGTTCCACCACCTAAAAATCCAACTTAAGAAGGTAAGAAGGCTCCCATCCCTAAAAGAAACCATATTTTCTCCACCTACACCCATCAAACCCTCTAGTTCTAACCCATCACCTCCAACATCTTTGAAAATCATCTACCATAAAGAATCATACTCAACCATCCTACAAAGGTTATTGTAAACTCAACCATCCTATTCCATTATCTTACCCCTATCAAACCATTCTACCCTTCTAATACCAAACCCTCTTGGTGCAATGATAAATTGATATGTGCATATCATAGGGCATCGAGACATGACATGGAGAACTACAAAGCTCTCCAAGAACTTATTCATAGCCTATATGAATAGGATGATCTATTATTTAACAAACCTCTTTTACCTCTTTTATTAATCCTACCATCAATTTAACCTACCCAATATTTACCTACTCTCCCAATCCTATCGAAGAGTGAGGAGGAGGTACTGAAGCAACTACCAAACCCAATAAACCCCCTTATCCACACTATTCATGTGGTTAATTAATCCCAAACCCAATAAAAAGATAAGGGAAAAGCCAAAGCATCTATTACATGGACTTTCCCTTCAACCCCTCAACCTTCTAATCAAAACTAAACACCTACACCTTCACCTTCACCTATGCCACCACTAAAGCCCAAAGTATCCATTTTGGGACCCTTTCCCTCCAACCCATCTAAATCCATTGAATGCATCATGTTAAAACAACTTCACCAAACACTAGTGAAAATGAGCCTCTATGAACTAATCAACACCTTGTCCCCACCATCACTAGGCACTGATTGAGTGTCTACAATCTATACAAGGTTCAACCAGAGGATCCTCAACCTCTTTCACCCTTTGTTGGATCCCTCTAACTTTTTTTCCTCATCACCTTTCAAGATTCCAAAATACCTCCTAATCATCTTGATGATTCTGACCCTCCCCTCTTTTTTATCTCATACATCAATTAGACCCATATTAAGAGGGTTATGATTGATGGATGAGATAGTATCAACACTATCTCCTCCCATGCATATTACCAAATTTATCTACCTAAAAAAAATATCAAAAATTACAATAGTCTTTCTCTCCTTTAATGATACCATGGCCATTAGCTTAGGGACCATTGTCCTCCACATCTACTTGGAGCCTTGTACCATTCCTAAACTAGTTTATGTTATAGAGGGTGAGTTCCAATACAATGTGTTACTCAGATGCCCTTGGATCCATGCTATGTTTTTTGTCTCTTCTACCTTACATTAGTGTGTCAAATTTGAACATGAAGGTCAATTTATTACCATCAAAGCTGACCCTAGTCCTTTTGCCTCTTTTAATATGACATAATAGCCTAATGATGTCTTTATTCCTCCTTCATCCACCTCACATCAACTATTAACAACACAATCTCACTGCTAGCCAAATCCCACAACACTCTTTCCCACAATAGTGATGAAGCCTCAACTAGCTCATCTATCCCTTCTTCCCAAATTCTTGTAGAAGACCCCTTGGAATAAATGTTTCAACATCTCTCCCTAGGGGGATATCACCTTTTAGCTTTGGATGCTTTCCCTACTCCCGAAGATTATGGAAACCTCAAACATGACCCTTCCTATGATAATAACATCAGAACCATCATCCCTTTTGATCTCCCCAATGACCAAACAAGTTTCATCTATGGGGAACTCAACCATCTACTTCTTGCTACTACTACTAATCCTCATATCTAACTATTCACCCTTGACTTCTCTTACCTAGACAAACTAACATTTGCCAAATCTTACCTTTATTGGTGCACTTGGAAGGGGTTTGGTCTTGGCCTATATGAATAGGGACCTCATGAGTTACCCATAATCAAAACTCAAAAACCTTGTGAGTTGTTTGGCCTTAAGTTTGTTCTACTAGAAGAACCCTCCTCACTAAAAACTATCACCACCATTAATGATGATGATGTCCCATCTTCACAAACCCTATCTCCCTCTAAATAGAATGGCTCTAATATCATCCAATCTAGCTTTTTTTTTATCAATACCATTAGTTTAGGGCCCCTAACTTATCAAAATGATGACCAAACTAAAACCCTTCCTCTCATCCATCCTAAAATTATTAAACATGATTCTCCTACCATCAACACGATGCAACGTCAAGATGATGATTCCATTCTCACCTACCTTGATGTAGGGGATTATTCTATTCATAAATCCATTCCTCCTGAGAATCAAACTATGCTAAATGAATCCACCATTGATGTCAACTTGGGTACTGAGGATAACCCCTATATCATCAAAATTGAAGAATATTTAAATTCCACAGAGCGATAATATTACCCTTATTTCTTTTGGAACTATAGCATAACATTTGATTGGTCCTATTAGGATATGCCTAGAATTAACCCTTTTATTTCCCTCCATAACATTGTTACACATCTTAAGGCTAAATTGATTTGGCAAAAGCTTTGTAGAATACATCCTTGCATAACCCTCCTTGTCAAAAAATAGCTTTAACATATCTTATCTATCGACTTCATTCAGCCCATCAACTATCCACATTGGGTTTCCAACATCATTCCTATCACCAAACCCATAGGGCACCTTTGCCTCTATATCAACTTTCATGACCTCAACTTTGCTTGCCCAAAGGATGAATTTACATTACCAAACATTGACAAATTTGTTGATCTTACAATCAGCCATGAAATGTTATCTCTCATGGATGGTTTCTCAAGATATAATCAGATCTTGATTATCCCTAAAGATTAGCATAAAACCTCATTTATTACCCCATGGGGAACCTTTTACTACAGGGTCATACTGTTTGGACTAAAGCATGCTGATGCAACCTATCAGTGGTCAATAACCTATATACTTCATGATCTAATCCATAAAATTATAGAGGACTATGTGGATAATCTCATTAGGAAATCTAAACACCATAAGGATCACCTAGCTGTTCTTGCCATCATCTTTGACTAACTAATCCATTATCATGTTAGGATCAACCCTAAGAAATGAATTTTTGGAGTCTTATCAGGAAAGCTTCTTGGTTTCATCATCTCTCTCTATGAAATTGAAATAGATCCCACCAAAGTTAAAATAATCTTAAAGATGCCTCCTCCTACCAACCTTATGCAACTCCACATGCTGCAGGGACAACTTGAATCTATCCATCGCTTCATCTCCCAATCATCAGATAGATGTCAACCCTTTCACCATCTCCTAAATAAAAACACCTTTTTGAAGGGGATTAAGCCATGCCAATAAGACTTGAATTCAATCAAGGAGTATCTTCTCTCTCCACCTGTCCTCATCCCTCCTAAGGAAGACTAGCCCTTTTACCTATTTATACCACAAACCATTCCTTAGAGGTAATGATCACTTATCATGATGAATAGAATAAAGAGTAAGCCATATATTACATTAGATTCACCCTTATCAAATGTGAAACTCAGTATAACCATCCTAAAAACTCTTCCTCACCTTAGTCTTCATGGCCTCCTAAATCTGTCACTACGTTATTAATCATAAAACATATGTCATCACCAATATTGACCCCATCGAGTATATGTAGTCTAAGCCATACCAAAACCAACATATGGATAAGTTACTAATACTCCTAGCTAAGTTTAGTCTTGAGTTACTTCCATAAAATTCCATTAAAATATAAGTATCCCTGATCAATTAGCGTAAGCCCTTCCACCAAACAATCAACCTCTTCCTCTTACATTTCTAGATGAGTCTATCATAATTCTTTCTTAGGAAGAACCTACCTACCAAATGACCATGTTCTTCGATGGATCTAAATGCCAATATGGTGGGGGTACTAGAGTGACTCTCCTTCCCCTTAATGGTAAATCTCTTCCCCTTTCTTTTAAACTTGACTTGAAATGCACCAACAACATAGCCAAATACGAAGCCCTAGTCATAAGTCTCCAAACCCCCTAATCTTGGTTGTAAAAAAAATTAATGTTTTTGGTAACTCCTAACGAGTCATCAACTAGGTCAATGAATCTTATCAATGTAAAAATGATGTTCTCCTAAAATATAAATAACTCATGGACTCACTCTTAACATCATTCAACCACCACCTTATTCAATTAGTTCCTTGATTTACTAACAAATTCATAGATATGATGGCCTCCCTTACTTCATAAATTCTATCTCAACCTACCAAATCTAAACTATTTTTCACCATCCATCATTTTATCATCCCCTCATATATCAATTTTGATCTTCATACCATTTGTACTGTGGAAACATCTTCTAACATTTGGTATGACCAAAATTTTGACTACCTTAACCTTGGCATTATTCCTCCCTATTTTTTTAAGAATACCTAAAGAGATTTTATTCAAGGTACCTATCATTACACAATACTAAGAGGAATCCTTTAAAAATGTGGCTTTGATGGCATCTTTATATATTATCTACATATCCATGAAGCTTCCCATGCTATCAAGGAAATGTATGATGGAATATGTGGGGGACACTTTAGTGGCATAGCCATTTATAAGTCTATTCTTCACCTTGGCTCCTATATGCCCTCCCTCTATCAAGACTATTGTGACTATGTAAATAAGTGTGTCAAATGTCAACAACATGCTATCTTACATCATGCACCTCGTCATGGCCTTTAGGTATCTATAGATTATTTTCCCTTCTCATAATGGGGTCTTGACCTTATTGGGGAAATCAATCCCAATTCTTCACAATGACACCAATATATCATTACTACCACTAAATATTTAACCAAATGGGTAGAGGCCATCCCTCTTATCTCAACCAAAGCCAAAAATATTATTGACTTCATCAATCACCATATCATCTATCGCTTCAGTGCTCCTCATAAGTTCATCATTGAAATGGAAAATCATTTAAAAACTAGAAAGTGCAAGGTCTCTATGATGCTTTTGGCATTGGGTTTAGCTTTTCTTTGCCTTACCATCCATAAGCAAATAGACAGGCAAAAGCTTCTAACAAAACTCTCATCAAAATTATAACCAAATTAGTAAATACTCTAGGTTAAGACTGGTACTTCCACATCCCTTTCACTTTATGGGTATATCTTACTAACATTCAAACCTTTATAGGTGTTACCCCTTTCTCTCTCATCTTTGGCATAGAGGCGGTCTTGCCTCTTGAAGTCTAGATTCCATCTCTTCACATATCATTACATGAAAGCCTTTATGAGAGTGACTATCATCAATAACATCTCACACATCTTGAACTCTTTGATGAACATCACCTCATAGTGCTTAATCATATTCATGTCTATCAGGAATGAATCAAGCATGCATACAAGAAACACTTGAAAGAGCAAGAGTTCAACATTAGAGACCTCATACTTAAGGAAAACCAACATATAATTAATATGAAGAAAAGAAAAAAGGGAAAGTTTGATTTCAATTAACTTAGACCCTACATCATAACCCATAGTTATGGATTCGTAGCTTATCGTTTATCCTCTCTTGAAGGCAACCCAGAACTTGAGCCTCTCAATGATTCACATTTGCATCCTTTCTATTGTTGAAACAAGGATTGAACTCACCATTGTGTCTAGATTAAGCTTGTTCTTTGGTTTATAAGATTTTCACTTCTTTTCCTATACTTATAACTAATCCTTTGGGGATAATTGATTATAACATAGAATCATGTGATTATCCATCATAGTTATGGCTTAGTCCTAAATATGGGTACCACAACTCTACTCATAGCATGGTTCTCATTGATACTTTTCATCTCTAACAAGATGAAATCCCATGGTCATTGTCTCTCAAAACCACCCCCTTCACCTATCATTAACCCTTTATGCTAAATTTGTTTCCCTCATAAAGGTAAAACTCTAAGCCTATATAGATAGGTCCATGTCTAGACCTAGCATCAACACAATTTGGGATACCAATATATCACTTGGGTCCATATCTCTAGTATTGTGGACTGATCCCTTGAATAAAAGCTACCCAACACCTAAAAGTTGCTTAAAAATAGATTGTTCCCTTGAAGGACAACTATAAAAATCAAACTTTATACCATTCACTTGAAGGATGGCTAAGAAATAATCATTAGAAGCTTTCTACATCAATCAAATTTAATAAATTATCAAAATAAAAAAAAATCAATAAACATCCTTACATCAAAATCAAAGAAGTAAGCTAGAATCAGCTCTTATAAGTGCCATTTATAGACATACAACATCAATCAGTCTACACATTATCCCATTATGTCATAATTGGATCCTATATATGGCATTGGTAAAATTTCCACAATGATCATTCTACATATCACATTAAGGCATGGACCTGTCTATTATGGTTCTTTGGCTAGTTATAGAAGGGGAAAGCTAACCTGCATCAGGTTAGCAATTCACCTAATTCCCATTCAACCATCTTCTTATCACCTACTTCCCATTCACACCTTTTCTCAAGTCAAGGGACTATGAGCTTACTTGATGCAAATTAATCAAGACACCCTCTTTATCAATCAAAGCATGCTCTTACAAATAATTTGATAGGCTTATGTTCACTAAGTCAATCCAACTATAGTTTCTTGTTGTTAGGTCCTTACCTACTAAAAACATCATGCATTTTTCTTATCCTATATCCATTAGTTCATGTGGACATATGTCTCATAACTCTTATCTATTTTTCACATTTAGTTTGTTACCTACACCTACTTTATGTGCTTTCATTATATTCCCATAGTAAATCTATACACTCAAACATCATTCTCATCAACACAATAATCCTCATATATCATAACATTATAAACCATGAACCATATCCTAAAAATAAACAACACATCAAGAATCATAAACCATAAACAATAACATCATAACATTATAAGATCATATTACTATCAACATCATCCTTATGACAATTCATAACATCATCACTTTATCACATTATCTTATCTATAATCAATATTTATCAATGAACATGATTACATCTTCATCCTATCTATAAACCACATTGTCACAATCATCTCATAAATAACATCATCCAAACACATCTATCATATATTCATGATCATGAACAAACACATCTTCAACTCTATATGACCCAAGCATAGCCTAAACTAAAAATTTCAAGCATCTAATCAAAATCATGTTTCCAATATAAACACATAATCACAATCATCCATCATATTCATTGATGTATTATCTAAACACACTCTCAACATCATCAAATACCTAAACTAAAGAGTTAACATAAATATAAGCATATAGTATCATATATGTCATCCATAACCCATAAACATAACCACATCATGATCATAATCTACATCTATATATCAATCATCATTATAATACATTAATAAATAATTAACTAAACATCAGAACATAATCAACATGTCATCAATATAATCAAATGTCAATGATTTATTTAACATAATAAACATGATCATCATATACATCAATAAGGAAATACATGAAATAATGTATCTATGTCTCTCTCACTCATATAAATCTCACATCATTGGCATTCAAGCTGGTATCAAAATGAAAATCATATACATAATCCCATCTATCAGGCCCCTAACACACCCATACCACTAGCCCCATCTACATCTACACCTACACTACCATTTAGTGGTGGTTCCCCCTGATATCCTTTCTTGTCTCACTATCAAGGACCATTATCTTGGAGTAGCTATCATAGGATCCCCTACCAAGGTATCCCTATACTATTCTTATCTCATCTCTAGTGGTAATTGTGCAAGAACTATCACCTTGTAATGTTTTAGCTTCTTGATGGTGGTTAGGTACCATATCCTCATAACTATGTCAAGTGGTCCTCTTACTATTTTTACAGTCACCCCTACCCTTTATCTCAAAAAATATCTCTCCTGAGTCACTAACCCAAGAGAGATCCTTGCCTGATTATGCTTGCCAATAAAAGTAACAATTTGTGCCTACAAAGCATCCACTTGTCCATGTAATCCCATGATCTAGGACTATGATACTTCTAGTGCTACTTGTGCTTGTCCATCTAATCCACCACCATGTAATGGGTCCCCATCCACATCCATATGCTATTGACTACCATCACCCCATTCAAAGTTAATTACTGTATATCAAGCCTAGTACCAAGCTGCATATCCATTTACAATACCCACATCATCAATGGTAGCTCTAACTGATAGCTCCTCATAGTCTAGTATGATATCCTATGTCTATGGCTTTAGGAGTGGGGAATTGGTATCCTCCCTCTTGTATCAAGGGAAATATAGTGGTATCCCTTGTATCAGTCTAAACTATCTCCATACTTAGTCAAACAGGATAAGCTCCCTATCACCATCCTATCTCTTATATATCTAGCACTAGTTCTGATGTGATAATGTGTGATAACTATATCCTACCCACCTCAGATAGGCCACATATGGACTTTATGCTACATCACCCACCACCAACCCCTCTAAGTCATCTCTAAACCACTCAATATCTTAGGGACCACCACCAACACTGATCAAAGCATAGTCACCTCTCCATTTAGTAAAACCCACTGGAAAGTGATCCTAGATAAATCTATCCCATGGTAGCCCTAATGGTCTCACAAGTTGAATGTGCTCATATGCCTAGTAGTGGAGCATGAAATTGACATTAATCCTATACCATCTATGTGATTGAAAGGCCTAGAGTTCCTTGTAGTTTTAGGCTAGTAACACTGGGGCCATCCAAACACAGTCCTCCCCAGTAGTATCTCCACCAATAACCCTAGTAATAAGTATGGAAATTTCCCATGGTTGAAATCTAGTAATGAAAAATAAGTCACTACCATCATCATCATCATCAAGCACCTATCCCATGGGGTCCTTTGGTATAATGGCCCGATCCCAAACCCACCTACATGTTACTTAAGATAAACTTGATCTGCTCAATATAAGAAATCCATGTGGTAGTATCATTCCTTGCTCTCAATATTATATAAGGGCTTCCCCTAAATGGGTAGCTATGTGATCCTAGTCATTTCTTCCAACAAGATGGTCATCTCTCTAGTAGGCAACATGAAAGTGTTCATCATTGGGTCCCATCTCTCGACGAGTGCGATGATCTTGGCTACATCTCGTGGTAGGTGTTGATAATGAATCATAACTCCTAGGCCAATTATTTCTATGTGCCTCCACTCCTCTATAATAATCACATCCCAAAGGTGAAGATCTCAAGGACCCAGTCCCTTATCTAAATTTGATTACATGCCTATATCATAATCACATTAGCCCTACATACTTAGTTTTCCACATAGAACTAGATGTTAACCTACATCTACCTTTTCAAACCTTTTACTAGCAAACCTATTTCACATCCATCTAACATAACCCTATCCCTTCATCTGACACCAATCCTCACATTTGATTTTAAACACTTACTCACTTTACTGAATTCTACCTCTTGATCCCCCATCCTATCTCAATTTTACCACCTCATAAATAAGTTCAACTTTTTAACATAATTTAACTTTACAAATTTTGAATTTTTTCTAAAATATCAAATATTTTTACCATTTTCATATTTCACACTTTTTTACAACACACTTTCAAATAAATTTTATCAACATTCACATTTTCAATAACTTTAACATCTTTATCAAAATCACCACTCACTTCACTAACTCTAAACACTTTGACCACTGATAGTTTCTTAAACCATAGATGGTCCCTTAGGGGCCCTTTTACCCCCAAGTTTGACCATCACCAGTCAGGTGAACTAAAAATAGTCATTGTGTGTGACCATTGATGAAGCAACCCTCAAACCCTAGACCTCCTAAAACCTCCAAACTACCCTAAATTTTAACATCCACCTACATAAACCTATCCTATAACATCATAACCACCCATTACACCCTTCTTCTATCAATTTCATTTGCTAATATACCTCAATTTAACATAGCCTATATTAGGGCATCTATTTTTCAAAAAGATTCCAAATAATCAATCAAATCATTCTTAATTTCATCACAACCATTTATAAAATCAATCACCTAACTCTCACTATCAAGTTTAAGACATACCCTACCTCATTTCATGATCACTGATGTAGTCAAAGCCCTCACCCCACAGCTTGGTCATGCCCTCATCAACCCTCCATTGGATATAAAATTAGTCAGCCTTAAATACTCGATCGCCTAATCACACACCTCTAACTCAGTAACGCTCATGAGCAAGAATGACAAATTATATAAAATACCTAGAGTGCAAGATGCCAAAAGTCAAATGTGAAATTGATTTCACATTTTACTTTTAACCTCTTACCTTTTTAGGGTTTTTACTAGCCGTCAATAGTCAGGGTGACCAATGATATTTGAGTTTCTCACTTTTCTTTCCCCTCTTTCAAAATAACTCCACCTCACTACCAACCTTGGCTTGAAGTTCTTTTTGGATATTATATCTATAAAACTATGTAGGCAACATCCACTTGCCTAGAGTATATGGAGTTAGCTTGGCCATCCCCTACTAACCCATTCATTACCCCATGTCCACCCTGACATTAGTCTATTTTGACCTAGACCATTCACTTGTTTTACGACCTTGCTTGGTCATTTTGACTGCACTGACCAATCTTTCAATGTTGAAATTTTAAACTTTGTACCACCTCGTACATAACCTGTCAAATTATGTTATTTCACAATATCACTTCTTACCCTAGATACCTGTGACCAAAACCAACCCTATCTAGATGGATTGATAGGCTTGACCTAATCAACTATGACCAACACTATTGACTATTTAGGCCTGTCACATGCCCCTTTAGAATTGAGCTTTATTTTTACCAACATTGGCAACTTTAATCTGTGCACTATCTTGACTATCACTCTTAGTCATATTTTGTGCACATTTTTGCATCCTAAATGCCTAATCTTTTTATGTTATCCACCTTATGCCTACCCATTTACCATTTATCAAACCTTGATCTAATTTTGCTTTTGCCTCATCAACTCCTAATTTGAGGGGGAACACCTCCTCCCATACTTGAGGTAACTAGACCTTGAGCAATGATCTTTTTTCATTCTGTAGCTTGTTATATAAAAGTTGCATAACAAAAAAGGGAAAAATATAGACATGTAAAAACTACACATGATAGTTTTAGATGTTAAAGCATCTTGACTATCATCTGACCTCATATCTAGTGGACCACATAGTCAATTAGACTCATTTAATAACTAGACCCTATCAAACTCCTAACTTAACACATTTAGATAAACCATTTAATTAAACCCTTTTTAACTTTCTTTAACCCATTTTCTTCTGGCTCCTCAATTGTCGGTGGTCAGCCTAACCACTGATGGTTGGCCTAACCATTGATGGTTAGGTCTCTAAGCTTGATTTAAAGTTTTAAAGAATTGATAGCTTGTGAGAGATAAGTATCTCCCTAAACAATAACTTGCTTTAAAATGTCATGAATTGGTAACTTTATCCCTATATCAAATTAGTAACTTCCTTCATCCCAATTAGCAACTTCATCTTATAAAAGGAGAAGAAGAGGAAGTGAAATGGATCCACAATCCACAATCTACTCCATAATATAAGCTCTCTTGCATACAGGTATTCAACATTGTTTTAGTAATCATGAAATCACTAGAGATGATCAGAAATTGGGTTCTAGAAAAATGTTTTGAGTCAAAATTTTAATGATGCCACACTATAGATCTCATTGAGAGCTTTTTGACACTTTTTACAGTTTGCAAAAGGGACACCATATGCAAAAGTTATAGGACGCTAAAGTTTTGGTTTGACAGGTAAAAATTTGGTGTCGTCAAGTGACGTAGCATTATTTACAACAAGTTTTACCAATTAGAAGAATTAAGAGAGATAGATCATTGACTGAGCCATGAGATGGCGAGTTTGAATAATAGACCGAGTATCGAAGGGGAGATCCAAGTGGCTAAAGAAGTCTTGCACAATGTTTGGCGCATTTATCAAAGGCATGATGAATAAGTGCTTGCACATTTAAAACTTAAGCTCTTAAAACATGTAGCATTCCCAACACAACGCATTTGGGATAAATGGTAAGGCACCTAAAATGGAGGGAAGACAAGTTCAAACTTCAAAGTAGAAAGGTGGGCAGCCAGTTTTGAACCCCTCACCTTGTGGAATTAGGAGACTTAACTTGCCACAGGCTTGTAATTGATTATAAAAGCATGAATTTGTATTTGTTTTAAACTTCTGGATAAAGAGGCCGAGAAGCTTTGGGAAAGCTTAGGAATCCATTTTTTGGCCATGTCAATACTATTTTTATCCAATTTACATATTGGATCCCACAGATCTTTTGAAGCAACTTTGCAAGTGTGAAGACTACAATCCAGGCTTGATTATCAATTGCAACTTGCATTAATTGTTTCTTATTAAAATGCCCTCGGTCCACTCCTTTGGAGAACCCGGAGATGTAGGCATCATTTTTTGAGTCAAACTCCGTTATCACATTTTGTGTTTCTTGGTAATTTGTCATTTAGCATAATCATTTGGTTTAGTAAATGACATCACTAGAGACCTAAAGCTTTGTTGGAATCAATTTTGAAAGCTAAAGTACTATCACTTTGGCTAAATTACTTCAGACTTTTTCACCATCAAGTTTTAGGTATCATTCACTTATTTTCATTGATTTATATTATTTCTAACCTTATTACCCTATTAACCCATCAACATCATATTTTCTACCCCTCGTCCCCATAAAAGACCTTTATTTTCCCAAATACCCAATTTGAACCTTCTTTTCTAGTCATTTCAAAAATTATACAGGTAACTACTAATGGTTAGCACAACCACCGATGATCACTTCAACTATCGATGATTACCCAACCATCGATGGTCAGCCTAACCACTAATAGTTCACTTGGCCATCGATGACCATTATGGCATAAAAATATAGCAAGCTATTTTTAACCCTAGTTGAACCCAACTTTCTTTATTTTTTCCTAATTACAATACCTTTTCTAATTTTATAAACCAGACCCTGACCATTTTAGCATAAGTATTGACTAACTTTGCTAATTTTGGTCATTTTTCTATTAACTAGCATTATAATTTCTTTTTATTACATTTAATTTATCTTATGCAAGTAGATCTTTAGCTAAAACATTTAATTCACCCCTTTTTTTACTTGCTTTAACCCATTTTCTTTTAGCCCCTCAATTGCTGACGGTCAACCTAACCTTTGACGGTCAGGTCTCCAAGCCTACTTTAATGTTTTAAAGCATTGACAAATTTTTACGAGATAAGTATATCCTTAAATGAAAACTTACTTTTAAAACTAGCTTTAAAACATTATGAATTGACAACTTTATCCCCTATTAAACTAGTAACTTCCTCCATCTCAGTTAGCAACTTCATCTTATAAAAGGAGAACAAGAGGAAGTGAAACGGATCCATAATCCACAATCTTGCATCCAAGCTCTCTTGCATATAGCTATTCAAAATCATTTCAATAAGTAAACAACATCACCAAAGACCTAAAGCTCTATTGGAATCACTTTTAAAATTTGAAGTACTATCACTCTAGCCAAATTACTTTAGCCTTCCACCATCAAGTTTTAGGTATCTTTCATTTTTTTCTTTGATTTATCTTATTTCTAACCTCCCTACCCTATTGAACCCTTCAACATCACATTTTCCTCCCCTCAACCCCATAACAGACCTTTGGTTTCCCAAATACCCAATCTACAACTTCTTTTTTGATTATTTCTAGATTTATATAAGTAATCATCGACATTTATCCCAACCACTGATGGTCATGTCAATCATCGATGCTTACCAAACCACTAATAGTCAGCCTAACCACAAATAGTTCACTTGACCACTGATGGTTACTATGGCATAACAATACAACAATCTATTTTTATTCTCGTAACACCAATTGAACCCAACTTTCTCTATTTTTGCCTAATTATAATACATTTTTTGATTTTTTGTACTAGACCCCAACCATCTTAGTATAAGTATTGATCGACTTCACTACTTTTGGTCATTTTTCTATTAACTAGCATTCTAATTTCCTTATATTGCATTTTTTTATCTTATACAAGTAGATCTTTAGCCAAACTATTTATTTCAACCCTTTTTAACTTACTTTAACCCATTTTATTTTGACCCTCAACCACTGATAGTCAACCTAACTACCAATAGTTGGCCTAACCACTAACAGTTGGCTTAACCATCAACAGTCAGGTCTCCAAGCTTGATATAAAGTTTTAAAGAATTGATAACTTTATGTGAGATAAGTATCTCCCTAAATGGTAACTTGGTTTTCAAACTAGCTTTAAAACATCATGAATTGGAAACTTTATCTCCCTATCAAATTAATAACTTCCTCCATCCCAATTAGTAACTTCATCCTATAAAAGGAGAAGAGAAGGAAGTGAAATGATTCAAAATCTACAATCCACAACCTTGCATCCAAGCTCTCTTACATATAGGTATTCAACATCTTTTTAGCAAGCAAACGACATCATCAGAGACCTGAATCTTTGTTGGAATCAATTTTAAAATCCAATGTACTATCACTCTAGCCAAATTACTTCAGCCTTCCACCATCAAGTTGTAAGTATCTGTCACTTGTTTTTTTTTCTTCTTATTTTTAACCTGCTTACTCTATCAAACCCATCAACATCATATTTTTCACCCCTCAACCCTGTAACAATCCTCTATTTACCCAAATACCCACTCTATACCTTATTTTATGATCATTTCCAAAATTATACAAGTAACCATTGATGGTTAGCATAACTACCGATGGTCACTTCAACCATCGATGGTTACCCAACCACCGATGGTCGACCTAACCACCAATGGTTCACCTGACCACCAATGGTCACTATGGCATAAAAATATAGTAAGCTATTTTTTGTCCCATAACCCCAATCAAACCCAACTTTATTTATTTTTACCTGATTAGAATACCTTTACTAATTTTTTAGACCAGACCCTGGCCATTTTAGCATAAGTATTGACTGATTTCGCTACTTTTGGACATTTTTCTATTAACTAGGATTCTAATTTATTTGTATTGCATTTCATTTATCTTATCAAAGTATATCTTTACTTTATCATTTCTAACTTAATTATTATAACAATGGATTGATGGCCTCCTAGCAAGTAATATGCTTATTAGATCTAGCTCACACTAGGCAGTTCACTCCACCATCCATCTAATAACCCCCTTTTCTAGTGTTTTTATTATTAATAGGTTATTACTTCCCAACGAAAGAGGAGTTCCCATCATCATTTGGATTCATGCATGTACTTTACCAAGTATTCTTAGACACACCCTATTACTAGTTTCATTACTTGATTTCAAAATTAACTAAAACACTTCCATATGAGTATTATTTACCTATTCCATAACCAATTACATAACCACCACCATTCACACCTCCACATATAGATTCCATTATCACACCTTTGATATTAGTTGATCCACTAGTGAAGGTGAGGTCTACTCCAATATCCTTACCATGTACACATTCTATCCCATGAGGACTTATATTATAGAGACCCCTACATTATAGACATGTTACGGTTTCTTTAAATCCTCTCTACCCTATTACCATATAGATCAATGTTACAACATAGATCACCCATGTTAGTCATAACTTATTCTACCAGATGGGTCCCCAAGAACCCCAAAGTTCATAGGACTATTCAATCAACTCCACAAATTCATAGCCCCACTCTACTGATAGTTTTAGCTACATATGACTTAGTATATCTAGTTTACATATCTCTGATACCACCTCACATAGAATTTGTAGTCACTCTTCCTTTATTTGATATAGGACACCTTGACTATTAGTCTCTTATGAGACTCATCAGTTAGTATATTCTCATAATTTACATGTACATAGTTTCTCTTACGTTACTCCGTATATATAGTTTCATTTTCATGTTGCTTGTACATATCTTATGATTTGAAAACACAAAAACAATATAATATGTTCACAAATATAAAAACATTCTAATATATGTTCATAAAATAAAACTTTCAAGCTTATGCATTTCCATGTTTACTAATTTAACTTTTTTTTTGGGAATAATGGAGTTTTATTCCTATTTATTTAAGGCACTGGATTAATAAATTAGTATAAAATATATCAATAATTAAAGTCTTGATTTATATTACTATTTATCTTTTTCACCTTTAAAAAAATAACAATAAATAGGAAGGAATATAACTTAGCTATAAATAGACTGTGATGGCTGATACAAAAGTTGAAAATGGCTGTGTAGAATTGGGAAGGTGTCGTAACCTGAATCTAGATTTCATTTAGAAAAAAGATAAGAGCACCAAAAAGTGGATGCTTCAGTGTCCAAAACTATTGTTTATTCTTACCTCTATTGTCTAAACTAATCATATAGACCTAAAAGTTTTTGGGTAGTTACATTTTGCCTATGTGAGCCTGCCTATGAAAAATCGAGTGTTGGTTGTCAACAAAACTCACTATAGATCTGATTTTGTCTTCAAACCCTAATATTCCATCATGATTAATAAAATTATATTTGAGTCACTTGAGAAAGAGTGGGGGGAGTTAGTGTCTAAGATGCACTGAATGCGTAATCTACATCCCTTGTGTGGGCATGTTGCCCACATACTAATACTTTGAAGATGGATCAAGCCATATGTAGTTCTCCCACCTAGTGTGCTTTGTTCAATAGTGTGATGTGGATTCAAAATTCCAAATTGATAGTGTTTTAGGTGTCTAGGGATTGGTATGAGGATTTGAATAGGTGTGAAACTATGTTGGGTGATTATATACAGAGAATATGGAAGTTTTTCTTAGTGATTTATTTATATTCTTATTTGATTTGTAAGTTTTTTCACATCCCTTATAAATTAGATTTGAGTGGAATTTTATAGGGAATAGTTGGTCATGGGTTAGATGTATTCACGCTAGTCTAACATAATTAAGGATAAGAACCAAATAAAAACAACCATTGGGGCTTAAAATGCAAATGGATAGGAGTGCCAAAAATGAGACACTTTGGTGCCTGATGCTATACTCTAAATGGAGTGCTTCTATCCTAAGGCTTAGGACTTGGGGGAATAGGATTGGCATAGGGAACACTATCTGGCTGAGGTGGAATTAGGGTTTAAAAGGTTTTAGATGGCTAGTAATTAGCAAAAAGGTGTCTAGAAGGGTTGCAAGAACATGTAAAAAGGACCTATGGATGAAGTGTCACAAGCCACACTCAAACTACCAATTTAGATATTTTATATGACTACATTTCCCCCCCCCCCCCTTTAATAATAATGATGTAATAAATCAAATTAATAGGATAAAGGAAAAAATGATAGCATACCTGAACTTAGCTATAAGGGTGAATCCCATGAAGATATGTGATGTTGATTGTGTGTAGAGAAAGTAGAACGTGAAGCATAAATCTATAAGAGAAAATAACGAGTAGATTAGTTCTTACTAAACACACTATATCTAAAATAAGAATATATAAAGTCTAGGTAAAAGAGAAAGAAATATAATGGAATGCATACACCTCAATGGGTATGCTAACTAATACAAAACTTATTGTGATGTTGAGTGATGCTGGGTATGTGTTGTACTAATAGTAATATCACAAATAGAGTTGAGTGACTAATTCCCCAATGGTGGCTCAAGAATACAAAGGCTGGCCCTTTGGCTCCATCATAACCCACTATGTAGTGAAGCTATGTGATTATGCATGTGTTAATCAATTTTTGGACTATGTATCTAATATCTTTGAGTAGGTGGCTCAAGAATACAAAGGCTAGCTAGTCCTTTGGCTCCATTGTTTCCCACTATGTAGTGAATTTATGGACTAATACTGATATAAATGTATGTCTAATGAGATGGTTCATGAAGCCCATGAATGCTTTGTAATCTAACAATGTGGTGTGAATAGATGAATGTGTACTGAGAACTAGGCTAATCTTGGCCACTCCAAAAGGTGGAGATTAGGCTTGTATGAAAGCCACTCTAAAACTGAGAACTAGGCTTATATAAAAGCCACTCTAAAATGATGCCAACCACATGTAGATAGAATAAGGCACATAAATATTAAGAATACTTGGGTAATACAATGAACTAGAAAGAAAAGAAGGCAAGTGTGTTGCACACATTACCCCCAATCATTGGTGTATGTAACATGGATTCTAATCTAGAAGTTGTACCAACTACCCAATCTGAAACTGGAAGCAAGAGTTATCATGCCATGTATGATGCCCCCTATATCTAGATAATATGAGTAAATCTATAATGAAACTACCCAATTTAAACTAAATTGTAGATGAAAAAACTATAATTAACATTACCTTTCTATCTATTTCTAAATTTCTTTGGTTTTTAGCTATTTGGATATGAGCATCAAAAAGTGGACACTTTATTGTCTAACACTATATTCCATATATGGTGCTATTGTCCTTTACTATTTTTGATGACTATTCTATATTTTTCACTATTTTTTTGGTTTATTATACATGTTTTAAATTTTGATTGCTATTTTGAGTGTTCTAAAAACTGATTTTTGATTAGTAGAGGGCACTAATCTCAATGACAAAACCCCTATTTGTTTCCCTCTCTTTTGAGGGTAAGAATGAAGACCCTATAATGACTACCCTAAGAATAAAGAGCCTTGTAAGTCTGTTATTCTATGAAATATATGATATATCAATGATAATATAAAATATGTCTCAAGATATAGCATAGTTTATATTGGAGATTATTGGATCAATAGGAGTATGCTTAGATTGATGTAACAATGTAATAACATGTGTAGTATATTGAATTGAAATTGGAAATATTGTTAATTTTCAAGGAAGGATGGATCATGATGTCCATCATGGCATCCAAGAAGGAAATATAATACATGATGTGGATCATGGCATTATAAACAATTGAGAAGTAAATAAGCATGCAAATCAAGAAGCAAGAAGCATACAAAAGAGGAAACGGGTCCATGTGAATAAGGGACATGGGAACATGTCACTCAGACTTGGAAAAACAAACATATAAGGCATATTTAAATTCCCAAATAGACATATAATTACAAACAAGTAAGATTGACATGAGGGCTACAAGCACATAAAAGAGTACAAGCAAAGGACATTGGCAAATGTCCTAAGACACACCCAAGGAATAAAATAAGAATTGAGAAATGCAATCATATCTTGCTATTCAAATCAAGAAAGGAAGGCATGTAAATAATAATTCATCTAAGTAATCAAATCAAGAAGTGAAAGTATGTAAAATATGTAGTATAAGACTAGGTAGATACTAAGAAATACACAAGTGCTATATACTAGTGAGTGTCGATAGAATAATTTGTGTAGGCTATTATGTTATTTACATCAACATGATAACTAGAGTGTGTGGTGTAGGAATGACATAACCTAGTTGATGTAGTCATGTAGAAGATGCCCCTGATAGGTAGATATGTCGATGTATGTCTTGAAAGGAAAATTAGGATGCCCCCTCAATGGGTAGAGTAAAGTAGTCAAGTTTCTGGGTGTCACTGCATACACTCAAAGAAGATCAAGTGAAACATGGTAATGTAGATAAATCAACAAACAATAGCATAAAACAAAAAAATGTAAGTATAGCATGATAGTAGAAATGTAAAGCATGGATAATGCATATAATTGAAAATTGTTGAGTTATTTGAACATTTTTATATTTTGACATGTTATATTATTTTTGGTATTTTGAAATATTATATTATTTTTGATATTTTGAAATATTGTATTGTTTTTGATATTATGAAATAAGCTATGTATAAGTAATCATAAGGAAATTATCTATAAGAAAGTGAAAATAAACTATGTACAACTAAGCTAAGGAATTATATACAAATAAGCTGAGAAATTATGTACAAGAAAGACTAAGGAGAAATGATACTAAGCGATGAGTATCATAAGATACTCCATATCATGGTATCTTATATCAAGGAAAGGAATTTTTCATGATCATGAAGCATGATGGAAAGGTTGAGACTGTGACTTTAAAAGTTGTGTATGTTGTAAGTGCTCTAAAATATTTGTAGTGGAAATCAAGTTTGGGGTCCCCTTGTAACTCTAAAATCTCAAAGGGATGATTATTTGGAACTAAGAATGTTAGTTGTTAGTAGATGGGGATGTAAGATATCATTTTTTACATATCAACTCCATAGCTATTCTATCACTATTTGAACCCTGATGGCTAACTGAACAAGTGGCCATACTACTTATGTTGTATAGGAACATGCCCTATATCTGATGTTGTCTATAATGTACTAACTGTAACTATACATGGAGACTTTATAAGATGTAACCTCAATGTATATGCAACTACAACTATGTGCTATGAAGGAGGCTCATCTACCCACAATTGTAATGGTTTAATACATGAAATAACACCATGTGGCCTCTGTTGTGATGCGTATGACTGAGCAATAGATCGAGATGGAACTATAACTTATGATGGGGCCTCATTTAATCTCAATCATAGTGATTTGATATGTGAAATAGGTCCCTAAAAACTCAATTGTAATGAATATCTATATAGAGTAGTACTCTATGATCTAGGTTCATCTAAACTTAACCATATCAAGTTGTTATGTGAGATAGGATCCTTAAAACTTGGTTGTAGTTAATATCTATCTGGAGAAATACTTTATGATGTGGGTTCATCTAATCGTAACCATAGAAGGTTGCTACATGAGATATGACCTTGAAAACTCTGTTGTGATGCCTATGACTATGTTGGATATGTATATGGAACTGCACTATGTAATCCATAGACTACACTTCTATATGTAGGTTGATCTTGTTATATTGGTCTCTAAACCCTCTAAGTAGGTGGGATAGGATATCTCCATTGAGGCTTTGTCCTATAAATTGCATTACTCTCACGATAAGTAATTGATGATTTCTATGAAGGAATGTCTTGGGATGACTCAATCATGAAGGAATGAGGTATATGGATCTATGATGGAGGAGATATTATTGCCCTCGATGTGAATTCTATGATGTCATTATAAACACATCTATTAATATAGTCCCTGAATCCATAACAATCATTGGCTCTATGTCTATGGAAATGATGATAGTTACAAAAGGGATGATGTGTTTATTTGTGTAAGAGATGTGGATCTTGGTGATGAGTAGAAGGAAATTTGATTATGCTCCTATTTAGTAGTGTTGATAATATGACATATGGTCTATCCCACTTTGAATCAAACTATAGTAGTGCCCTATTGCTATTATCTATAGTGCATATTGTAGGTGGTACTCTAGAAACTAGATCTCTATTCTTAACTAGTTGCTTTTCTGGCTATGGTCTCCTATCTTGTTTGGGACATGGTGGATGCTATGTGTTAGTATCTTTAGGTGGAGGTAATGCTATAAAATCTAGAGTAATTTAATCAATTGAATTTGACTAGATCAATCCTAATTTCTTCTCTAAGGCCAAAATTATATAACATAAGTACTTAAAAGAGGACTCTGTCTGATATAATATATGTTCTAGGAGGAGTCGCTGAATCCCCTTAATAAAGATATGTTGGACCTCTATATCTATTAGTTTATAGATCAAGCATAACATGCGAGTCTTAAACTATAAAATATAGTCACTAACTTCCTCTGAAAGATTTTGATGCAATGCCATAAATTTCTCATATGTAACATGAGGGCCCATATTTTCTATCTAAAATATGAGAAATGCCTCCTCTAAGTCATTATATGTATGCATGGGAACCAATAGGGAGTATATGAAAGAACTAATTCTATGCATTACCCACTAATGCCTATTAGAACAACTTAAGTAGAATCAAAGGACTCGCATGAGATGTCAAAGCCTTCTGAAAGACTTTAAGGTGTATGAATGGATCTCCAGTTCCATATAATTGAGGCAGTAATAGTATCTAGAAGTGCTTAGGCAATGAATCTTTGACAAATGTTTCTGGAAGAGGGTTACCATGAAAGTCATTAACATCCATTTAAGACTTATAAGCCTTGTTTTCCAAAGTAAGGATATGTACTTGGTGTTTTAATTCACTAACTACATGCATCACATAAATAATCTCTTGGGATGGTATATTAGTATCTTGAAGTGGTTCATTTAAACATTGAATTTGATAATTTATTTTAGCCATGTGAATACTACATTTAGCAATTAGATCATGGAGATGGGGTGTGCTCACTTTAACCTTTGGAGGAATGGTAGCTTGGACCTTAGTAGAGGGATGTGGTATACCATTCTCTTTGGGTGGAGAGTGAGAAACAAGTGCTACTGTAGTAGGGGGTCACTTAGGAGATTCATAGGTATCATCTAGTATTTAGTGAATCACATTCTAGTTGAATAGAAGATGTGATATTATCATTGACATGTGCATCATTTGAAATAGAATCATGCATAGAAGTAGAAGCAACATTTGGTAATACATTATGTTTGAGAGGAGTGAGAGAAGAATTAGAAGCATGAGATACATTTTCTTCTTCACTATATGCATATTAGTCATCATTATTCCATGCATTATCACAATTATGATTTTATTGATTTGAAAGAGAAGTAGAAGTATCACTTTCATATTCACTCTCATTATCATATTCATTTGTATGTTCAATATCATATGCATTATCACTTCCATTATCACTGGGGAGAGGGGTAAGAGAAGATGTTAATTATTTTCTAATATGCAATAAATTTTCATGTGAAATTGAAATACTATGTGCATTTATGTTATCCTTGATTATAGTGCATGCATTATTTTCATTTGCAATATGATAATTAATATTAAGAGAGTTATCATTTAAATATTCTTTTGTCTTTGTTTGAGATGACAAAGTAGAGTTAAGAACATGAGATTGATCATTTAAATTATGTATTGTAAATTTGATTCTATTTTGTTTATATTGTTTTAATTTGAACATAAAAGTAACAAAAGAGAGGGAGAAACTAAGTTCAAATACAAGCAAATATCACCAATGAGAGGTTTTCTTGGAATTGCATGACTAATTTGTACATTTGATGTATTGTGCATAGTGGATTGAGGTGAAAAGTAACTTTCCCATTTATCAAAATTATTTTCTTTGGAAGATGGGAGAAAAGAGATAGGTTCAAGAGAAGAAGATGCATCTACTTTTTATTTACTATCACTTTCATATGTATCATCATATTCCTCATTACAACAATAGTAATTGTATTCATTGTAAATGAAATCAATTTCCTCATTTTTGGCTAATGTTAAATTTTGCAAATTTGTCCATTCATTGTCATAATTATGAGAAAAATTTAGAAATTTATCTATAGGATGAGAGGGAAGAAGTTCCTTAGTGGCCATTTTATTGCTTTCACCAAAGAGAGTATGTAAAATTACTATTAAGCAAATAAATGCAAGAATGACTACTAACATAGGGATTTTGAAAATATTTTTGACACTTCAAATTATTTACAAAAATTTATAAAAAAATTATCTAAATATTGTAAGAGAGGAAGCCTTAGGGTTTGAAGACCTAGTTTGGAAATCTAGGGTTTTGGGTTGGAATTTTAAAATTTATTACAATAATTTGAATTCTAAAATAAATTTGAATAGAATAAATGTACAAAAATTTATACAAAAATTAGAATTTTGAAATTGAATTTTTGCATAAACATGTGTAGGAAAACCCAAGGGATACCTAGGGTTTGAGATTTGTTCAAAGTAAGTCAGGTTCACCAAATGATTTAACTTTTTTGGGAATAATGGAGTTTTATTCCTATTTTAGTTAAGGGTCTAGATTAATAAATCAATATAGAATATAGAAATAATTATAATCCTAATTTGTATTACTATTTATCTTTTTCACCTTTCTAAAAATAACAATAAATATAATAAAATATAACTTAGCTAGAAATAGACTGAGATGACTAATATAGGAGCTAAAAATGGTTGTGCAAGATTGGGAAGGTGTTGTAAACTTGAATCTAGATTTCATTCAGTGAAAGGATTTGATCACCAAAAATTGGATGCTTTAGTGTTTGGTGTTATTTTCCATTCCGACCCCTATTGTCTAAACTGATCATAGAGAACTGAAACTTTCTAGGTAGTTACGTTGTGCCTATGTGAGATTGCCTATGAAAAATCAAGAATTAGTTATCAATATAACTTATTGTAGAGATGATTTTATCTTCAAACCCTAATTCTCCATCATGCTTGATAAAATGATATTTGAGTCACTTGAGATAGAGGGGGGGTTAGTGTGTAATATGCACTGAATGTGTAAGCCACGACCCTTATGCGAGCACATTGCCTACATACCAATGCTTCGAAAAGAGATCAAGCCATATGTAGTTCTCCCACCTAGTGTGCTTTATGAAATAATGTGATGCAGATGCAAAATGCTAAATTGATAGTGTTTGAGGTGGCTAAGGATAAGTATGAGGATTTGAGTAGGTGTGTAGCTATGTTGCATGACTGTATGCAAATAATAGGGAAGTTTACCTTAGTGATTTGTTTATATTCTTGCTTACTTTGTAAGTTTTATCACCTACCTTGTAAATGAGAGTATAGTGGCTTTTATAGGGAATAATTGGTCATGGGTTAGATGTATTCACACTTGGTTGATATAATTAAGGATAAGGACTAGATGAAAATGATCATTAGGGCTCAAAGTTCAAATAGATAGGAGCATTAAAAATGGGACACATTGGTGCCCAATGTTATAATCCAAATGGGGTACTCTTATCCTATAGGCTCAAGACTTGGTGGAATAAGATTGACATAGGGAATACTATTTGGTTGAGGTGGAATAAGAGTTTAGAAGGTTTCAAATGATTATTAATGAGCAAAAAAGTGTTTATAAGTGTCATAAGAGCATGCAAAAAGGACATATGGATGGGGTGTCACAACCCACACTCAAACTACCAATTTGGACATTTTATATGACTACATTTACATTCCCTCTATTTGTGAAGTACTACATATGCTATCTATTTTAGTGTAGTCAATTTTTATCATACATACATGATTCACTTGTTCCTTCGAGTGTTTACAAATTATTATAGGACTTAGGTCTTCCACATAGATCCATGTATTTTCTATTATCTACCCAATGGGGGCACATATACAGATACACAGATTCAACATTGATACATTTTCCCATTGGGGCAACCATACTACATAATTTCTAGTTTGCTAGTTTATATATTTCTATACTCCAGATCATAGATTCAACATTGATTATATCTTGAGATTGATAATTCTACATTACACTAATTTTGTTGACTAACACTACTATAGACTCAATATGTACATTTTTGATCTTATACATATTTATACCACATGTTTATGTATACTTTCATTTCTAGCTTTACTAATTTAGATTTGATTATGTCTCTTTGATTCTACATATATTCAAGGGCATTTGAATATGTCATTATTTTATTGATCTAAGCCACCTCCTTCATTATATGTATGCTTTGGACATGTGCCCATGTCCTTATGTGTGCTTTATTTATTGTGTATGCAAAAATTTGAACATTTCCTTCCATAGGGATCTAAGCCAACCTTGCTTGCTCTTTACATATGTAGACATTTAAACATGTTTTTTATGTATTACTTTCTCAGACTTGGTGACATGTACCAATGTCCCTTGTATTGTGGCCCCTTGGCTTACTTTGTATTCCTCATTTGTTTGTATGTATGCATCATGGACATGACACTTATCTCTTGATTGTTAATTTCACACTCAGTTTGTGATGCCATGATGGACCTCATGCATCTCCCCTTCCTCCTTGGGTGCCTTAATGGACATCATACTCCATCCCCCTAGGTTTATTACACATATTATACTCAAATTATTTTTTCATATACAAGTTTACATTATTCTATCTATCTTGACAACCTTGTGATTGCTAGATCTATAATACATCTACATTACCAACTTATGCTTAGACTATTTTACATTTTGATGTCATGTGTACACATTATATTGGTTTATCATGTAGATAGCATATGTCTTCATTCAACACACATGATGCATAGCTTTTCTTTTGAGAATGGTTATTTCAGAGGTTCAACAACTCCCCTTAAAATGGGAGGCATTCAGAAGGGTTTATCATAGATATCAGGCCATTGTAATACACTCAAAACATAGTTTTTAGCATGTAAACATAGATTATAGAACCCAAACTCAGGAAAACATAGTGAAAATAGTCATATACAGATTAGTCTTAGTTTTTCCTAGTAACAACACATTTGGTAAATAGTGTGGCATAAAGGACACTAATGCAGTGTGATTTTGACTAGGGGACTTTGCTACTATCAAGTATCCATAGAAAAAGAAAATTATAAAATTTATGGATTGTATAATAGGTACAATGTAGGTTTACATAATTTTAGTCACAAAGTATCAGACAGGTTCTATATATAATTAATTTTCACATAGATTACACATGTTTTGCTTAGAATTGGGGCATAATGCACAACATGATCATTCCCAATTTAGTTTTTGATACTCAAACATAGATTATTATGACTCAATATAGAATCCATATACATAGATATCAAAGTTGGGGGAATGATCATGGCACATTGTTCTCATATGTTCATTTTGACACCAATACTCTTAGATGGAATGACATCTCCATGTTGCTACTCAAGACATATTTACACCATTTTTATACCAAGTTTACACTATATTGATGCCTTATTATAACTACAGTATTTGGCATTCTTGAGTGGCCCTTGAGATGTTTGCATTTTAAAATTTCTGAGTGGCCCCAAGGCTATTGTACATAGTTTCAATTACATCACACAACTTCAACTACATTTCAAAATTTCAATTTTAGATACATATAATACATAAGAGTAGTAAATGATGGAGTCATAGCCTAATTGAGTTCTTGATCCACCTACATAGGAGAGTTGTACAAACCATCAGTCCAATCCAAGTTATTCATAGATTATGATCCATTGAGAGGGGTGGGTAATGATGGAGTCAAAGCTAGCTTGAGTTCTTGAGCCACCTATTGGCCTTTTTAGTCACCATTATTAATGTCATTAAGTATGTTTAATTTAATAAGGTCTTTCATTATATTTGTCATCTTTTAATTAGTGCCAATATGCCTAGTGAAGTCACATTGAGGACATATTGAGATTTTCCCTTAGTTTAGGAGGCTACTTGTAAAAATTAAGCATTTATTATGCCATGTTAGTATGTTTTAAGACTCTTTTGCAAAATCTAAGGTATTTTTGAAAAAATCAAGGTTTATTTTATTTTAATATCTCCCATGCATGTACCATATAGAGTATTAGTTAAATTTTTGTCTTCATAAACACTTCATGGTTGACCATCTCAAGATTTTAAAGCATGACAAGGAGTGGGTGAACGAAATTTAAAGAAAAATTACAAGAAAATGAAGTATGGAACATATTTTGAGGTTAATAATAAGTTTAATACCTTTAATAAAGTATTTGGATATATTATGCATGCATCTAAAATATTTATGATGATCTTTTAGTACTCCAACTCACATGCAATAATATAGGGGCAATTTTCATACATTTTTAAAACCAAAAGATTGGATTTTTATTGGTTTATATGTGGGTAAAGGATTATTCACAGATTTATTACCTTCATATATGTTTCTTATACATTTTTCATCTGTTATGAACTCAATATATGCTTTAATTATGCTAAGATAGCTAAAATCTCTCTCAAAATCGATTTTCAAGCTTAAAATTGGCCCAAAACCAATGTGGTAACTTGGTGGAGACTTTGCATGGATAAAAATGGCTGATATGAAGGTTTAAGAGGGTGGTTTAATCCCATATCACAATTTTGATTCTCATAATTTTTTTATATATTTATGAACAATTATTAAGAAGTAAGATTGCTCTAAAACCCTTCAAAACCCTATCTAGAGAGCATGGAGCCTATAAATTTGAAATTTTGAAGTGATTTGATGATTTATAAAGAATTAATAATGATGTTTATTCCATATACATGATATAAATACACTTTATACCAAGTTAAAATTATTATCAAAGGTTTTATACCTGAAAATGGACCTTGATGAGAAGCATGCATGAGAAATGAGTACCTAAAGGCCTACATGCTTGAAAGTGTTTTTTTGAGTGTTTTTGAAATTTTTACATGAAAATTAATTGATTTTAAGATTTATATGGGGTAAATAAATCATTTAAAAAAAAATAATGATCTCTTGAGACCATGTATATCTCAAAATATAATTTTATTTACCAAACTGGCATGCTTGCTGCCCTGAGAGATCCTCGATCCACAAAAAGGAGAATAACTTGAGTTATATTGATCTAAAATATATTAAATTTGAAATGAATATGGGTGGAAATATTTAATATTTTTTTGATGTTGGTATCATGTCTATATAGTACCTTAAGAGAGATAAAAGTCAAAATTACAGGCCTGTGCATGCAAAAGTTTTGAAAACTAGTTCTCAAGAAGGCTAAAAGTGCTAGAACTCATGTTTTATTGATCCAAATGCATTGAAAATTTGTATGTAGGTGTTAAAAGGTTTTATAAATTAAATAAAATTATTTTAAAACCTTTTGAGGCCATTCATGAAGGAATTTAAGAAGAGATATATCTCTCAAGAGATTCTCAAGCACTAATGGAGCTCACACCTACAAATTTGAACTAAGTCATCCTCAAGATCCATGAAGGACATTATGATATGCATAAAATGATCTGATATCATGTATATGTTTCATTATTTAACATTTAATTGAATTTTTTTAGGTCTTAAATCATGATCATGGAGCTTTCAATGCAAAATAAGAACGTGAACATGGTCAAAAAGTCATCAAATGAAGAGCTAAAGTTGTGAATTATCAATGCACAATCATGATTTACATTAAAAATAAGACATAAAAAACACAAATAAGATCATATCTTCCCTCTAAAAAAAATCAATAAGAAGTCAAATCAAACAAGGACTTATTAAAGTGGAGTTTCATCATGCAAGATTTAAGGAGTTGGTTGAAGACAATGTGGAGTTTCATCATGCAATATTGGAGTATTTAGTCAAAGGATAAGTCAAGATTTAAAGTTTAAAAGACAAATACCATAAAAAATAGGTCTCCAATAAGGAATTCTATGCCCCCTCCCAACTTGGAGACTTAAAAGCAAGTAGTGATACATTGGAGAAGGTAGAGGATGTAGATTGAAGTTAGACTTCAGTTATGTTTTAGTTTTCAACCTTAATGAGGGCATTAGTGATAATATTTCATGTTTATGATTCATAAAAGGATCATTTCACTATATGTACCTAATTTTTCCAAGTAATTTGATATACCTCTAGTTGGTTGTGGCTCAGCCTTGGCAAACTTCATACTTGTAAACACCTTATTGAGTAATAAAGAAATTGATTTTACCTTCTCATATGTTGGTTATTATGTGAAATTGATGAATTATTTATGTAATATTGTGATAATTTCAACCTATCCCTGATTTATGTTCAATTTTGTGCACCTTTATATAAAAAACTTGATCTTGTGCATGTTGTAGGTGGTGTCTCTAAAATAATATGTAAGTCATGGTTGTGATGAATGCCATTTGAGTTCCTAAGACAAGTGCTCATCCTTTTAGGTATTGTTATAAGCCAAATCCTTTCTAGAAAACACTTATTCCCAAGATTCATTGGTGAATTATGAGTTACATATGTGTGAGTTTTCTTTAAGCTCATTTTGTGTGTGTTTGAGCAAGTTGAGGTATTCAATTTTGGTGAATCACCCAATAGTTATCTGTGTGTGTGTGTGTGTGTGTGTGTGTGTGTGTGTGTATATATATATATATATATATATATATATATATATATATATATATATATATATAAGAATTAGTTGTGTGTCTCTCTTTTTCCATTGTCAAGGATTAGTTTATGTGAGGATTAAGGTGATTCATCAATGGAGCCAACCCTCTCTAGAGGTTTAATTCTATTATAAGACACCCATAGCCTAAAATTGATCCCATTGTGTCAATTAGGTGAGGAAGCTTGAAGACCTTCCTCAAGGGTGTAAGCTCAATTTGACAATAGTTTCTAGTAGATTTGGTGGGACCATAGCTCATAAAATTGCTAAATATTGGTGCTTATTTTAGTAATTTACAATAGAGACATTACTCAAGTACTCAACATCTAGCGATTCCATAAGCATACAAACATCATGATAACAAATTAGTATAGTGAATATGAAAACATATGACTTAGTTAGGGTTATCACATGGTTTTGCTTGACTTGAGGCTTTAGAACCCTCCCTAGTATTATTTTTGTGGTAAGAGATCCCCTAATTAGGTCTAGTAGATCCACATATTGGTCATGTTCCTGATTATCTAATGTATCCTCAATCAAAAGTGTAAGTCATATCAATCTTCTCTGAGTTAGGATTGATTTGTAGATCTGATGCATTTATGATTGCAGACATTCTAGTGAACCCAACATGAATCTAAACCTCACATGTTTTATTTCATGTTTTTCATTTTTTAATCATTTTATTTATTACTTTTCTATATTTGTGATACTAGGTCGATAGGTCTGATATAGTTTCTAACTTATGTGCATATGTTTAACACACAGTTTCATAAAAATGACTCTATTTTTTATGTAGGTCTTCATCAAATAGAGGTTATTGGGTTGAATAGGTTAACACTATATTCTCATTCAGCTCTAGAAAACATACTAGGTCAAATAAGATGGTGTAGTATTCTATACAACTTCGAGTAAACATACTAGGTTGACCATACCAATATATTCATCTTCACAGGGTTTAAAAAATAGAGAATTGTAGAACTAGGTCAACCCCATAAACATAATTGGAAGAATGTTCAAGTAACATTCATGGCACTTTAATATAAATATCACATTCCTTTGCATATTCCAACCCACCAAGGTTATTTTCTCTCTCTCTCTCTCTCTGTCATTTTAGTTCTTCCTTATATTTTTATTTTGTACAATTTATAGTTTTTAAAATTGCCATCATACAACAAACTAGGTCTACCTGGTCAACCTAGTTATGTATTTTGTCTTCTATCTAAAATAATAGGTCAACCCTATCGACATAGTTCTCTTAAGACTCTTTCCTCTGTAGTATAGTAGTGATACTATCGACTCTATTTTGCTATGTTTATATACATTGGCACCTAAACCAATTCTGTATTGTGTTTAAAATTGAAAATTATTGACTATATGCTAGTAATCACTTCACACTTTCACTTTTCATTAATTTCATGCTTCAATTAACTCACATAGTCTAATTAGGTGGTTTTTCAATATATCATTTAGTTGAACTATTTTTTTTATTTCTTGCACACCCCAGCAAATCACATAATTTCAAAATGTATTAAAACATTTGTCTACCAAAGGCCTACCAACTTGGATTTCATCACCAAGGGGAATCCAACTTGGTTTTTTGGCCAAGTATAAACACGTGGTTAATAGTATATATTAGAAAAGAACCTGACACCCTTATCACTATGGGATTGTGAAGTGAGTGGGTAGGCCCCAATACCATTACTAACATAAATCCCTTTCAGTCTAAACATCCTGAAACCATCCATAAATTACTTTCTAGTTCCCTAATTTTAGCCAACTTCCCTATCACACTTAAAATAACACTTTATAATCTAACAACATTTATGATGACCACATAGCATTTATTTTTTAAGTTGACTAATTGCTCTTCGGTTATTGTATGTTTTATTATAAAAATTTGCATTGGAAAACATTGATACAAGGTTTTGTGCTATGTGCCTTAATTATATCATCCTTTTTGACCTAATTGATGGTGTGTTTTCTTCCATTTCTTACTTTCAAAGTATATTTCAAAATCTTTCCCTATTTTCAGTACATTATCATCTTATTTGACACAGTCTCTTACAAATTATTTTTCCTTCTTGTTTGTAGTATTAGGTTGACCCAATCAACCCTTTATCTCTTTTACTAGTCAAATTTTAGTAGAAGGTCAACCCAGTCAACTTTGTACTCTTTTTAGACTCTATTTTCCCTAGTTTACAGTACTAAGTTGACCCGATCGACTTTGTACTCTTACTACCTATCCTATCTATCCAACTCAATTCTCTATTTTTACTTCCTTACCATTCTATTCATTTTTATCAGATAATCATGAAGTATCCTATTAGAATCTTCTTAAACAACCTGAATCTATTTAGATACTATATGGGATGTTCATTCCTCCCTCTCTTTTCCTCCCAATAGAACCCTCACTCTTGGAGCACCTCTTCTCCTCCTTCGTTTGTGGCTTGTAACATGGTTCAAATCACACATCAAGATGAACTAGGTGGATCTGATCCTTTTTACACCTATCAAGATAGTTCTCATCTTTAAACCCTTTAACATAATGTGGGAACAATTGATAAAAGTTTATCTAGTAATCCTACTTATAATCCATCTTCCAATAACCCTCATCCTAATACCAATTCAAGGAGTTCTCCTAAAAATACCAACCCACCATTTGATATAACTCAACTTATTGAACAAATCATACAACAAATGAGCATAATGAAAACTTGTAATACCTCTCAAATGATGTAATTTCAACATCATTTGATCAATATGGCTAATCAACCTCTGACTTCCCATCCTCAAGCCAATCTAAATTTTATTATTTCACCTCTTAGAGATGCCTTAGGAAATGTTATTCCTTAGCCTATCATGAATAACAAAATTATTCAAAACATCCAAAATGAGCATTTAGATCCTTTCATCATGTCCATTAATATTGGTAAAAGATATCCAACTATAAAGTATGATGGGACTAAAGATCCTACGTCCTTTCTTAAATATTTTTAAAATCTTTACAAAGAGTGGATCCAAACTAATAATTTCATCACAAATAAGATTTTAGTTAAAACCTTAACTAACAATGTATTGGAATGTTACAAGAAACTTCCCCAACATTCCATTTGGCAACTTGAGGATCTAGTCAATCCTTTAGTCAAGGAGTTTCAACATAATGATCTTCCCAAAAATTGCCTTAGTCATTTCATCAATGTTAAAAATCTCCCATCTAATCAGCTCATGATTTTATCAAAATATGCAAATATATAGCTCATAAAGCCAACCATAACCTGACTGATGATAATTTTTTTAACCTCTTTATCATTTTTTTAACTCCTCTTCAATATAAGGTTCAAACTTTTTGTCTCTAAACACTTAATGAAGTTCTTAACCAAGCTAAATCTCAAGACTTTATCATGAATCAATTTGAACCTAATCCTAAATTCCTTAAAGGATATTTTCAAAAAAAATGATGTTAAGTTTATCAAACTAGTGGATTATTCTGAATGGGTTTCTAAAATAGTTTCCATTTAGGAAAAGGTCACTATGGCCATTTACATTTGCATTGATTTTTGTAATCTTACTCTTACTTTTCCTTAAAATAGTTTCCAAGGACAATGGCCATCCATTTATTGATTTTTGTAATCTTACTTCAATATTTTCATACCATTATCGATTCCAAAACTAGATATGAAATGTTATTTATTATGGATGGCTTCTCGATTTATAATCAAATTCACAATTCTCCTGAGGATCAACATATGACTACTTTCACCATAGATTGGGGCACCTATGGCTATTTCAAAATTACCTTTAGCCTCAAAATTTTTTGGAGGCACTTATGAATGAGCATTGACTTATATATTTTATGATCTTACACAAAAAATTATAGAAACCTATGTGGATGACTTCATTTTTAAATTTAAAAGTCTCAAGACTCATCTTTCTGATCTTGCCATCATCTTCAACTTTCTTCTCAAACACAAAGTTAGACTAAATCCTTAAAAATGTGTATTTTATGTCACATCTATTAAACTATTAGGATTATTAGTCTCTCTTCATGTCATCAATGTTGACCCAACAAAGATCAGTGTTATCATCAACATGCCCATTCCTCATTCCAGTTTAGACATTCACTCTTATCTCGAAAAACTTTGGGTAATTAGATGATTCATCCTTGAAATGGCTTATCGTATTCACTCTGTCAATTCCCTTATTAAAAAAGGTAATGATTTAGAATGGATGGATCCTTGTCAAAAATAATTTGATAACATGAAAGAATCATTTATTCACCCACCCAAACTTCATCCTCCTTCAAATGATCAACCTTTAATCTTATATACTTTTCCACACCTATATTAGTTGGGGCAATGCTTTCCCAAAAAGATGATAATGGAAGAGAGTATGACATATACTATATTAGTCAAGGCCTCATTGATTATGATCAATGTTATACAAAAGTCAGACATGATTTCCTCATCATACATTTTATAGTTAAAAATATTTGACATTACATGATTTATTAGGCCACTTATGTCATCATTCATTTTGATCCACTTCATCACTTCTTTTCCAAATCCTTTCTTCCTAGAGATAGAATTGGCAAGTGGATGGTTATTCTCATGGAATTTGATCTTTGAATTGTTTCTAAGAAGTTTTTAAAGGACAAATCATAGTTGATCAACTTGTTGTATCTCATGTGCCCACTACCGATCACCTTCAAGATAGTCTTCTTGATCATAATATTATCTATATTAAAGGTTTTAACCAAGTAATTTATCTTAAATATTACTTTCATAACTTTATTACTAATCTCAAAGTAAGTAATATTTATGAATCAAATCTCCCTGGCCATTATCCATGTGGGGATTAGATCTCATAAGCAAAATCCCTTGATCTTAGGATGGGAATGTATTTATAATCATTTCCACAAAATATTTCACCAAGTGGGTCAAGACTATGACCCTTGTTAGTGTCATTAGTATCACTATCTCCAAATTTATCCTTAATCAAATCATTTTTTGCTTTGGTGTTCCTCATACTATAATTTTCAATAATGGTGGTAATTTTAAAAATAAAGATGTCAAAAAACTTTGTGCTAAATTCAAAATCAATCATAAATTTTCCACACCTTATCATCTACAATGTAATGGTCAAGCTGAAGCCACCAAAAAAATTCCTAATAACATTCTCCAAAAGATAATTTATGAAACCTGTACGGATTGGCATCTTCATCTCTATCATATTATTTGGTCCTATTGGATTAGCATACATACTACCACTGGGGCGACACCATTCTCTTTAGTCAATGGTTCTGAGTCAGTCCTTCTATTAAAAGTTGAGCTTCCCTCTCTTCGTATATCTCTTCATGGTATCATACCTGATAAAAAATTATGTGAGGCTCATCTCCATGCTCTTGATCTCCTTGATGAACACCATCTTTATAATTTACAACACAATCACCAATACAAGGCCTGTATTTCCAAACAACATAACAAACATGTTAAAGTTTGCACATTTAATGTTGGTGATCTTGTCCTTAAATTAGACTACACTCATGACAAAGAAGGTAAATATGCCCAAAAATGTTGGGGTCCCTATTTAGTCAAAAATATTCTTGGTTTAAGTACCACTATCTCCAAATTTATCCTTAATCAAATCATTTGTTGCTTTGGTTGTCCTCATATTCTCATTTTCAACAATGGTGGTTATTTTAAAAATAAAGATATCAAATAAATTTGTGCTAAATTTAAAATCAATCATAAATTTTCCACACCTTATCATCCATAATGTAATGGCTAAGCTGAGGCCACCAACAAAATTCCTAATAAAATTCTTCAAAAGATAATTTGTGAAACTTGAATAGATTAGCATCTTCATCTATATCCTACTCTTTGGGCCTATTAGATTAACATATGTAATACCACTAGGGAAATGTCATTCTCTCTAGTCTATGGTTCTGAGTTAGTCTTTTTATTAGAAGTTGAGTTTCCCTCTCTCTGTATATCTCTTCATGGTATCATACCCAATCAAGAATTTTGTGAGGCTCATCTCCATGCTCTTGATCTCTTTGATGAACATCATCTTTCTACATTTATAAAATAATTACCAATACAAGGCCCATATTGCCAAATGACATAACAAACATTTGTAAAGTTGCAAATGTTTAATGTTGGTGATCTTGTCCTTAAACTAGAATACACTCATGACAAAGAAGGTAAATATGCCCAAAAATGGCAGGGTCCATATTTAGTTAAAGATATTCTTGGTCCAAGTACCTATCACCTTCAAACCAATGAAGCCAATGTTTTCAAAGAGCCCATCAATGCATAATTACTCAAGAAGTATTTTGTGTAATCCTTCCCTTCTTTTTCATGTTTTTTATATGCTATCTATCTAACACTTTTTGTAAGTTACTTACATGGGTCTCACACTCTATAGTAATTCTCTTTTTATAAAACTTAGTCCTTCCTTTTGATCTTTTGGTTTTCCTTTTTCTCATGAGTTACATTGTAAAACTATTACCACCAAATATTGCACCCTAGAAGAAGTTTTTCAAGCTTCTTCTAGATTTTGACAACATGGGAACATTTACAGGTATGTGGGTGTACCCATATCAGAAATGAGCCTCTAAGTTTAATGGATAAATCCATGAATGTATCTTGAAATGCTCTTATCTATGAAAACTGATTACTTATGGGGAAAAGATTTATAGATTGCATGAATTAAACCTACTATAAAAGGGGTGATGCACTAAATGTTCAAAGATCCACTCTCAAGATTGAACTCATTAGCACATTAATAGATTATGAATACAACTAATGCAATGTATACAATGGTTTCCAAGTAATAATTATTCACCTAGAGGTCAATTTTATAGAATTAGGATGGAAGGAAATGAGGGTAAGGCTTGATTGGAAGCACTTACAGTCAACTATCTAGTCTATACCTAAGACATCAACCTTAAGACACACTAGATGACCTGCAAGAAAAGTTCATTATCACTTAGGTTGAACTTGGACCTACAAAGGGAAGATGAGAAACATTTTTGCATATAAAAAAATTAAAAAACACTAAACACATATTAGTAAACAACTAAAAATACTCTATTAATTACTTCAAGAGATGCATAATACAATTTCTAGCAGAGTCTAGTTATACCAACCTAAATGATAGATAATAATAGCCCAAAAGCTAAATTTATAGAATAAAGGGCCTTTAAAGAGAGATATTTTGGTTCTTAAATGGGAATCAAATGAGTTCAACTTTATTTGAACTTCACTTACAACTAATTCTAAAATTATGTTCATTTAAGCTTCCTAATTGATCTAGGTCACTTCAATCTGTTGCACAGTTACATTATTATTAGAGGTACAAGACATTAAGAGTGGGGGTGAATTAGTGGGCCTAGATTATCAAATTCAATTCCAATTCCTTCAAACCCTTAATCATTTAATACATACATTCATTGAACATATACATCATTCATAATAATGAATAAGAGAGACACACAAGATTAATCACATAACACATGACATATGTAAGAAACCCTCTTATAGGAAAAAACCCACTAGAATCTAAAATTGAACTACTATCCTATAATAATAATAACTAATTTAGACTAGATGCAATTGATTACGGAACTACCATCCCTTATTTAATGAGATTACAATCTCACAAGGTGCTACGACATATGTCTAGCTGAGCAACCACAACAACTAGACTTTTAGCAAGATTTACCTTGCAAGGAGGCTACAACCCCCTATATGTTGAGTAGACATAACAACACCTAATAACACAACATCTCTTGAACACTGATTGCCTACCATTCTGATGGAGATACAAAGTATATCATCTCTCTTCAAATCTACATACTCAAAGCATCCAAAACATCCTTTTGGATCACCATATACCTCTTTGCTCATCCTCAACTAATAATATCACTATTATGATATCATAAACATGACCCAAAGTTCATACACTTAGTCCTTAATCTGCTCTACTCATCAACACATCTAATGGGGACTCTACCCCTCCACTCCATAATTCTCACATGCACACTCCTCTTACAAGTCACTCCCACAACTAGAAATCAACACATTTGGTTTCACCATTTATAGAGTTATCATGATTATATATATCAAAATATTTTTTTAATCCATAACACATGCCTTTACTCTTAAGTCATCTTAAATGGGTCACATTTAAGCACAACTCTTTTAAATAGGCCTAAGTCACCTTTTAGGTCGTATGGAGACCCATTTACATCTTTGAAACTTTTCTAAGAAAATTGAGAACATAAGAATAATTTACAACACATGGACCCATGACACATGATCTATAGGTCACCCTTAAGTGCAAACATCCATCATATTACCCTTCTGCTAACCCTTAATTAGCTCAAACACTTATCTGTACACACAGACATTATGAGTGAGCATATAGTCAATTTATAAACCTTAATATCTTTAATGTATACACTTTAAAATATTCAAACTTATATTTACATATGTGCCTTTGAGTCCTATATAAATTCAATTTTTACATGATTAACAAATTCTACATAGATCGAAAGATATGGCCCAAAAACTAGACACTAGTCATTCCTTTATTAAATTCAAATATTTGAATTCAAACAATCACAGTTAAACTTTGAACACCATGTCCCCATTTAGTATCCTTGATTATTTAGATAAATCATGAAATTTTGACATTATTGTACAAATATTGACCTTTAACTCATAGTGTGCCACTACCAAATGTTAATCCTCAAATAGTTGACCTCATCTTGTGTAATCTTGTAATATTGACTCAACGTGCATTGTCGATCTCTACGTATCAGTCAGGTCTTTATCTTATAGTGATCATCATTTAATATTACCTAGAACCCCCATGATCATGACACTTGGTACCATCACATTCCTTTTGACCACTTTTACCATTAAAAATTGAGCATTTTTCCTCATCTCGATGCTTCTTGAGACATTAGAACAAACACGCTCTATTGATACTTTTGTAAGAAGATTGATCTTTGCCTTCATTAACCAATGAAAAATTTGAACTATTTGACTTGATGCACACCATAAATATTCACTGTGTTGCCCCCAAAAAATATCACTCATTTTTGGGACAACATTGGAACTATTTTGGTCCTACAGACCAAAATCCTCTCTTCCCCTTTCAAAAATTGTTATGAGCATTCAGGTTCTTCATTTTTCAAAGCTTTCTCAAAAATCTACAAACTCTACAGGCTTGAATCTATAGACTTTGTAGGAAGAAATCTATGGACTCTATAGGCTTAAAACTATGAACTCTGTACGCTTAAAACTATGGACTCCGTAGGCTCATTTCTATGGACCCTTTCAAGGCTCAAGAGAAAACTTAGAGAAAACTATGAACTTAGTTCTACGAAATTCATAGGTTGATTTCTATGGACTCTGTAGGAAAGAACAAGTTTCTAACACTTGGTCATTTTCAGGATTGTTTCAATGGCTTGGTTTAACCAAAAGAGTTCATCGCAAGCTTCTAAGCAAAGATTAAACCATTGAACCATTGAATCTTGAGATCTTTTGGTTCAAGGGTTCAATGGGTTCAAGGTTCAATGCCATCAGCAACAGTTGGTGCTTCGGTGAAGGTTCAACAAGTTCAACCACTTCTAGGTTCAATGGCTTCAAAACACTTATCAAAGAGAAGAAGGCTTGAACCATTGAACCGTTGAACCATTGAACCACTTTGGTTTAATGGTTCAACAAGTTCAATGACCAAATGGTTCAACGCATTTGGTTTAAAAATATCAAAAGGAATTAGCCAAATAAAAAGAATGAACCAATTGAGCCATTGAAACTTGAACCAAAAGGTTCAACGAGTTCACAGGTTTGAAGGTTCAACCAGTGTGATGAAGATCAAAGAGCTTAGAAAGAATGAGGAAGTGACAGGCAGAGGAAAAAAGCAATGAATCGATTGAACCTTGAACTGAAAGAGTTCAAATTTCAATGGTTCACAAGTTCAAGTAGTTCAAAGGTGGCCTCAAGCAAAGAGAAAAGCAACATGGATGATTCCAAAGGCAAGTTCAAATGAAAGCGATGGTTCAACCAAGGAGCAGGAAAGTGATCCAATAAATTGATTAAACCAAGGCGCCAAGAAGGCCGCCTGAACCGTTGAAATAGTCAACCAATGACGTCCTTGTAGACGTCAAATTTAAGGTTAGGGAATATCCATTGAAATTCAAATAAAGAGTGGAACTTGAAGGAAGAACCAAGTGACTGGCTGAAAAGATAGCCCGATAGCTCAAATCACAGCACGAAGAGACAAAGCTAGAAAAGACAAAAGTGGAAAGAGGGAAAAGCCTAAAATATTTGCACAAAAGTTATTCCAATAGATGGAACAGTCTACAAAGTAGATTTTTGAGCTTGCAAACATTGAAGGCATGACCTGTTAGTCTCCTTTGGAGTAAAGACAAAATGGATAGCTGCATAGACATCAAAGGGGATAGACCAGATGATCCAAACCCAAGAAAATACATATTAGATGAATAGACATGCCATAGTTAAGGCGATGCACTATTCTAGGCATGGTCCCTCTAGGTAGAACTGAAGGCACATTAAAGGCATTGACTACAACATGGGCCATCCCATGGGAGAGAGTGCCAAGCCTTGCTTGGTGGCTATATATTGTAATCTCTTTTATTATTTTAAGGAGATCTTCCCCTTACCAAAAGCGAAACTCTACCCAAATTGAAAGGCATTACTGAGACTTTGAGCTCAGATTGTAGTTCATATTTCTTTGATTGAATGAGAAAGAAAGTTACTTGCAGAATTCATGCATTTATAGCTTGTGCTACTTTAGGAGATTGTTCATATGTCTTTCTTCTAAAAGTGTTCTTATTTATTTGATTTAACAAGAAGAACTAGTGGAGGTGATAAGGAAGGTGTCCTGAAGCTAACTACTTTCAGACTTTGTGCTGTCATAGTTGTCTTCAATGTGTGTTTTTATTTTATGTTTCTGTGTAAAGGACCTTGGGACAACTTTGTGCCCCCATTATTCTTCATATTTCACTCTTGGGCAGTCAAGGTGGAGACTTTGCACTACATTTCAGGCTACTGGTTACTCTGCACCTTTGGTTTCTAGTTACTTACCATAAAGATTCCTGTTGTTTGCAAGAACAAGCACTTCTGAAAGAAGAGAAGTGCCTTCTATCATTTCATTAGGATTTATACTATCCAAGAAGGGATCTAGCTCTTGGCTGAATGTTACTTTTGAAAGAAGAGAAGTATTTTCACCAATCACCTAGGATTTCTCCTTTATTTGTTAGCATCATCTCTGAAAGAAGAGAGATGGATGGTTTATCCTACCCCCGTGTCTTAATTTTTGCTTATATATATAGTATATAGGCTCCACATATTTAATAGGGAACCTCCCCTTGATGAGAGGAGATATTTTTCCCTTGATGTAGTAAACCTGCACACTAAGACAACCCATCTCCCTATGCTGTGGTGATAGGAACTATTTTGGTCACCAGTTAGCTGGCCAAAAAAATATTCACCCAACACACTATATGATTACTCATGAGCCATTAGATCTCCATCTATTCTTGATCTTTAACATCATGAAAAATAGACTAAGTATGGGGACCTTTGCAATCTATCTATAAGGTTAACTTTGCACCTTCATATCTTTTGTTTCGCTCAAGTGTAAGTTCTAAAAATTGGACCATATGATCTCCTCACATAGGATAATCCAAACATATAATAATCTTATCCTATAAAGCTCACACATGTGAGATATAAATACACTAAAATTACTCCTTAGATTTATCTGACACAGAGCCAACTATGCCAATAACTATTTGGAAAGGCCAACTTTACACATGCATAGCTTTTGATGTGATACATTGAAAGACCTAAAAGTTAGTGAAAACAAACTAGGAAAAAAAATGAACAAAACCATATAATCAAATTCTCTTGAAACTACCACATGTGTAAAATAAAAATTCATCAATATGTTTACTCTATTTTTCTTTCTATATGCAAATTTGGCCAAGTATGGGAAAACATTGTCAAACTACCTGGGAGCCCAAATTTTCACTTGCATATATTTGTTCATGAATAGTCACATGACCTAATACTTAGATTATATAAATTAGGGACTAATATGATCACAACCATATGACCAAATCCCCTTGACACATTTACACATGGTAATTATGATGTCATGAAATGACCTACTTAGATGAGAACAATGATGAGCCAGGTGAATTTAAATTATGCACACAAGTTATTCAATCATCTTTGACTATTGATATGACCCATTTCACATTATCAATAACTCAAACTCATCCCTAATAATCTCAAACTATGCCAAAACTGAAGAGCAACTAATCCTTCTTCAAGCACATTAAGACAAGCACATATCACACTTTTTCATTATCACTTAGACTATCAAGGCACTTCATCCACTTACTTGGAAACCTCCATGAAATCATTAAAAACTCTCAAAAAATATCCCCCTTTGCCATTGATCTCAACACACATCATACAACTCACCTTCCTCTTCTCTCTTCAAACACTCTCATAACAATAAATTTTTGGACCTTTGACATAATGACAAAGTGGGCACCAATTGATCCTAAGGACATGAAAAGACCATTAAAAAGATAGGACCATCTCTAAATATGATACAAACTCCCACTTACCTTGATCCCACCTCTTCTTGTCTTGGCACCTTCCTCTTACTCCATGTCAACACTCTCTTCAACCATGCACAATAACCAATGAAGAAAGAACACATAAAACACTAAAATCTGATGGAACTTACCAAGAATCATCTAAGAAGGACTACCCATAATATTTTTGAGCCATTTCATCACTTGAGCATATTCATATCTCCATACACCATGAAGAGCCACCACAAAGGCTTACTATACTTCTCTCTTAGGACACTTCCATGACCACCAACTCTGCATCTGCAGTATAAATTTTTTACAAACATCTGGAATAATCTCATGAACTTGTTAATACCTCTTAACCAAAGACATTCCATTGATTCATAGAGAAATAAATGACACCCAAAATTTATCTTAGATACTCAAATGGAGCTTTTGATAATGGTTCGGTCATAATATCTTCAAGCTACTCTATTGTAGACACATGCTCAAACTTAACACTTTGATTAAACACATTCTGTTAAAAAAATGGTATCTAATAGGAATGTGCTTAGTTTTTGAGTGAATAATAGGATTATTTGAAATACTAATTTCACTAGTATTATCATAAAAAATAGGACAAAGTCCATTTTGTCTTACCTTATAATACTCCAAAGTTTGTTTCATCCACATGACTTGAGTACAAAAGGAGACAATTGCTATATACTCAGCCTCTATAGTTGATAGAGCTACTGAGTCTAGATTATTGCTTAGAAAAGACACCAAGCATTCCCCCATGAAGAAGACCCCACCACTGGTACTTTCCCTATCATCCACACATCCTACCCAATCTACATTAGTAGATGTTTTCAAAGATAATTCTTTACTCCTGGGATACCATAAACCATACTCTACAGTCCCTTTGAGATATCTCAAGATCCTTTTGACTTCTTTTAAGTGATATTATCTAGGTTAAACTTGAAACCTTCCTATAAGACCCACTGCTTGCATGATATCAGGCTTAAAAGCAATAGATTATAAAATACTTTCAATCATGGATCTATATAAAGTTTGATCAACTTTTGGTGTGTCATCTAGTTTACTTAACTTGCATCCTATGATCATTAGAGTACCCATTGGCATATAATCCATCATTTCAAACTTTCTTAGCATATCATTGATGTATTTAGCTTGTGAAATGAATATCCCTACATCAATTTGATTAACTATAATCCTAAGAAGAAAGATAGTTCTCCCAAGATTGACATTTCAAACTCAGTCTTCATAGTATCTAAGAATTCTCTACTCATTTTATCATTATCAGATCCAAAAACAATGTCATCAAAATATACAACTATCAATTGATGAATGTCTTTTATCTTAATGTACAAATTAGAATTAGCTACCCTTGTTTTAAAACCTTGACTCAAAAGATACTTATCTAACCTATTATACCAAGCTCTATGAGCTTGTTTAGGAACATACAAATCCTTCTTTAGTTTACAAACAAAATATTTATTACTTGACATGAAGTATCCTTCAGGAAACTCAATGTAGACTTCTTATTCTAAGTTGCCATTCAAGAATGTAGATTTCACATCCATTTGATATACTTTAAAACCTTTGAAACTAACATATGATAATAAAAGTCTAATTTCTTCCATTCTTGCCATAGGAAAAAAATTATCTTCAAAATATATTCCTTCAACCTAAGTATATCCTTTACACTCCAATATAGCCTTGTTCCTTTTGACTTATCATTTTTCATTCATCTTGTTTTTGAAAACCCACTTGGTACTTATCACATTTTTATCTTTTGGCCTAAGAACTAAGTCCCATGTTTCATTGATTTCTACTCAATCAATTTATTCATCCATTGCATCATTCCAACTTTCATAATTTCTAGCTTCCATGAATGTTTTGGGTTGACTCATGGATAATAGAGTTAAGTCTTGTTGATTTTGATTGATCAACATTCTCCTTCTAGTCTGCAACCTTGCACCAATATTTCCAATAATTTGATAGATTTGATGATATTTATAAATTCTTCTAGATGGAGTTTTAGAATATTGTCTTTCTTCTTCCTCTTCATCTTCATCATTTGTTTGAACAAATAACTCATCATTGTTTACAACAACAACCAGAATTGAGTCACTTGCCCACAATTTTGGATTCTTGACTCTACTTGTCTCATCTACCCTTACATTTAATCTTTCAACAATTTTGGGAGGTCTCTTGTTGAAGCACCTATAGGCAGTATTGATAGAAGAGTAACCTATGAAGATTCCCTCATCAAACCTTGATTCAAATTTTCCAAGATTATCTTCATCTCTTTTGATGAAGCACTTGCTCTCAAACACTCTAAAATGTTTGACATTAGCTACTCTACTCTTCCATAGCTCATAAGAAGTCTTATCACCATTTATTCTAATTTGACACCTATTTAAGATGTAAACTGAAGTGTTCACTACCTCTTCCCAATAACCATATGATAGTTTAGAATGTTGAAGCATGGTTATACTCATCTCTTGAATAGTCTTATTCTTCCTTTTAACAACACTATTCTATTGTGGTGTTCTAGTAACAGAATATTGTCTCCTTATCACTTGCTTTTCATAGAAATCATCAAATTCATGAGACAAAAACTCACCTCCTCTGTTTGATCTTGCACACATGATGTTTGACCCTTTATCATTTTATACAAGTGCTTTGAATGCCATAAATTTTGCACAAGCTTCTTATTTTTCTTTAAGAAAAAATATCTAAGTCATGCTAGTAAAATCATAAATGAGAAGCATGAAGTAACTATTACCTTGAACACTTTGGGTTCTCATAGGTCTACATAGATCAGTGTGGATCAAATCTAACAAATTTGTAGTGGAAAAATCCTTAGATTTGTATCTTCTTTTAGTTTGATTTCCATGAAGACATGCCTTGCAAAGAGAATGAGGAATCTTATAAATCTTAGGCATATGCCTTACTAACCCCTTTGAACTGATCTTTACCATGTTATCAAAATTTATATGTCCAAGCCTTATATGCCAAAGCCATCTTTCTTCCAATTGACTCATAAAGCACTCTTTCTTGGATTCATGGAATACATACATGTTATCTATTTTATAAACATTTGCAACTAATTTACAATCCTTTCTCACTTCACAAACATCATCATGAAAAGTTAAAAAATTTCCTTTATTACACCTTTGTCTCACACTTACAAGATTATGTTTCAAAAATTCTACATATAAGACATTCTCAGTCCTAGAATGACCATTATCCAGACTCTCAGTACCTTTGCCAACTATTTAGTAGATTTAATATCACCAAATCTCATTGAACCAAGGTTGGTCTTCCTAAGAGAGATAAAATTTCTCTTATCTCATGTTATATTATTTGAGCATCCACTATAAATGAATCATATATTTTTCCCATATTATTTAGTATGCAAGGATACTTGAACAAACATTGACTCTTCCTTTGGTTGATCGCTTGAATTCTACTTCATTTCATTTTTAATCTTAGACTTAGTCTTCTTGAACCATTTGATGGTGTCAATGACTTATATATCCTTTTTATGAAAATCTCTTTTTTTAGTTTTTAGTAATATGACCTTATTGGTTACAATTATATCATATAAGATTCCTTTTGATCTCTATAGAGAAAACACATTCCTTATATATATGACCAAATTTACTATAGGAGAAGCAATACCCATTGAAGACATCATTTAAATTTGACATTTTTTTTCTTGATCATTACTTGTCTATGAAATTTCATTATTGACCATTTTGTTGGATCTTAAATCCCTTTTTTCCTTGGATAAGAGCACAAATGTGTAAGTCATGATTTTATTTTCAAATCATCCCTCCCTTTGTTTGAGACCTTTAACCATCATGACCTACAAATACTTGATTGTTGCTTCTAGATATTTCACTTGCATCTTGATAGCATCCATGCTTGAATTAACATTTGATAAAGCAAAAAATAGTTTGTATTGAAGATAAGCCACAACCTCTTTGTCAACCATTGTACCTTTGATCACCTTTATGTGTTTAAACTTGCAAGAAGGACCTATTTTGATAATAATTGTTAAGGTATAAAACATTGAGAGTCGGGGGGGATGAATTAGTGGGCTCTAATTATCGAATTAAATTATAATTCCTTCAAACCCTTAATCATTCAATACATACATTCATTGAGCATATACATAATTCTTATTAATGAATAAGAGAGACAAGCAATAATATTCACATAGCACATGACATATGTGAGAAACCCTCTTAAGGGAGAAAACACACTAGAACCTACAATTAGACTACTATCCTATAATAACAAGAACCAATTTAGACCAACTACAACTGATCAATAAACTACCATCCATTATTTAGTGAGACTACAATCCCATAAGGTAATACAACACCTGTCTAGCTAAACAACCATAACAACTAGAATTTTAGAAAGCTTCACCTTGCAAGGAGGCTACAACCCCCTATATGTTGAGTATCCATAACAACACCTAAGACCACAACATATCCTAATATTTGATTGTCTACCAATCTAATGGAGATACAAAGTATATTATCTCTCTTCAACCCTATACACTCAAAGCATCCAAAACATCCTTTTAGATCACCCTAGACCTCTTAACTCATCCTTAATCTTCAAGATTACTATTATAACATAAAAAAACATGACCCATAGGTTATAAAATTAATATTCAATCTACTCTAATCATCAGCTCATCTACTGGGCACTCTACCCCTCCTTCGTTCCATAATTCTCACATGCACACTCCTATTACAAGTCACTCCCATAACTAGAAACCAACACATCTGGTTTCAAAAATTATACATATATCATGATTATTAAGATAAAAATATTTCCTATTTGCCAAAGCACATGCCTTTACTCTTAAGGCATCTTACATGGGTTATATTTAAGCACGACTATCTTTCAAATAGGCATAAGTCACAGTTTAAGTCCTATAGAGATCCATTACCTCTTTGACACTTATCTAAGAAAAATAAGAACATATTAACACTTTAAAACAAATTTAACCATGAAAAATGATCTATAAGTCCCACTAAGATACAAAATCCATCATAAAACACTTCTGCTAACCCTCAATTAGCTCAAACAATTCTATGTACACATAGTCATTATGAATGAACACATAATCAATTTATAAACCTTAATATATTTGATTGTACACACTTTCATATCTTTTAATTTATATTACTAGATGAATCTTGGATTCTTCTAAAAATTCAAATTTAATATGATGAGAAAATTATGCATAGATCAAAAGATATGGCCCAAAAGCCAGACACTAGTCATTCCTTTATTAAAATAAATGATTTAAATTCAAATGGTCACAGTTAAAATTCAAACACCATGTACTCATATTGTGTACTTGATATTTTAGATCAATAATTCACCTTTTATATTATTTTATGAAGCTTGAAATTTAACTCATAGTGCACCACTACCAAATTAATCCTCAAACATTTGACCTCATCTCATGCAATCTTGAAATATTGACTCAATGTGCATCATTGATCTCTACGGATCAGCCAAGTTTTTATATTATATCACTCACCATTAAATATTTCTCAAAACCCCCATGATCATGACACTTGGTACCCTTTCATGCCTTTTGAGCACTTTTACCATTAACCATTGAGCACTTTTTCTCATCTCACTGCTTCCTGAGACCTTGGAACAAACACACTTTCTTAATCCTTTTGTAAGGAGCTTGATCTTTACCTTTTTTAACCAATGAAAACATTGACCTCTTTTAATTTTTATGCATGATAGATCCATCTGGTCCTGATTTTAACATGGTGTAAAATAGACTAGGTATGGGGACCTTTGCAATCTGTCACTAAGGTCAACTTTGCACCTTCATATATTTCGCTTTGCTCAAAAATAAATTATGAAAATTGGACCATATGATCTCATCACATAGGATAATCCAAAATATAAAAATACTCTAATATAACCCTCAAATGTGTGAGATATAATGACACTAAAATTCCTCTCTAGATTTATTTGTCACAGAGCTAGCTATGCCAAGAACTATCTGGGAAAGCCAACTTTATACATGCATAACTTTTGATTCACTATATCGCATGACCTAAAAGTTAGCACAAATCAGATAGGAACAAAATTTAATAAAAACATATGATAAAATTATATTTAAACTTCTACACATGCTAAATATAACTTAATCAATATGCTTACTCAAGTTTTCTTGCCACATGCAAATTTGACTAAGTAGGGGAGAACACTATCAAACTGCTTGGGAGCCTAACTTTACACTTGCATGACCTAAAAATTAATTAATATGAATTAGGGACTAATGTAATCACAACCATATGAATACATCCTTTTGACTCATCCACATGTGGCAATTATAATGTCATCAAACTGCCTACTTAGATTTTCGGCCATTGGACCCAAAATGTCTAGATGAGAACAATGATGAATTAGGTGAATTAAAATTATACACACAATTTATCCAATCATCCGTGACCACTAATATGACCCATTGAATATGATCAATACTTAAAAATCATCCCTAATCATCTCAAACCATGTCAAAAATAAAGATCAACCAAGCCTTCTTCAAGCACACTAGGACAAACACATTTCACACTTTGTCATTATCACCAAGGCTATTAAAGCAGTTCATACACTCACTTGGACACCTCCATGACATTACCATGACATCGTTAAAAAATCTCTAAAAATTATTTATTCACTGATGCTTATTGATAGTACAATGGTGGGATCAAGTTATTTTGAGTTAGGTCTTGACATCAATGTAGTTACAACCATTTGATTAATTTGTTAGAGCTTTGTCTTGGTGCTAACTTCTCTCCATTGGTTTATCATGGCATGAAAAAGTGGAAAGAAGGGTATTTTTCATGCATTTGGTCCTAGATATGAAACCATTTGGGTCTACATGTATGCCTTTATAAAATCCTTTGAAATGTTAGCTCTTGTTCAAACTAGATCATAATCAAACTTGTCCCCATGTTCATAGGTCAATTATAGATGGAAAACCAATCTCATACTATTGGTTTTACTATTAGGTCCAAATAGAACCATTTTTTCCTTCAAGCATTCATAGAAATTGAGAACTCATCATGTACATAGGCCCTTCTTCTAACAATGGCAAACATAGTCACAAAATGAACCCTACATTGACATAAACCCTTGAGCTAGAGGTCTATATTAAGCTTTAATAGTGGTCCCTTTATGTCATTTAACCTAACTGCACCAATGTGTCCCTTTAATGGTGTTTATCCAAGATATAATGGTAGTGAGGTGACCCTGCAAGAACCTTGGTCACATATTTGACCTCTCATTAAAAATCCCTTAGTCTTTTGACTTTGAACCTCACCCATTAATTTTATTTGTATGAGATGCAAATAGAACATTGATTTGACTTTGAATTATCAACTTTGTCCTCATTTCATTCAATTTTGATGTATGATCAAATTCCAACTGTTAAATATAATTGAATTTGAAAACAAATGACTACTTATCATGGTCTAAATTTGATGTTTGTGTGACCATCATTTGATGTTCATGCGATCGTCATTGATGTTTGTGCAACTGTCAAATTTAAGATCGTAATGGATTTTGACATAGTTTAAATTCAAAGTCTACGTGAATGTCTCCTATTTTTTGACCAAATTTAAAGGCTTGGATCTAGAATAGAAAAGGTCATAGAGGCACCAAATTTATAGGAGATGTTCTTGATACTAAAAGGATTGTGCCCACTTGATGTGTTGGTTCTCGGAGCTTTCTAAGTGTGTTTACAAAGTGTTCAAGTGAGCTGAATTGCAAGTTTTTCATGATGTATACACACCTATCACTAATCATTTGAACCTAAATGACTATTTTTCAAGACTTGAATTTGATTCCTTCATAAACTTCTTACTCTGCAGGTCCAACTTTGATACTCCATAACTTGAGCTAAAAAGCTCATGTATACATGAAATTTGTAGAGCATGTTCCTACCATGAAGAATTCCATGGTAATGCAATATTTTGGATTGTGAGTATTTTTAAGGTGCATTTATAAAATTCATAAACAATATGACCAATGTGTTTTCATGTGATGTTCAAGATGACCTGGTCCCTTAAACTAGACAAGCTAAACTTTAAAGGCTTAGTTCTCAAGATAGAAGAATCATCGAGATATGAAAATTGTAGAGAATGATATTAGAACTAAGAATATTGATTGTGCATGGTTTGATGGTCATGTGAGGCTTTTTTATAATATTTATAAATTACACAAGCAAAATATCCAATCTAGTTCTTCATGGCATCTTGATGACAATTTGGTTGACTTAGGCTTATGCTTGAGCTACTGCTTAATCTTTGAAAGCTTGAATGAACTTCATAAGGCTTGTGTGGAATTTCCCCATGATCCTAACTATTTTGACACCATGAAAATTTTCCACTTGCATATATGACTCTAAAATGAACCCTAAGACACCAAATGACACAAAGACTAAGCTAGATAATGACCAAAGCTATAATGGAATACGAAATGACATCAAATGAACTATAACATACCCTATAACATTATAAAAGTCCCCTATACAAGATTATGACTATAGGGGGTTGACCCATTATTCCTTTTGGTAAAAATGGTCAACATTCTTGGCTATTTCCCAAGGGTGATATGCTTGTTATGCCATGACCATTTGCCTAATCCTATCTATTGGGTTACATAGTCACAAGTATACTTGTTTGACATATAAATTGCCTTGACAACACATCAAATAATAGAACACAATAAGAACAAGAGAAGTCATCAAAAAACACACATGTGCTTCAAAATCACTTATTGAACACAACACAACAAGAAAGAAAACACACTCCTAATCTAATACTTACAAAATTGACCTTTAGTTCTCAATATCAAGGTTTTAAATGTATCCCATTTATAGGGATAGGCAACTCTTCTCCATTTATCCTTGTTAACTAAAAAGAGTTATTTTCTTTACACTTGATGATGACATATGGACCACTCCATAGGGTATCAAAATTTGTATGTCTCCTTGGTTTTGCTCTAACTTCATCCCATTTCAATACTATGTCACATTTTTGAAATGATCTTGGAGTTGCCTTCTTGTCAAAAGACCTCTTCATTAATACTTGGTTGTCATGTCCCCTTTTTTGTGGACATTGACAGATTTGATGATTGGCCTATTATGCGACCTTCGTAGGCTAATAGGATGGATAGAGGGTCATAATGGAGCTTGGATTGACTTTGATTCACAGGATTTCTACATTTGATTTTCATTCAGGTTATTTTGGACACATTTGGCTGAGCTCCTACTTTTTAGGGATATTTGATATGCAGTGGAGCACCTTTATTTTGGTATGGTCATGTGCGGAATCACTCCCTGATTCACCTGCTTCGATCGGTTTGAGGATCCGACATATATTGAGGGAGATATTAATATTTGATTGATTTAATCAAATATTAATTAATTGGTCTCATTAATAATTAATTATTAATTATTAATTATTTGGTCTAATTTTAAATTAGAAACCCTAATGCTAATTTAAGAAAAAACCCTAATTAGGGCAAGCATATCTTTTGAGGGTATAAGGGTTTCACATGGAGGCCATTATGATTATGCTATTGAATATTGATATTGATTTTGAGAATTTCTTCTGTGAAGACTGAGCCTAGGGTTCAAGGATTCCATTTGCATTGGAGAACGTTCCCTCTTCAGTGTGTGCAATTAAGAGGCTATGGAATATCAGCTGATCTATTGCCAAAGTGAGAGATAGCTTCATCCAGAAGTTATCACAGAATTTCAGGTTTGAGAGATAACTTCACACAGAAGTTATCACAAATATTCTAGGTATTTATTGCTTTATGTTTTGATTCAATAAATTATACAGCTAGAGATCTACTGTGCTAGAGACATATATCTTCAGATCAGGGGTTGAAAATAGGGAAGTTGTGCTTAATTTGCGGCCGTACAGAATCCGTACGAGTTCGTACAGATCAGTGCAGGAACCGACCTCGACAGACAGAGGGTTTCAGTGACCGACATCGGTCGACTGAAGACCGACGTCGGCAAAAATCTGACCGGTAGAGACCGACGTCGGCGAGATATCGACTAACGATGGCGACTGTGTGTCGACACAGAAGGGCTGAGACTTTCCAGAACTCAATTTGCACTTCCAGATTTGCAATGCCAGGGTTTTCAAGACTGTATTTCATATTTATATGCATATTAGAGGACTGCAATTGTAATAATTTAGAAGGACAAGTGATACAATCTGTAATTTGTTATTAAGAGACTATATTATTGTGATCTTTCTGAATTTATTCAACAGCGATTATATCTTGGTTCAGATTTTTTGTGTTGCTATATTTCCTATTTGGAGGGGATATCACAGTGGTATCAGAGCTAAATTCCTGCCATCCTGTTGGGCACATCAGAACTAATGTCTTGCCATCGTGTTGGGTAGTTCCAGCTTCAATTCAATTATCAGTATGGCTCTAAGAGGGGTCAAAGATTTGGAAGAGAGCATGCACAATGCAAAGAAGAAATTAGATCATCCATTTCAGCAAGCAGATGACACTCTAAAATTTTTGGAGGAGTTGGACAGTTATTTAGGCAAGGTTGAGCATTCAAATACTTATGAGATGCAAACAACGTTATTTCCAGCATTTGATTCGTTGGTGAAGCCCCGATTATTGAGACATCATGATGAGGTGGTAAGACTTGCAGCTCTCTCTTGCATTAGTGAAATGATGAGGATCATAGCTGGCTTTGATTTTCATGATGATCAGATTATGAGAGAGGTACTTTATGCCATGGTAAAAAGCTTTGAAAAGTTGGATAACATTAGAGACCCCCATTTCTCAAGGAGGGCAAGATTACTTGAAACATTTGCAAGGTATGGATTTGAAAACATTATGATGTTAGTAGGTTGTATTGGTGAAATTCGTATGATGTTTAAAATATTTTGGAATATTTTAGATGAGTTTCATTCCAGCAATATATTGGCATCAATGCACTCTATTATGTTCACAATCTTGTTTGAGGAGGAGGATAAAATTTCCAAACTTTTGGCAGAAGATTTATGGTATGTCTAGACAAAAGGGAGAAATGTCTCACCTAGAGCTTGTATGTGGTTAAAGAGTTTAATTAATAGGCCCAAGGATCGTAGTGCTTTTCCTGTGACATGCAGCCACTTGCATGATGAGTTTGACAGTCATGTTGATCCAGTACAGGGAGATATTAACACATCTTCAGGTAATGATTTATCTGCAGTATCTTCACAGGTAGGGGTAGTTGAGAATGTTGTGGATGAGCTTTGTCTTCAGGTGAGTTCAGCATAGGTGTTAGACAGTGAGGATGAGCCTGATGCTTGCATTCAGAGTGTGGAGGTATACTCAGAGGTTAGTACATTGAGTATTGCTGATGAGTATGTTTTTGTAGCTGCTGATGAGGACCATGTGGTTGAGGCTCACACACATATTCAGGACTTGGGAGTACCTGATTCTGAGGAGTTTGGGATACCAGTGGAGTTGAATCTCCATATTGATTATTCTCATACATATGACAGTGTGGTACAGTTGGTTGTGCCGCATTTACAGAGAGATCAGTTATGGGATGGATTGGCACCATCTCTTGCAGATGGAATTGGCAGTTGGATTTGTCCATTGCACTTGGATTATGATGTTTTGAGAGTTTGTTTCTCATATGCTCTTGTATATGGTATTTGTAATCTTGGAGGTTGGAGTTTCATGCGCCAGTTTGATTATGAGTCTTTCTTGGTTCTACTTCTACTGATGTTGCAGGTACTTACATTGATACACAGCAGTGCGGAGCATAACTACATTTGGGATCCAGGTGGAGTGAGTAGTTCATTGATCCGAGATTGCTTGGGGATAAGCAATTTTCGGAGGGGCGGATTGTCATGTCCCCTTTTTTGTGGACATTGACAGATTTGATGATTGGCCTATTATGCGACCTTCGTAGGCTAATAGGATGGATAGAGGGTCATAATGGAGCTTGGATTGACTTTGATTCACAGGATTTCTACATTTGATTTTCATTCAGGTTATTTTGGACACATTTGGCTGAGCTCCTACTTTTTAGGGATATTTGATATGCAGTGGAGCACCTTTATTTTGGTATGGTCATGTGCGGAATCACTCCCTGATTCACCTGCTTCGATCGGTTTGAGGATCTGACATATATTGAGGGAGATATTAATATTTGATTGATTTAATCAAATATTAATTAATTGGTCTCATTAATAATTAATTATTAATTATTAATTATTTGGTCTAATTTTAAATTAGAAACCCTAATGCTAATTTAAGAAAAAACCCTAATTAGGGCAAGCATATCTTTTGAGGGTATAAGGGTTTCACATGGAGGCCATTATGATTATGCTATTGAATATTGATATTGATTTTGAGAATTTCTTCTGTGAAGACTGAGCCTAGGGTTCAAGGATTCCATTTGCATTGGAGAACGTTCCCTCTTCAGTGTGTGCAATTAAGAGGCTGTGGAATATCAGCTGATCTATTGCCAAAGTGAGAGATAGCTTCATCCAGAAGTTATCACAGAATTTCAGGTTTGAGAGATAACTTCACACAGAAGTTATCACAGATATTCCAGGTATTTATTGCTTTATGTTTTGATTCAATAAATTATACAGCTAGAGATCTACTGTGCTAGAGACATATATCTTCAGATCAGGGGTTGAAAACAGGGAAGTTGTGCTTAATTTGTGGCCGTACAGAATCCATACGGGTTCGTACAGATCAGTGCAGGAACCGACCTCGGCAGACAGAGGGTTTCAGTGACCGACATCGGTCGATTGAAGACTGACGTCGGCAGAAATCCGACCGGCAGAGACCGATGTCGGCGAGATATTGACCGACGACGGCGACTGTGTGTCGACACAGAAGGGCCGAGACTTTCCAGAACTCAATTTGCACTTCCAGATTTGCAACGCCAGGGTTTTCAAGACTGTATTTCATATTTATATGCATATTAGAGGACTGCAATTGTAATAATTTAGAAGGACAAGTGATACAATCTGTAATTTGTTATTAAGAGACTATATTATTGTGATCTTTCTGAATTTATTCAACAACGATTATATCTTGGTTCAGATTTTTTGTGTTGCTATATTTCCTATTTAGAGGGGATATCACATTGGTGATGTTCCATAGATTGATGAACTTTATCTCTAGTCTCTTGACACTCCAATTTTGTTAATATCACATCTATTGGGGTATTCTCAAGTAAATCTTATTGGTGTGCTAACTCTAAGGTAGGCAGCTTTTGAGAGATAGACAACCTAACTTCCCATCCATAGACAAGCATAAAAAGATAATTCCCTATTGACCTATTGGGAGTTATCCTATTATTCCATAAGGCTATCATCAATTTAGTGTGCCAAGTTCTTTGGTTATGCTCCAAGGTTCTCTTGATGATTCTGATCAGATTCTTATTAGTAGATTTAACCAACCCATTACCTTGAGGTTAATAGTTAAGTGAAGTGCTCAAGAATATACCATTACTATTTGTTTAATCAGTTATATTAGCACCCATAAAAGTAAGAAAATTGTCTAAAATAATAGCATGATTGCAAAACCTTGTGATGATTCTCTCATAAAACTCCAAGATAACAGTCTCATTATCTTCCTTCAATGCTACTGCCTCAACCCACCTTGTAAAGTAATCAGTGACTGTGAGTATCCATTTATGACCAACACTTGATGGGGGATTTATTATACCAATAAAATCAAAACCCTATTGCATGAAATGTTGGTCTACTTAGATAGGCTTCAAAGGAATAACTTCAAGCTTCTATTTTCCTATAAAGAAAACACATTGTTCACCCCTTTTCACCCAAGCATGGCAATCGTTGATGAAGTTAGGCCAATAATAACCTACCTTCATGATTTTGATAGTTATGGTTCTTGGACAGAAATGACCTCTTACTATCCCATCATGGAAATTCTCAAGAAACACTCCAAATTGATCATTATCAATGCATCTCAACAACATACCATTAATGTCTCTTCTAAACATCACACCATCCATAAGACAAAAGGGAATATATTTGAACTTAAAATATCTCCTTTGTGATTTAATCATACCATTAGGATACTCACAATTTTTAAGATATCTGATCACATCCTATGTCAACTTTGTGGAGGCAATGAACTAGTTGATTTGGAACAATCATGATTGACTAGAGACTCTTCCTTTAACTCATAAAGATATGAAGCTAGATGTTCATAAAGGCCTTTACCCCTTATCAATTTTTTCACCTTGATATCAACATCATATTTCATTACTTTAGTGATCCATCCTACTCTCTTATCACTAAGGTCTCTACTCAAAATAAACTCCTTGATATTAGGATGAGAAACCATAACATGAATCCTATTATTTGAAACCACATGTCTAAAGTTATTTATTCAACTTACAATAACAAAGACCTATTTCTCCATATATGTGTACTTGACTTCATGATCTTCTAAACCTTGACTAAAGAATGCAATTGGCTGCTCATTAGCATGGTTGAGATAGTATCAAGGTTAGAAAATGAATACAACATGAATTATTTAGTAAAATTAGGATTTATAAGAGTAGGATTTTATGTAATTTCTTTCTTTTTGGATTCAAAACTGCTCTTACCCTCTTTGGTCTAAGAAAATACTTGGTTCTTCCTAAGCATAGTTGTGATAAGTTTCACTAAAGATGCAAAACCAGGTTTGAACCTCCTTACAAAATTTATATTGCCTAGGAAACTTTGAAGACCTTTATTATGAAAGGGAAATGATAATCCTAGAATAGCCTCTATTATTTTAGGTTCAATATTGAAACCATCCTCAGAAATGATATGTCCTAATTTCTTACCTTCATGAACAACAAAGATGCACTTTTTTGGATTAATAGACACTCCATACTTCCTACATATTTCAAACACTTGCCTCTAGTGTTATATGTGTTAATTAGAATTTTTAGGAAACACTATTATATCATCTATATTAACCAATAAAATATCATTGATCAAACCTTTGAGGGCCATGTCTATTTCTCTTCGAAATATGGCACCGATATTTGATAGACCAAAAGGCATCTTCCTATGCACAAAAGTCCCCCATTTAGTAGTGAAGGTTGTCTTAAAATGATCATCCCCACTGAATAAAATCTGATTATAGCTTTAATATCTATCTAAAAGAGAAAAACATTGAGAAATCGAAACCATTTGCAAAATTTGCTCCATTGAGAGTAAAGGATAGTGATCATTGAGTGACACTCTATTAAGATCTCTAAAGTATACACAAAGTTTTGTCTCCCCATTATTATTTATAATAGGCACAAGGTTAGTTACCCATGTTGAATGTTTCATGGGAAATATTATCTCAGATTTAAAGAGTTTGGTAAGCTCTAACCTCATGAGTTTCTCAACCTTGGGGTTAATGGGTCTTTTCTTTTGTCTAACTGGCTTAATTTTAGGTTCTAACTCAATGGTATGGTGTGATAGGCTAGGATAAAATGCTTTGAGGTCCTTATATTCCAAATCAAAGATATCATGAAACTCCCTATACATCTTAATGAATGCTTGCTTCTCTAAAGTAGATCATACCTTGCCTAGTTTGAGGAGTTTGTCCTTGAAGATCAAGACTCTTTCATAATTATCCTCTTTTGTAGACATACTGACTTTCTCCTTATTATTTTGATCAATATCATTGAAGATATTTTTTAATGTCACCAAAACCTTAGGTATCTTATTGGTTCTTAGTTGCACAATCTGATAACCCAATTGTTCTTGGAGCCTCCTTTGATTCTTTAAATAAAACTCATCCTCATTTTATAATAATCATGCAATATGTTTGTCACTATCAAACACTTTCAAAAACACTTCATTATCAGTTAAAAAAGGTTTGATAATGATCTTAATATGAGACTATTTCCCTCCTCTTTTATTGTAGTTAGAGTATCAAATTAAGCTCATATGGTAGCTAGTCTATTAACATGACTATTCTTCTCCTTTGGGATTGATTGATTATTGAATGGATTAAAGTATTAAAGAAAATACCATATCATATGCTTGTATGACTTAAGAAAAAGGTTCTTGGTAGTAACCACATTCCTCATCTGATGCACAACCAATTCATTATCTCCATATACTTGCATGTTCTTGATTCCTTTTCTCTTTGCCCATTGAAGGCCATAAATTAAACCTTCATACTCAACCAAATTATAAGTAAAAATAAAATGAAATATGTATGAATCATAATACTATTTTTTATATGGAGAGACCAACATAACACCATATCCTACACCAAATTTACTTCTTGAAGCATCAAAAAACATCTTCCACATCTCATCATCTTCACCCTCTTCCTTGGCAAGTAGAGGTGTTGGTACTCCTTTATGTATACAATACACTCTTAAATTAGTTTCCTCCATAAAAACATAGGAATAATGATCATAATTATTAGTTCCATATTAATTAAAAAATAAATTTGAAAGACCCTCAATATTGGAAGAAGTGCCATCATCTACAATAGAGTCCTTTTCTTCATGGGCCACACAAATTAGGTTCAAACTTATCTCAATGTAAGGATAAATATGAAACTTTGGAAGGGGTTGTGTCCCAATTGTCACATTATACCCATACCTTGATCTAAATTCCAAGAAAGACCATTTAGCTAAGAGATAACCACCTATCTTGGCTATAAATCCCCTTGATAGGCAGATTACAAAGTGAGCTGGGAGATTAGCCACAACTATGTCTTACAAGATAGGAAAACTAGGACAATCATACAAGAAAACCTTCAAGACTTTATCAGTCCTACTACCTTGGAAGGTGTACCATATAATTGAAGGACCCCTTTGCTATATGACTCATATTTTAGGCCCAACTTGTCAACTACAACTTTGGGTATGAAAAAAGTAGAAGCTCTACTATCAACTATGCAATTGTCTACTAACTTGTCACCTATAATGAGGGTGAGGTAAAATGGTGGAGATTTATCAGCACTAGTGGATGGTTCAATAATGGTACTAGGATAATTTGCAAGAGAAACATGTCAATGACTTTGATTTGAGGGTGAGACACTAGCAGGGATTACAAATAACTGCTTTTATAGGCATTCTTTTTTACTAGACATATGAAGAACATCCCAAAGAGAAATAGATGTTTTAGTGTTATTCAAAGATTATATAATGTTTAAATAATCCATACCTACTTTATCTTCAGTTCTTGTAGGTAGAGGATTACTTGAAACTTGATGAATAAGAGAAAACCTTACCATATTTTGACTTGATGGAGATGTAGAAGTTTTTAGAATTGTCACACTTTGAGCTATGTCTTGTTGCCTTACAAGATGATTGGATGAGCGTGTGGGAATACTATTGAAACTTCCTAGAGCCTTCCTCTTAGCCCTTGTATTATCTATTATAGAGGATCTTGATTTAGCATAAAAGTGTCTTTAACCAAAAAATTGGTGAAGATCTCTCCTTGAGGTTACTAATCCTCATTAACTTGCATCATCACCTCATCCTCATTTGATAAGAGGGAAGTAACTACTCCTTGGGCCACCAGAGCTTTCTCTCTTTTAGGATTGTATATATTAGGAGGCCTATTAAGATTAGTCCACTATTGGCCTCTTCCTCTTCCATATCATTTACCATAATGTTATTGATATGGGTAAGGATTATGATAGGCACCTTGTTGCATATTAACTTTCCTATTTTTATCCTCTAAGGCTAGAAAATTTGATTTCCAATCAACCTTATTTTTTGCTTGCCTAGGAGCAAACTTAGTTTTGGTATTGACATTAGGAACTTGGATTACATCTAGAGTATTAGTAAAAGCATGAGAAAATAGAGGAATAAAAACATTAGGAGGCAATCTTACAACTTGGATGAGACTATTCTCAGTCTTGATAATAAGATTATATGCTTCGACAAGAATGAAATATCTCATAGATTGAAGAATGACAATAATTTTTGTCCCAATGGATTTCAATTAAATAGGGAACTCAAAGTTAGAAGGTGGTCTCATGGGAGGAGGTAATCTATGCAAAGCCTTTTAAAACCTTTTGTTTAAGTCACGCATTTTTTCTTTGGGTCCCATTTTTATCACATTGAGTTGATGTATGAGAGAGGTATAGTTACTTTCATTTCCAAATCTAGAAGTAAACAACACTCCAAACTCATCCCAAGTTTTGATGCATCTAACTTATAGATTCCTATACAAATCAAGAGCCTTCCATTTAAGGGACATGTTAAGGAGCCTAATCATAATGTTCTGTCAAATAATATTATGGAAATTGTAAAGGTTGGAAACATCTATAATGTGCTCAATAGGTCTGACATGACTTTCACCATTGAATGTGGGCACACCTTTAGTGGTGTTAGGAGGAATGGAATCATCTACATGAAGTTGAATTAGATTTTTAGTATTGAAATCAGGGAAAGCATGAGGTCTAGACATGTATTCTTCTTCAATAGCTTTAATTTCTTTAGCCTCTTCACTCTCTTCCTCTCTAGAAAAATCTAATCATTCTTCAAAGGGAATATTAGGTTGTGGATAGGAGACTTCAAGAGGAATTTTAGGCTAAATGGGTGGGTTAATGGGATTGAATGTTCTACTAGAGGTTGACCTAGTGAGAACCATGACTTAGGAAGGCAAGTTTATAAGAGAATGATGGACTTGAACCAGATTTACCTTGAAGGAGTCACTAAATGCTGAGTAGCACATCAATTTGTATTTGATGTTATTTAGACCAGCATTCACCTTGATAAGTTATCTTGAAGATAATTGGTCCCCCAAGTGTGCTATAACTGTTATCACCAAATATTGTACCTATAAGAATTTGTTGAGGCTTTTTCTAGATTTAGGTGACATGGAAACATTTTTAGGTATGTGGGTGTACCTATATTGGAAATGGGCCTCTAGGTTTAAGGGATGGCTCCATGAATGTATCTTAAAATTCTCTTATCTATGCTTACTAATTAATTACGGGGAAAAGATTTAGATATTGCATGAATTAAACCTACTCTGAAAGAGGTGATGCACTAAATGTTCAAAGATCCACTCTCAAGATTGAACTCATTAGCATACTAATAGACTATGAATATAACTAATGTAGTGTCTACAATGGTTTCCAAGCAATAATGCTTCACTTAGAGGTCAATTTGATGGACTTAGGCTAGATGGTAATGAGGGCAAGGCTTGATTCAAAGCACTTACAACAACTATCCAATCTATACTTAAGACATCAACTGTAAGACACACTAGATGACCTAAAATAAAAGTTCATTAACACTTAAATTGAACTTGAACCTACAAAGGGAAGATGAAAACCACTTTTGCATATCAGACAAATATAAACACTAAGCACAGATTAATAAATGACTACAAAATGCTCTATCCATTACTCTAAGAGATGAATAACATAATTTTTGGTAGAGTCTAGTTTACCAACATGAGGGATAGATAACAATATCTCAAAGGCTAAATTTATAAAAGAAAGGGCCTTTAGAGAGAGATATTTTGGTGCTCAAAGGGGAATAAAATGAGTTTAACTTCATTTGAACCACATTTACAACTACTTCTAAAATTATTCTCATTCAAGCATCCTGATTGATCCAAGTTACTTCAGTGTATTGCATAATTACATTATTCCTTTACTGATGCTTCTTGATAGTTGCAATGGTGGGATCAAGTTGTTCCAAGTTGGGTCTTGGCATAAATAAAGTAGAAACCATTATATTAATCTATTGTAGCTTTATACCAATGCTAATTACTCTTCACTGGTTCATCATGGCATGCAAAAAGTGGAAATAAGGGTCTTTTTCATGCAGTTGGTTCAAGAGATGAAACCATTGGGGTCTATGTGTATGCCTTTGTGGAATCCTTTGAAATTCTAGATCTTGTTCAAACTAGAACATGTTTGAACTCATCCTCATGTTCATAGGTCCAATATAGGTAAAAGACCAATATTAGACTATTGGTTTTCCTATTAGATCCAAATAGACCCATTTTTGCCTTTGAGCATTCATAAAAATTGAGAAATCATCATGTACATAGGTCCTTATTCTAAAAATGGTGAATGCAATCATAAAACGAACCCTACATGACACAAACCCTCAAGTTATAGGTCCATATTAAGCTTTAATGGTAGTCCCTTTATGTCCTTTGACTTGACTGCATCAATGTGTCCCTTTAATAGAATTTAGCTGAGCTCCAATGGTGATAAGATGACCTTGTAAGAACTTTGGTCACATGTTCGACCTCTTATCTAAAATCCCTTAGTCTTTTGACTTTTAATCTTGCCCATTGATTTGATTTGTAAAATATATATGTAGACCATTTATTTTTATTTGACTTGTCAACTATGTCCTCAATCCATTTGATCTTGATGTATAATCGAATGTCAATCCTTAGATCTACTTTCATTTGAAAATAAACAATTATTTACCATGGTCTAAATTTGACATCTTCACAACCATCATTTGACATCCATGTGACCATCATTGACATCTGTGTAACCATCAAATTTAAGACCCTAATGTTTTTTTCATAGCTTAACATCGTTGTCTATGTGAATGTCTCCCATTTTTTGACCAACTTTGAAGGCTTGGATCTGGAAGAGAAAATATCATAGAGGCACCATATTTGTAGGAGATGTTCTTGATACTAAAAGTATTGTACCCAATTTATCTATTGGTTCCAAGATATTTCTAAGTGTGTTTTAAAAGTGTTCAATTGATCTGACCTATGTGTTTTTCATGATGTTAGTACATGTATCACTAATGATTTGAACCTAAATGTCTATTTGTCAAGTGTTGAATTTGAGCTTGTGTGAACGTCCTACTCTGTAGGTCCAACTTTGATAATCCATAACTTGAGCTAGATATCTCATGCAGACATGAAATTTTTATATCATATTCCTACCATGAATAATTATATGGTACTATAATATTTTAGCTTGTAAAGATTTATAAGGTGCATTTATAAAATGCACAAACAAGCTAACTGGTGTGTTTCCATGTGACGTGCAAGATAGCCTGGCCACTTACACTCAGCAAGCTAAAATTTGAAGGCTTAGATCTTGAGATAGAAGAATCATCAAGATATGAAACTTGTAGATAATTATCTTGACACTAGGGATATTGATCATGCATGGTATGATGGTCACACAAGGCTTTTTTAGCATATTTATAAGTTATACAAGCAAGTTGTCCAGTCTAGTTCTTTATGACATATTGATGATAGCCCGGTTCACTTAGGCTTATGCTTGAGTTATTGCTTGATATTTGAAATCTTGAATGAAATTCTTGAGGCTTTTGGGAACTCTCCCTATGATCCTGACTATTTGGACACCATGAAAACCTGCCACTTGCATATATGAATCTAAAATGATCCCTAATACACCAAAAGACACAAGAACTAAGCTAGATAATGACCAAAGTTAGAATGCCATATGAAATGACATAAAATGAACTAAAACATACCCTATAACATTATAAAAGGCCCCTATATAAAACTCTAACTATATGGGGTTGACCATTTTGGCCTATGATAAAAATGGTCAACAAAAACCATGGATAAGACTTGATTTTCATCATGATGTACTTTTATCCTCTTTGTTTTCATACTCTTTATACATTTTTTTACACCCTTTGGGTTTTTGTTTTGTGATTTGTAGTGTAAGACCATGGATAGGACTTGAACTTCCTCACAAATACCATCTTGTTCTTATCCCATTTATTTTTCTAATACATTTTGGCACCCTCATGGGTTTCTCTTTTATGAGTTGTAGTGTATGACCATGGATAAGGCCTAGCCTTCCTCATAAAAATTACCATCTTGTCATTCCTTACCTAGAATGTGTTTTGTAATGGTTACAAGTTCTTGATATTTATTCTTAACTTTATATTTTGTTTCTTTTCATAGATGAAATTTGCATAACAACCTATGTTAGTATGTTTTCCTCCATATCCCTCATTCTTATGATAAGGAATCAAATTTTATTGTCATTAAATCCCTTTTTCACCCTTTGTCACGTTTTTTGCTATTTGAAGTAATTCAAATTGTTTCATGTTTCATTCCTCTTGATTTTCTTTTATTTTCACTCCACATTGGATAAAATAAGATAGAAGTCAAGATAGCACTTTTATTTCACTTGACTTGATGAGACTCTTATACACCATGCTCTCTGAGTTCTCTCTCTTAGCGACCTAGTCCCAAGTATTCAAATGAAAGTCATCTTTAGCACCCATGTTTGGTTTTCCAAATCTGTATGGAGGAGGAATAGAAAAAATCACCAAGAAAGTTAAAATCAAAATCATTTAAAACAAAAGACAATGATATAAAAAGGGAAACATAAAAAATTCAAAAGTTAAAATCACACTAAAAGATGTGATTACAAGTATATCTCCTATCTCCAATCAAATCTCAAACTCTATAGTTGGCCTCACAATAGAGCCAAGGTCCATTGGGGTATGTTAGGTCAGTAGATTGGAATAGGAGAATTCAAAAATATCTATGGTTTTACCTAATTTCTCATGCAAATAACTAATCTTCACAATAAATTGATGGCTCTATAAGGGGTCTTGAAGAATGGGGAACACATTGCGAGAAGGTAGGTCCATTTTAATTTTCATGCATATAGACTTCATGGGATGATATACATACTTCATTTGTTGACCTAAGTATTTTATGGCTAAGAGAAGTTATTTAGATTCCTTAAGGTTGAAATTACTCCTATTTTAACAAACCTAATTTGAGTTTCTTAACTCTGATAAAGAATTCCTCTACCTTGTTTTTTCTTTCATTTCCCCCTCCACCTATTTCATTTCCCCCCTTGATAGGCCCTTCTTATTCACATCTTAAAAACATGCTAACATTACTTTGTTTTAGTTTTATTTATCCTTAGAGCAAAACAGCATGTTTTAGTAACTATGGATTACTTTACTTACATAATGACTACATTTTTAGACATGATTTGTTTTCTTTTGCCATTTGTCATTATTATACCACCATTTTTTTGGACACCCGAGTTCATTTATAATTTCATGAACTTTTTCCATTGTTTAGTGATGTTGGCTTGTTACTTATCACTCAACAATGTTTTTTTCCTTTTTTATGAACCTTTTTCCATTGATGATTGAGTAAAGATTATTACTTTTCACTCATCAATGTTATTTTACCATTTTTGATTGTTCATTTTTGTTTAAGTAAGGATTTTTATTGATTTTACATTGATATTTAATTACCATCCTTTTTGACATGTATCCTTGATTTGACTTGGTGACTTTGCCTTTCTTACTTAAGGTTTACTTGTTTGAGTTTTTTGGTCTTTATTAGCCTTGGCTTTTTGGTTATCTATTTTACTCTAAATTTTGACTTGGTAATTTATTATAACATAACACTTGTCACCCAAAATTGCCAAATTTATAAGTGTGTCCCATCCACATAGCACCAGTTATCTTAGATTCCTTCTGTTTGTTTATTTTTACTCTTTAGTTTTGTATTTTGGAGTTTATCGAAAGCAGTCTTTATGCCCTCCATAATCAAAACTAGAAGCACAATAGACAACCATATAATGATAATGGTAAGTCAAGGTATGAATTACATTTACTTTTCAATTGTTTCCCTTTCAGTCATTTAATTTTAATTATTTTTGCTTTAAAATACTATAACTCTTTTTTAGCCTCAATATTGTGTGTTACTATGTTCTTTTCTCGAAACACCATCCCTTGTTGCACCTAAGTGACATGTGATAATGTTATAGTGGGACAAATGTATACACACAATATTTTCACACTTTTATGAAATATATATGCTTCTATCTTGTAGGAACCTATCAAACCTCAATATCTCTAAGTGCACGCCCTAAGGGGTATACCAAGAAAGGGGTGGGTAGACCATTAGTGCTTCAAAAGATTTTTATCCCTTATTACCAGTTATTTACAATCTAACCAGCTCATAAAATCATTCCCATAAGCTATTACTCCTATTTTTCACACTCTTCTAATCCTTTACCATCTTTCATGCCCCTTTTACTAACCTAAAACCCCTTTTGATAGTTTACATGACTAGGTTGATTGGGTCGACCTTGTACTCTTACTGGTGAAACTCATTTATGGTCTACATCAATTTTTGGTTGACCTAGCTCGTGATCTAGTGAGTTTTTGTTAATAATGATACTAGGTTGATTGGGGTAACCCTATTGGACAAAACTTATAGAAGGGCTTAGGATTAAATTTGCCTATATATACAAGATCATTTCACCATTCTTAGAGAGACATCAAGAGTTATTATTCATTTGTGATTGTTTAAAATCTAGTCTTCTACCATTCTACTTGAGGATTCTTAGCTTACATTTTTTACTTAGATAATCTAGTCTTGTGGATAAATCTTGGATGCTTTGGCCTTTCTTATTGATCTTTACAAACCACAATAACTTGTTACAAATCCCCTTTTGCCAAGGGAGAGATTATGTCTTGATGGGTTCATCTTTTAGGTAAGTATTATCTAAATTTGCTCCTCTCTTTAGTATATATAAGTAGCATAAGTATTGGATTTTGAATAGTATTACTCTTTTTCTCCATGCATTAGGGTCTTACCTATACATATATTAATTAGTATTCTCTAATGCATGTTTAATTTTTTTTGTGTACTAGCCCCCATATTGTGCCACAAACTTTGGTGAGCACTAGATTATACTTTGCTTTACTGGTTATTAGTGTAGTGAATATGAAAACATAGGACTTAGGGTTATTAAATGGTTTTTCTTGAATGGAGGCTTTGGAACCCTCCCTAGTATTATTTTTGTACTAAGAGATGCCCTAATTGGATCTAGTAGATCCACATATTGGTAATGTTCTTGATTATCTAATGTATCCCCAATAGAAAGTGTAAGTAGGATCTATCTTCTCTGAGCTGGGATATATGTGTAGATCTAATGCATTTCTAATTGTATACACCTTCTACCTTTCTTTGATCATTGGTGATAATCTAGTTCACGATTGTATGGTTGATAGTGGTGCTAGTAACATAATTATGCCAAAATAGATAGTTGATAAGCTTGGCTTGAAATATGAGTCAAACACAAAAGGATAATTGTAATTAGATGGTAAAACTACCAAGATAGTGGGAGTAATTAAAGATTTTATTTGAATTTCCATGCCTGCCTAGGTCTTTCTATTCTTGAAGACATTGTGGTATTTGATTTACCACCGTATTTTGCATTATGATTGTGAAGAGACTTCATAATAAAGATTGGAGGGTATATATTTTTGGATTAGTCATATTTTTTTTTAAATAAGGTATAATACTAAGGTTAGTATAAAATCAAAGCCTATTTTCAAATTTCATATAAAATCTTACATACCAAGCATTACAAATGTGAATCATATTATACTTGATGAGAAAGAGCATCCAAGTGATCAAGATCCAACCACTCTTATTGAAGGAATTCTTAACCTTTTACTTGATGAGTGGGAAAGTGAAAACCATGAGTATGATCCTTACAAGATGATTGAAGAATAAGGTTCAAGAATTTATTATTTTCATGAAGGAATGTCTATGTGAAGGAATGTCTATGCCAACTCTTTCCAAGCCAAGTGATTGTAGTGAAGGATTGTGGAAGCTATTATTTAATGGCTTAAAGAATATGAATGTATGAGGGGATATAATGATGATAATTTATCTATAAAATTAAAGGTACTACTCTTAAATCAAATTTTAGTTTGGATGTACTTGCAATGTAGCTGAGTATGAGGCATTCATACATGGTCTCCAATGGGCAATAAAGGTAGAAGCAAAAAGCTTACAAGTGTTCGGTGATAGTGAGCTAGTTGTACATCAGGTTATAGGCTATAATTTGGATAATAAATGTATCTTGAAGTCATATAAACATAGGGTGTGGGATCTCATTTAAGCCTTTGAAGTTTTTAACATACAGGTTACTCCAAGAGAGGAAAATAAGCATGTTGATCAGTTGGCAGCCATAAGATCTCAATTTGACATTCCTAATGATATAAAAAATGAGAAATGTCAATATCACGTCAAGGTAGTGGTAAGGCCTTCCTCCTGGATAATATTTTGAGTTAGAAAGTGTTTGATGATGATAAAAAAATAAAATGTTTTATTTAAGAAGATCATATTGTGTAATTGAAGACAACCAAATAAACCCAAGAACTTATCACACTTGAGAGCATATTAAATATTGATGACCAAATGAGGAAATAGAAAGTGAGTATGTATACGAGGGAATAAAACTATAAAGCATTTCCATCTTCAAGGATAAGTTGAATTCTCTTCTATAAATTAGATTAAATTACAACAATAGTATGAAGATCATATTGTGTAATTGAAGACAAACAAATAAACCCAAGAACTTATCACACTTGAGAGCATATTAAATATTGACGACCAAATGAGGAAATAGAAAGTGAGTATGTATACAAAGGAATAAAACTATGAAGCATTTCCATCTTCAAGGATAAGCTTCTCAAACTTGGAAATGTATGTTCAAAACTTGAAAGAGAATCATTTGTTGAGTTGTGCTAAGAGTTCATTAAACAAGGATACACAACAATCAACTTGTTTGGCTAGTCGAGGATCAATGAATTTAGGTGTGCTACTAAATTCAATCAAGGATATGAGAGGATGTTTCTAAATTACCCATTGACCTTCATTATTTAGGAGTGGTGACACCATCCAATGTGTGCATCAAAATTTCTAGCATAGTGTCCTATTCAGTATCACATTCTTAGTCATTTTATTACTCTTGGGATTTTGGTTCAACTTACCATTCATTAGACTCTACATTAATTAGGTATAGTGTTTTCTCCACACATCATTGGCCCAATGTAATTTTATCATTGTAATTACAACATAATATTTTTTCCCTTCCGCATCTCAGGCTCTATTATGAATTTGATGGGTGTAGTTTGATGGGTTTTAGAATGTTTATGGCTATGGTGGCATGTAATTACTCAATAGGTGGGATTTAGGAGACATGTGTTGGGTTTTTTTCTTTTATTATACCAACTCAACTAACCGAATAACTGCATCATATCTTGAAGTTTGAATAATTTGACATCATCTCTAATATCCTCTTTTAAGCCACTAATGAAGTAATCTTTGAAGAATTCATATGTCAACCCTTTCATTTTGTTGGTGATTTTTTCAAATTCCATCTTATATTATTGAACATAACTGATATGCCATAACTTGGTTAATACTCTTATGAAATATTCATATGTACATGTGCTAAATTAAATCGATGATTTTTTTAAAAATATTACTATGGTGAAATGTCATTAGGATTTTCATACTAGTGGAACCACTAGATCAGTTTTTTCTCCAGGTTGAAAAAGGCAATAGTTACCTAGTCTCAAAATAGCATTTCAGGTAGACATAAATACTAATCTTACTTATAGATATAACTAGTGAGATATTTACCATAAAAATTAGGAAAATTTAATTCAGGACTATGTGGCATTCTCTGAGAATTGGAAATGTGTTTAGAATTATTGCTCAGACTAATATTTGAATTGTGGCCACTTATCTCAAGGAGAGTGTCCAAAATGCTTTTATATTGGGAATTGATATTTGATAGTTTGGATTGGAGGTCATCCCCATATGTTATTTATTTTAGCTAGAAGGTTATAAAGTTGTTTTTCTATTTCCCTTAATCAAGTTAGTACCACCTTATGGTGGGGTTTTGGGTTATTTTGGAAAGTGTTACTAAATTTATATACCAAAATGATCAGCTTGATGAGATAATAATATACACACCAACTTTAAAAAAATATAAAAACTCTTTTATTTTAAGGGGTAACCTTTTGGAGTGAATGATTAACTAGATATTGCACTATGTCTAAATAATTATTCAAGAATATTATTACCTTATTTAGATTTTGTTGTTTCTATAGGACATCAAAATAGTTTGAACCTTTTTTAATGTTATAGTTATTATATTTCCAATAAAAATATACTTTTTAAATGTGACTCCAAGAGTTTTATGGTTATGACAGGGAAGGTTACTATATAAGGTGTGTCTGGTCTATGAGCTCTCAAATACACTTATCTCTTTCGTCAATAATGTTGGCCTAATATTTTATAAATATAACTATAGATTATTGAAACATATCATATCCCATTATCTTATCTCTAAGGTACATACCATGTAATTTTCTATGCTAACCACCTACCAGTACATAACAAAATACAAATGGTTGAAGGCTTCCTGTAGTAAAATAAAAACCCCAGGTGCTTCCTATGTATTGAAAGGTACATGGAAGCTAAAATTAGTATAATTTTTTTTAGGCTTGTGTATATAGGGATCACCCCTTACCTCAAGGAAATAATGAGTCATATTAACCAATAATGACAACTTTCTAAAAGTTTTAAAATTGTTGGAACATTAGTTTCTAACATAAAAAAACTAATTTTTGGGAAAAACATTTGGCATATTTGGAGTAAAATGCTGAGTGCCACCAATTTTATTACAAATTTATAATCACCACGATCCCAATTGGGTGTGTGAGAGAATACAATATATATCCTCATAAATACTTAAATGGTAGAAGTTGCTGACGAATATAGCCATAGAAAGTGCCCCATATGAGATGTTATGAACTTACTTGCACATAAATTAATCTAACAATACAAATATTAAAATATTTATTGAACTGAAAGAAGATAAAAATATTGTATTGAAATAAATATAAGCACACTAAAAATTATCCTAGGCCTCTTCAAGGGTAAACCTCTTTTGAGAATAACTCAATACATAATATTTCAATAAATGATCCTTCCTTTTATATAAGCTCTCTATTTAAACTAATCTACTCAAGAAAACTACTACTTCTCATACATGTGGGATAATTAAAAATATCTAATGGGTTGACCTAAAAATAATATTCAATAATATTTTAGTAATAGCTCCTAATACACACTAAAAGAGTTAGGATAAATGGGTCTTAAAATAAAATAACATATGGTTAGTGTCAAAATAATTTTTATCGTACATATTTGGGTTCCTCTCAAAAAGTTATGTAAGTTCAAAAAAGGTATGTGATTTGGATTTTGAATTAAAAATGTATGAACTTTGGAATTTTAGAGGATTTTTCATGGTTTTGAAACTACTAGTTCATGCAAATGGTATTTACATTACCATATTGACACTTTTATTACCACCATAGCATTCTTGAAATGTTAATTGGTGGTTACTTAACTACCCTAATGATTTTATAATTATCATGGAAGTTTTGGAATGTTAAGTGGAAGTTATGATATTGATCACAACCACCACATAAGTTTCACCCTACATGAAGCAATGATTTCATGTGATTACAATACACAAGTTGATGAAGAGACAAAGTGTTATTTGGGTTTCACGATTCTAAATTTTGGGATTTTTATTTGAGGATAAGGGATGTTTCAAGGGTTAAATGACATTTTGGGAATTTATGGAATGAATTTAATTATATTTGAGTGCATTTAATAAAATAAAAGTATTTATGACAATAGTTAAGCACAATTAAACATATAGGAGTTTATTCGAATGTATAGAAGGTATTAAAGTGAGTAGCAGAGTGTAATTGAATATTACATAGTCAAGATGGTTGAGTGCAGTAGTCCTTCTTACTAAAGAAACACATTATCCACAAAGTATTGAAGACAACATTTCAAGTGTAGTATATTAGATAAATGTTGGTGTCATTGAACGCCTAAACAAGGCAGTGAACTTGTAAATTACAAAGAAAATAGTGGAGATTAAGAAGCATGGATTAACTCTTATAGATTTTTATAGGTTGGGTTTTTCCAATTATTATGTATGTCTCTCTTTATTTTTTTTATTTCTTGCATATTTATATTTCTTACAACTAGTCTACTATCTAAAACACTTAAGACAACATAACACTCACTTGAACGTATCAATATAAACATAGTATTTGTTTATGATCTTTAAAAAATTCATACTTGTTTTGCACTTTTCTACAAGCATTTGAATTACAATCATGTGTTAAGTAGTAGAATGGAAATATGTAATGGATGTTATGCAATGTACATATCATGATAATCATAAGATTTTGGAAGTATCATATTAAAGTGTTTTAGGTATTATTCTATAACATAGAGATTAGGGGAAACACAAAGAAATTAATCATTATTTTTTTAGTCATACAATGGAATATACATGTCAATTAAGAATTAAAACATTAGTTTGGGATCAATATAATAAGGAGGTGTTGACTCAAAAATTTATCTGAAGGATAAATTGGTGACTTTGGGTCAATAGTGTGGGGACTGAGTCCTTATGTTGTCAACATTGTAGGGAAAAATTCTCTCTCACATTAGTAGGAATAACTACCTTTATTAGAATCCCAAAAGGGAAAAGTAGGGGAAACAATATTCAAAGCTATTCATAGATAATATGTTTTTTATTGGGGGTTTTGTAATTTTAATCAGGAATTACATAAAGGATATAGAAAGGAAATGGGTGAATGATGGGAAAAAGGAGAAAGAAAAGGAAAAAAGAAGAATAAGATATACATTTTTCACCATAGAGATCTGAAATTTTACAGTCAATAGGGATGAAGGGGATAATCAAGTCCAAGATCTCTATTTTATCATATCTTCGACATCTAGACTTTGTTTTGGTTCTCATTTAATGCATTAGATAGACATTTTCAAGAGGATCATCTTTTATTCAGACATTAGAGGTCAAAAGTTGATACATTTTTCACCACAAAGATATAAAACTTCAGAACCAACAAGGACAAAAGGCCAATCAGGTGAAAAATATCCATTTTACAATAACTTTCACATCTAATCTCCATTTTAGTTCTCATTTGATGTGTTGAATATATATTTTTAAGATGATCATTTTTATTAAAACATCAAGTGTTAAACCTTTGTAATTTAATTTCAAAATTGAATCAGAGATCCAAAACTTATAATTCTATCCATACAGTCCTCCTGGATGCATAGGAGGCACATGTGCACCAAGGCCATCCAAAAAACCATCATAGATGTATGAATGTGCTGGGAATGTAAGTAAAAAAAACCATCATATTATTTTAGATATAAATTTTGTGCCTAAAATCTATTTTATCTCTCATCTAAGGCATTGGAAAGGTATTGAAATGGTATATGAATGATGTAAAATTTTTGATCTTCTGATGAATGTTTTGATAGAAAATAATAATAATAACTAATGTTACTATAATAGTGTATCATGAGTGTACTAATTATGGATGATCTATTTGCCCATATATTCCACATCCATAATATATTTTGGCTCTCATTTGAAACATTGAAAAAAAATTTAAAAAATAAATATAATGACATAAATCATTGTATAGTAAGATATCATTTGGCATGCTCAATTTTTTATTTTTATCTAAATTCCCCATTATAGGACCTAGTTTCATATGTTAGGGTGTGGTACATACTATTTATAGACTCTCTCACCCAATGGACAAGGCTCGATGGGTATATGTTGTGACTTATTTGAGCCACTATTGAAAAATAAATGTAAAATAGAATATGACAAAATTGAGAATACCAAAGGTCACATAGAATGTGAAAGGTCAGGACATTCCTTCCTATCATTATAAATATTAAAAAATGGCTATTGTAAAGTAACTTTATTTTAATGTCCATGAGAATTGAATATTGAATTAAGTATAAAGAAACTTTGTGTTCAATCTGTAGAGTAAAAATTTTACTCTATGTTGCATTGCGATTTTCAGTTGCGCACTGCAGATTTTGTTCCTGCATACCTTGGTCATGACGGCAAAATTTTGAAACAGAGCATGGGCTTGATTAATTTGATTCATTTTTCATCTAAGTTTCGAAGAGCAGTGGAAGCTATGAAGTGGCATCATCTGAACACGAGTTATTTTTCCCTTTTTGATTCTTTTGTTTTATTTTTGCCCAAGTGTTGAATTCGAGCGAAAGCCACCAAGTGTCACTTTCTGAGATACGGAATCAGCCAAGTGGCATCATCCAAGGCATCTTTCATAAATTTCAAGAGGGTCATAGAATGTGACACATATCTAATAATAAATTAGTGGAGTGCACCATGTGTCGGCATCTGCGTTCCTTTTTGGCACTCGCATTTCATCTATTTTTTGGTGAAAGTCTTCTAAGTATCAGGATCAGGCAGAAAGCACCAAGTGGCAATCACAGAATGCTCTGGACTACTTTTCTAGAAGAATGCAAAAGTCACCATGTGTCAACATCTGAGAGACAGTTGGTTTAATGCCTTTGTTCAATACCTTGGTTAATGTGTAAATGGCATGCAGTGTTGAACTGTTGAACCATTGAACCATTTTTGGTTCAATCAGTTGGTTCAATGGCTTGGTTCATCAGGTAGTTCAAAGGAGTGTCTCAAAAACTAAAGGGGGTCAAACACCCTTTTCGAAGGTAGTAAGGCATTGTTTCATTTTTTTTAAGTGCCAAAGATAAGTGAAAGATACCAAGTGTCACTTTTCAAGCCCCTTTCTACTTCATTCCCAGGAGAAGCAAAAGCCACCACATACCCTTAACAAGAGCAATAAAGATGCCACATATCTTCCCAGAAGCCATGAAAGCCTCCACGTGTTGACATCTGAGAGATCATCTTAGAATTTTAATTGCCAAATAAAGATTGTGGTGGGTCTTGGGTTTTATTTCAAAGGTCTGTAGAAGCCGCCAAGTGTCACCATCCGTTGGAGCCTAACATGCGTCCTGAATAATTCTACAAGCATAGCTAAAGAGCAAGCAGAGATTGCCACGTACATCCTTCCCCCTTTTTATAGGTTGCTCAGGCAAGGAATGCGGTGATTCTTATTTTGCTAAGTATCAAGTGAAAAGTGCCAAGTGTTGCCCTCCGATATATCCTAAGAAATAAGAAGATTTTTAGGGAATTGACTAAGTGTCCTCTTCTATTTCAATAGAATAGAGGGTCCTGTATAGACACTTCCAGCTCAGTTAGAGTTCAGTTTGGGATATAAATTTGGGAATGTGCAATCAATCTAGAGGGAAACTCATTAGGAGTTATTTCTAGTAGATGGAGCAGTTCATTGGGTAGATTTTTGGGGTCGACAAACATTGAAAGCATCATCTATTTGTCCCTTGTGAGTTAAAGGTAGAATAGAATTGCATGGAAAAGGTGGTGATGGAATGAGACATTCAAAGTTATAAAGAGGAGTGCAGGGATCATTAGGAGGGGAGGAGAAAAGAATGAGAGAATTTTTTGAGAAAATTGTTGAAAAGAGTTTTTAGACTTTCTAGAGTTTTGATTAAGGAATATCATTTGATTTTATTCTATTTTCTTAAGTTGAAAAGTTTATGTAACTGTGCATGTTTTTGTGCCTTTTATATGGCTAAAGATTAATGAAAAAATAGAGTTATGTGCCTTTGTTGATGTTTCTTGTATCATTACGAAAGAATTCTAAGTTGTGAGCCTCTATTTATATTGTTTCTATTTGTTGCATTGATCATGCCTCGTCTACTCTTTAATGTAATTGAATCTTACATATAGTTTCACTGTGCTTAGGATTAAGGATCAAAATTACATTCAGGTGCATTGCCATAGTTAGATTTTCTTTCTTTGCATTTCTATTTCTATTTAAAATTCTTGTCCCTTTCCCCCCAAACACTTGATATAAAGAAGAGACCAGCTTCTTAAAAATTTGGAGGTTGTTTCAAGACACATGTCCCACATCTTGAAACTTCCCATTATTGGTGTCTGAAACAAAGTGCAATTTTAAACATCAATAGTTTTTGACACGCCCAGTGGGACCAGTCTTGAAGTTTCTTTCAAGACCGTATGAACTAAAGAGCTATGAGGAGTCAGAGTTGTGGACCAGTCACCAGATCACAATCTACTACAAATCAAGGTATTCTTTTGCCACCTTTGGTAACAAGTCCAACAAGAAGAGATAACTAGTTTATACCAATACCAAACATGGGAGCCCCTATACCCCCAAGAAATTATGCAAGCTGGAACACTGGTAGTCCCTTAATCCTCCCAAAACCACCAGTCATTTGGGATCCTATCCTAGTAAATGCCCTAAAAACTCAACCCAAATTTAGTGGGAAAGACTCTAAAACACCTGTGGAACATCTTCAAGATGTATCAGATGTCTGTGCTATACAAGTTGTCACACAACAAAATGTGGCCATAAGATTATTAGCAGCTTCTTTCAAAGGAAAGGCTTTAGAATGGTATCGGTCTTTGACCCCAAATACCATATCTACATGGGACAAGCTTAGAGATTTGTTTTTTGAAAGATTTGGAGAAAAGGGTGATAAGTCTTCCTTGTTACAACAGTTAATCACCATTCAAAGGGGACCATAGGAAGACATAATTGACTTCAATACCAGATTTCAAAAGACCTGGGATAGAATCCCTGCTACAGCTAGACCACTACCAGGTATGGCCATAGTGTTTTATCTCAAGGCTTTGAATTCAAATATATCTGTTATGATTCAGTTACTGGGAGGACACACTTTACTAGAGGCTTATGAATATGCGGTCAGAGCTGAGAATCATTTAATAGATACTAGAAAGTTACCTCCAAGGCCTCCCATGCCCATGTTCCCAAAAATTTCCTTGCCATTACCTCAAGAAGTTCCTAAAACTGTAAGCCCACTTGTGTCTATGTACACTTACCCTCAACCATCTGTGAAAGAACCTGCCTCTGCTGAGTCATTTGAGATGGATGATATCAAGAATATCCTAAGGATGTTTTCTAATGAGCTGATCAATATGAAGAGATAGCAGAATCCTTACCCTAAGCCTCCATATCAAGGCTATCAAGGAAATAGATTTTCATCATAGCCTAATAAATACTATGGTCCTCCAAGACAAACTAGCCATTAGCCAACAAATCAATTAGTTACAGTTCCCACACCCTCACAGACCATTCCTCCCACCTCAAATAGGGAGATGGTTCCAAAGAAAAATAATTATGTGGAGGATACTAATGCCTGGTGTTTCCCTTGCAATAATGGTCATACACCTAGAGATTGTCCTAGCGGTAATCTACAACAAAGGGTGGCAGAACAAAGAAGAATGGATGGTCAGTTCGCTAGTACCAGTGACAATCAATCCTATCAGTCTCCTGGTATGCAGAATTCAATCCTAGTGGTTCAGATGCAAGGAATGTCCTTACAACAAGAGGAAGAAATATCTTGAGAGTATTCTTTGTTCTCGTTGGTTGAGGATGAAGAATCCATTTTCTTGAACAAAGCATCTACCTCCAAAAGATCAGTGGTGTAATAAAATTATTACACTAGATCAAAGAGGAGAATGGTGGAACAACCCACAATTGTAAATGGTCAAGTCATGAATAATCCTCCATGTCAAGGGCAAAGAAATGCTACTGTTAGACAAGAAGTGCCTTAGCCGATGCAAGATCAAGGGACTCTTGCCCAAACTCAGGAAAAAATAAGATATCCTTATGTTAAAAAAACTCAGTCTTTGGGATCGATAAATGTAGTGGGTCAACTGAAGAAGACTCCAGCACAAGTATTTATATGGGATATATTGGCTATTCCTAAATAGAAGACACTACTACAAGAAGCTCTGCAAGGCCAAGCAGTGCCCAAAGGTACTGTTACCAAAGAAGGACCTGCTGGAAAGGAAAAACTCAAAGATACAGTTCCTCATTAGATAATAGCCTTTGTGAATGATGCAAACAAGTAAGTAAATCCAAACCAGAGCCTTTCTATTTGACTCTGATAGTTGGAAAGAAACTCTTGAATAATGCATTGATAGATTTGGGAGCTAGTACTACAGTGATGCCAAAGCAAATAGCTGATGCTTTGAAAATAAAATATGAACCCCTTACAAAAGGAGTTATGCAGCTAGATGGAAAAACAATACAAGCCATAGGGAGAATTAAACAACTCACATTGCAGCTATATACTTGTCCCAATATAATTGTCAACCAAGATGTAGTTGTCATAGATATACCTCCTATTTTTGGTTTATGTTTATCTAGAGACTTTACAATAAAAATAGGAGGATATATGTCTCTTGACTAGTCTCACTTCATCTTGAGAACTAGATATGGTTCAAAGATGAAAATTCTATCTGAACCACTGTCAAAAGACCATATCACCAACAAACCAACTACAAAATTAGAGGTAGATCATGCTATGTTAAATAAGGAAGAAAGGATTTTTGTTGAAGAGCTAGGCGACTAGACTGAGCATGATCAAGAAGAAGAAAACAACCAGTTGTTGGCTATGATGCATAGTGACCCATATGGGAACTATGACTCTTTTTGTTTGGGAACATATGTCATTTTTGATGAGGACCAAGCAATCCCAAATGTTATAACAGAAGAGGCACCAAGTACTCAAGATTGATAGATCTGGACCTTGAATTTTGATGGGGCTAGAAGTAAACATGGTGCTGGAGCAGGAATTTGTCTTACTGCTCCAAATGGTGATAAAATTTTAAGGGCTATCCGATTCCAATTTGCTTGCGCTAATAATGATGCTGAGTATGAATCTTTAGTACATGGGTTCCTATTAGCCAAGAAAAAGGGAATAAAGAATCTAAAAGTAAAAGGAGATTCAAAATTAGTAGTAAAGCAAATTAGAGAAAGGGCAACAGCCAAAAATGTGAGAATGAGATCCTATAGACATAGAATTTGGAATTTGATAGAAGATTTTGAATCTTTCAATATTGAGATAGTCCCTAAAAGTCAAAACTCTGAAGCTGATAGGATGGCTCAGATTGGCTCACAGTTTGATCTAGCAACTAGCCTATTAATTAACAATGAGTTAGTAAAATTTATAGTGAGGCCGACCATTCCAGACAATGATGAGAATTGGCAAGTATTTGAAAATGATTCTTAGGTACTCTCATTCTTACAACAATCAGATGACTTTGCTGATCAGTGGCAAACCAAAATTGAAGAGGCATATGGTGATCATATTATACAATTGAGGACTAATAAGCTCCCGAAGGGCTTGATCACCTTAGAAAACTTGTTTGACCCAGAGGATGTAAGCCTAGAAAAGAAAATGTTCCTGGTAGACAAAGTAGACTATTCTGAAATACAGGTGAGTGACGGGAAAAGGCTAAAAGTTGGAAATTCTACAACTCAAGAAGAGAAGGAAAGACTAATTGAATTGTGTCAAAGATATGACAGAGTCATGGCTTGAAGCTATGAAGACCTTCATGGATACAATAGAGACATTATTCAACACAGAATAGAACTGACTGAAGGGTCTAAGCCCATTAGATAGAAATAAAGGCCAGTAAATCCAAGGATTGAGCCCTTAATGGTAGATGAGTTGCAGAAAATTTTAGATTCCAAAATAATATTTCCAATCAAGCACTCAACCTAGGTATCAAATCTAGTACCAGTTAGGAAAAAGAATGGAGATGTAAGACTGTGTGCAGATTTCAGAGATCTAAATAGAGCATCTTTGAAAGACCACTATCCCTTGCCCTCCATGGAACAAATTCTACAAACTATGGTTGGATCAAAGAGGTTTTATTTACTAGATGGTTTCTCTGGATACAATTAGATTTGGTTGGCTAATGAAGATTAGTACAAAACTACTTTTACTACCAAATGGGGAACATTTGCATATGCTAAGATGCCATTTGGTCTGTCAAATGTAGGAGCCACCTTTCAAAGAGCCATGGATGTAGCCTTTGGGGAACTTATAAATAGGATCATCTTGGTCTATCTGGACGACCTCACTATTTTTTCAAAAAATGTTGTTGATCATTTTGATCATTTAGAATCTGTCTTTGAGAAATGTCAAGATTATGGAATATCACTGAATCCCAAAAAATGCATCTTTGTTGTGCCCCAAGGCAAATTATTGGGACATATAGTGTCTAAAGAAGGAGTTTCCATAGATCCTAAAAGAATTGTAGCTATAATGAACCTACCTCTTCCAGTAAATAAGAAGGCATTTCAGTCCTTCTTAGGAAAGATTAATTTTGTCAATAGGTTCATATCCGATTTTGTAGGCTTGGTGAGGCCATTGACACTCTTGCTAAAGAAAGACCTTATTTTCAAATGGACTCCAGAAGGAAGGCAAGCCTTTGAAAAATTCAAGAAGGCTATGTCAACGGCCCCAGTACTGAAAAACCTATATTTTTCCAAGCCTTTTGTAATATATGTCTATGGAGGAGAGTTAAGCATTGCTGCTGTCTTGACACAAAAGGATGATAAACATGAGGGAGAACACCCAATAGCCTTTTTCTCAAGAACTCTTAGGGATTATGAAACTAGGTATAACTTTTTAGAGAGACAAGCATATGCCATGGTAAAAGCCCTCAAGAAATTCAGGCATATGGTATCAAGGAGCAAAATCTTGATACTTGTAGCTCACCCAAGTGTCAAAGAATACATCATGGAGGGAGAAATAAATGAAAAAAGAACCAACTGGATCACTAGGATCCTTAAATATGATGCAGAGGTCAGACCCACCAGGTTATTCAGAGGCAGGGGTTTGTGCCAATATATGACCCAAGAGCTTGAAAAGATGTTACCTGAGAAGGCAGATTCAAAAAGAGAGACAGAGACGGTGTTAAAGATACAAGAGTTTGATCAGGAATCCTGGGTCACAAGCAGGATTCATTTTATGAAAAATGGGATTTATCTCAGAGAACTCCCTCAAAATAAGAGGAGATATTTTAGGATATAGGGAGTTCATTTTGTTTTAATTGAACCAGTCCTTTTCAGAAGAAATTTTGATGGAAAATTGTTAAGATGTGTAGAATAGGCTGAGGCTAAGAAAATACTACATGAAATGCATCATGGAATATTAGGGGGCCATTTTTTTGCAAAGACCACAACCATAAAGATAAGTGAGGCAAGATATTTCTAGCCTACTTTATTTGTAGATTGTTATCAGTTGGTTAAAAAATGTCAATCCTGCCAATATTATATGGGGATGAGGAATGCAACCATGCCCCTTAGTCCTATAATTGTGGATGAACCTTTTGCTCAATGGGGTCTTGACTTCATTGGAATGATAAATCCAGTGTCTAGTATGGGTCACAAATGGATATTAACTACCACAGACTATTTCACCAGATGGACCAAGGCAGTCCCACTTAAGAAAGCAATAGAGAATGTGATCCTAGATTTTCTAGGGAGTATCACTACTCACTTTGGGGCTCCTCACACCATAATTTCAGATAATGCTAAATCATTATTGGGGTCTAAAGTATCTAACTTTGCCTTGAAACATGGAATATATCTGTAAACTTCATCTAACTATTACCCTTAATGTAATGGTCTGGTAGAATCAACCAACAAGAATCTGATAAGAATCATCAAAAGAATAGGGGCCGATCATCACAAAAAATGGCATAAAGTGCTTAATTTAACACTATGGGCCAATAGAATCACGCCTAAACAGGTGATCAAGACGTCCCTATATGAATTGGTATATGGAAAGTCTACTATAATTCCCCTAAGCTTGGAAATCCCTATTCTCCAGCTGATCAAACAAATTGAAATTAAGGAAAATGGCCCCATGCAGGTCAGATTCGCAGAACTTTTAGAAGTTCAGGAAAAGAGGGATACAACCCATGACTCATTGATTAAACATCAAGAAATGGTTAAAGATTGTTTTGATAAAAGGACTTTGAATCCTCATTTTGAATTAGGCTTGATTGTTTTGAAATGGGATGCAGGAGCCACCAAGTCGGGTCAACATACTAAATTTAAAGCATTATGGACTGGCCCATATAAAATTTGCACGTGTAAGTAGAGGAATTCATTCGAGCTGGAATCAATGGAAGGAGAACCTGAAGAGATTCTTGTAAATGGAATCTATTTGAAGCATTTTGATAACTTGGGTCTCTAATGTATTATAGTTAGATAGTTTCCCCTTCTCATATTGTTTTTTTTCCATTATTGTTTTCCCGCTTTTCATTTAAATAAGTGTTTTTAAACACAGAGTTAGTGGCTTAGGAAGTTTTCAAATAATAAAAGATCTTTAAATTCTTGAAGCATTGAATGTTTCCCAATCTTTAAGAAATCTCTGAGGTACCTTGCGTGGCCACTTGCATAACGTGTCTACCTCACTGTCCCAGGAAGATTGAGTAAGATTCTCTAATAGTTATCCAAATTTAATGCCTTTTGAGACTTGATAGGTCCATAAATACCATTAGCAAGATTTAAAGTTTACAAACTCTCAAACATTCCTGCATTTTGTGAGAAAATATCTTGCTACTTGAAAAAAAATTTAGTGCCCAGTAAAGTTGCTTCAGCGAGAGTGTTTTGTCTACAAAGGGTTCATACCAATTATCATAGAAGGAACATAGACATGGAAGGAGCATCATCTTCACAACAAAGAACTAGGATTTATGAATCCCTTGATAGGTTTCTATCAAGTAAGTCATATGCTTCAGCTATCATGCCACTGTTGAAAGCCTATCTAAGGACTAGAATCCTAGAGGTTGGTCAGGCCAGTGACCCAACAAAAGTAAAGGATTATGTGGATGGAATCATGGACCCGATCTTACAAAGAGCCACTAGCAAAAACCTCAGAGAAGGGGCACATCAAAGGTGCCTTCAGAGAGCCAGAGTAGGGCAATATGAGAAATTTGGCATGAGGATGTGGACCTCATAACTGGCATAGTTCCTTGTCCCAGCTATGTATCCATGCCCTGACTTAGTTGAATTATGCATAGAATGGTTCCATGCACCCTCATACACAATTCAATAGGGTCCTTTCATGGTGTAAATCACACTGTAAGCTATTAGAGATGTGCTAGCCCTACACCATGATAGTACAACAATGTTTCCCACTATTGCTAAAATGCAAAGGATGTGGGCTAACATCAATACTTGGTTAAGGTTCTTAAGAACTGAATTGCAAATGGGTGATGACAACACTACTGTGCCCACACTCCCTACAGCAAGGGGCCAATTCACACAAGCCAACCAAGATGCACTATCCATGATGGATTTCATCTTCAACATGAAGGATGATATGGTAGTTTACGTAGAGCAAATGGCCATCCTCTTCAAGTTGAAGATAGTCGACAAGACCTAGGAATATCAGCTCGACTTTTCAGAGCAGATCGCTTTTACAATGGTGGAGAAACTAGCCCAGTTCAAATCAAATGGAGTGTTTAGGTACTCTTCTTATTTGTTTCACCTCATGCTATACCAAAATGCTCACCTCTTCATCCAACATATACATCTAGACATGTATGACCCAAGTTTTGATCCCCAAAGGACCATTCCTGTGTCTACGTGGACACATGTTTTGTCAAGGACCAGTGACCCATATGATTTTTGGGAATTGTTTGTTACCCCTACTCTTTGCCACCTCAGCCCCAAACCAGTCATGAACATATTATTTCCTAGTGTTTCAAACCTCTTGGCCAGTTGCCCAATTCCATGTGACTTCTACTTTGGATCCCACCATATGATTATAAGAGTTCATGGTTTTTGTGGGGAACCAATATTGCTACCAAAGATTCTAACTCTGAGGTTAGAATTTTTAGAGGTCACCAGGCAAGTGTCAATAGTAGACAATGATTATGGTTCTGGGAAATAGAAGAGGAAGATGTTTGATCTCTCGTGGATGGCAGGCAACATAGTTTAAGAATCCAGGGATGCTAAAATTTTACTTCTTTGAAAGCTAGCCTTCCTAGGGTTCCTATTAGTTGAAGACAAATGGGTATGCAACCAAAATGGTTACATAGCTTCTTGAATAAGGACTAATACGGTTGTAACTAGGATTGCACATGAGGGCTGCCCTTTTTGGGAGACAAAGAGAAACCTTGTAGAAGATGCTCCTAATTTTTATGTTGAATTATCAGATTTGCCCCTTCTGCAAAATAGACCATGGAAGACTTTCTACGTTAAGAAGAGGGATTATGATCCCAAAGTTAGAATGACTTCTAGCCTAAAAAGAGCATTGAATAATAAAGACTGGGATGCGAAAAAGATGGAAGCCTATTGGGAATATAGGCAGGAGATTTCTCAAACCACCCATTCTTTCAGGAACGTAGACACAAATGAGAGGTGGGAAGAACTATGGGATGAGTGCCATCTCTCCCCTACATCTAGCCCAGAGACAACTGATTTGTGAACATGGGGTATAGATCAGGAAGCTAGGCCAAGGCAAGAGTTGCAAGCCTTAGAACAAACTGTAGTTGTAGCAAGTATGTCTAATTGTCCTCAACTTCTCAGCATCTCAGAGAAACAAAAGAGTGTGTTTCATTCTCCATTAAAATCTTCCCCATCATCAAAATTCATTGAATTTCCCAGTTCTCCACAAGCATCTTAGATGATAGTAGCGGGTGTGGAAGGAGAGATAACACAGCCAAAAGAGGAGACACCCAAGAAATGATGGATGGTGCAGTTTTAGTTGGCCATGGAAGAGGAGACGGACACCCAATAGTGCCAATTATAGAGTGCCAAAATTGCTCCTTAGGTAAGTATCATTCCTCCTCCTTCTCAGTCTATTTCTTCTCCCATTGGCATGATGATTTCATCTAGCCAGATGACATCCTCTGCCACTTCTGTCATTCCCATTTTGCTCTTCACCCCATCTGTGCCTCCTCAATTTTTAATGTTACCCCATTTCTCCCCCTCTATTCCCAAAAAAATTTCTCCTCAGATTGCCAATAGCCAACAATTGGCTATTCAATACAGTCTGCCATAGGGACATCCTTTTGTGGGTGGGCACATTGCCTCTCCTTCTACCTTCCTGACCCAAGCAGATGTTGCATGGATGGCAAGGGAAGCCCAAAGAGAGAAAAAGAGGATAAAGGAAAATAAATCAATGGCTATAACTCATATGTGGTCATAATTTGACCCAATACAACAACAATTGATGGTGACCCATTTATCACCAAATGTTATCAAGCCAGCTGAGCAGATGCAGCCTAAGGATTACTTAATGGATGTAGTGGCCATTAATATGTCCCTTTTCAGGCCCTAGGATAGAGTTGAGTTATTGACTGAATCCACTTTTGTAGTCACAGAAGACTACTTAAAAATGTCAAGAAGGCTACAGAAGATGGAGGCTAATTTGGCCAAGGAAAAGGCAAACTGTAACAGTTTGACCAAAGAAATTAACAAGAAAGATAATGAAATAGCAAGTCTGAATAAGTAATTGTAAGATACTATTTCCCTTCAGATTCACCAGGCAGTCCAGGCCCAGAATGATTCCTTAAAGGCAGAGCTAACACATGCAAAGGATACTATGATGGGGACCCTGAGGTGGGAAAAACCAGAATGGTAGCACAAGCTGATAATCAAATAGAATAATACTATGGCCATTTGAGCCCAGTTCTAGGCAGAGTAATAGAAAGTGGCACAATTGACACTGGAGCTAACTAATAGGCCAAGAAACATCAGGGTGATAAAAATGGTAAAGGAGCTCTACGAATCCATGTGGAAAAGAATATCCTTAGATATTTTACAGCTCAGGCCTTCCCTCATCTTCTTATTAAATGCATAGAAATTGTGTGAAAAGGTGGGAGATTCAGTGCAGAACACCCTGACTATAGTTTCTGACAGAGTAATAGACTCTCAAACATTGCTATATAAGCTCTATGATGCAATAGATGTGACATTGGTAGCCATAGGAATCATTGACAGAATGGTCACCACAAAGAGGGTCAATGAGGTTCTCAGTTGCAATTCTGCAGCCAACAATTATAGAGAGCTCCTTGAAATCATGAAAGAAGGCATCAGTGAGATGAAGCATCATATCAAATATCTAGTCAGTTTGGGCCTTCCATCTCCATTTCTTGATGATAGCATGATGCTAATAATTGATGAAATTGAACCATTGCTGCTGGCCAAACAGAACGATCAAATAATTTTTTATAACTTATGGGATGATTCTTCAATCTTAGAAGTAGAAGCTGTTCTGGTTCCTGTTTCCCAACTCGAATTCAAATTGAAGGCTACAATTCAGATTTTGTAAAAAAATTCACACAAGGATATTATTAACCTTGATTTAGCCTTCAATGAATTGCAGAACAAGCAAGGGTTATCTGACCATGAATGGTCCACCTACAAGACAACACTTTTGAAGCTATGAATTTTGTGATTTTGATAGAGTGGGAGTTGTGTTTCTTTTTGAGCAAGCTCAAAAGTCCTAAGGGTCACCAATAACTGTAGAGTAAAAATTTTACTCTATGTTGCATTGTAATTTTTGGTTATGCACTATAGATTTTATTCCCGCATACCTTGGTCGTGGTGAATTTTTTTTGAAACAGAGCATGGGCTTGATTCATTTTCCATCTGAGTGTTGAAGATTAGTAGAAGCTGCCAAGTGGTATCATCCGAACATGGGTTTTTTCCCCTTTTTGATTCTTTTGTTTCATTTTTGCCCAAGTGTTGAATTCGAGCGAAAGCCACCAAGTGTCACTTTCTGAGATACAGAACCAGCCAAGTGGCATCATCTGAGGCACCTTTCATAACTTTCAAGAGGGTTGTGGAATGTGCCACATATCCAATAACAACTCAGTGGAATGCACCATGTGTCGGCATCCATGTTCCTTTTCGGCACCCACGTTTCATCTATTTTTTGATGAAAGTCTTCGATAAGCTAAGTATCATGATTAGGCAGAAAGCACCAAGTAGCAATCACAAAAGGCTCTAGACTACTTTTCCAAAAGAATATAGAAGTCACCATGTGTCAGCATCTAAGAGATAATCAGTTTAATGCCTTGGTTGAGCATTTTTGGTTTAATACCATAGTTAATGTGTAAATGGCGCACAGTGTTGAACCATTGAACCATTTTTGGTTTAATCAGTCAGTTCAATAGCTTGGTTCATCGGGCAATACAAAGGAGTGTCCCAAAAACCAAAGGGGGTCAAGCACCCTTTTTGAAGGTAGTAAGGCATTGTTTCATTTTTGTTTAAGTGTTGAAGACAAGCGAAAGCTACCAAGTGTCACTTTCTTGGCCCCTTTCTACTCCATTCCCAAGAGAAGTAGAAGCCACCACATACCCTTAGCAAGAGCAGCAAAATATGCCACATATCTTCCTAGAAGTGACGGAAGCCTCCACGTGTCGACATCTGAGAGATCATCTTCGAGTTTCATTACCAAATAAAGATTGTGGTGGGTCTCAGGTTTTATTTCAAAGGTTTGTAGAAGTTGCCAAGTGTCACCATCTGCTAGAGCCTAACATGCATCCTAAATATTTCTACAAGCATAGCTAAAGAGCAAGCAGAGATTGCCACGTACATCCTTCCCCCTTTTTAGAGGTTGCTTAGGCAAGGAATGCGGCGATTCTTATTTTGTTGAAATTACTAGCAGATTGCGATAGGTGTCAAAGGTAGAGCATTCTTGAGCAGGATATAGGGAAAGCAGAAAGTGCCACGTGTTTTTGATAAATTAGGCGAAAAGTGCCAAGTGTCACCCTCTGGTATCTCCTAAGAAATAAGAAGATTTTTATGGAATTGACTAAGTGTCCTCTTTCATTTCAATAGAATAGAGGATCCTGTAAAGACACTTCCAACTCAGTTAGAGTTCAGTTTGGGCTATAAATTTGGGAATGCATGATCAATCTAGAGGGAAACTCAGTAGGAGTTATTTCTAGTAGATGGAGTAGTTCACTGGGTAGATTTTTGGGGCCGATAAACATTAAAAGCATCGTCTGTTTGTCCCCTGTGAGTTAAAGGTAGAATATAATTGCATGGGAAAGGTGGTGATGGAATCGGACATCCGAGGTTATAAAGAGGAGTGCAAGGATCATCAGGAGGGGAGGAGAAAAGAAGGAGAGAATTTTTTGAGAAAATTGTTGAAAAGAGTTTTTAGACTTTCTAGAGTTTTGATTAAGGAATATCATTTGCCTTTATTCTATTTTCTTAAGTTAAAAAGTTTATGTAACGGTGCATGTTTCTGTGCCTTTTATATGGCTAAAGATTAATGAGAAAATAGAGTTCTGTGCCTTTGTTGATGTTTCTCGTATCATTATGAAAGAAGTCTAAGCTGTGAGCCTCTATTTCTATTATTTCTATCTGTTACATTGATCATGCCTCGTCTGCTCTTTAATGTAATTGAATCTTACATATAGTTTCACTGTGCTTAGGATTAAGGATCAAATTTACATTCAGGCACATTGCCATAGTTAGATTTTCTTTCTTTGCATTTGCGTTTCTATTTAAAATTCCTGTCCCTTTCCCCCCCAAACACTTGATATAAAGAAGAGACCAGCTTCTTAAAAATCTAGAGGTTGTTTCAAGACGCATGTCCCACATCTTGAAACTTCCCATTGTTGGTGTTTTGAACAAAGTGCAATTTTAAACATCAACACAATCTTCAACCAAGAACCTAAGGAAATTCAAAACTTTGTCTTGCTTTCCTTTATTGATATGTATTTTTCTTATGTTAATGCATGTTTCATTGTTTCAAGTAATTATCATGTTTAATTTCAAGTAATCATTTTATTTTTTCTTATATACTCTTTTGTTGTGTTATTGAAGAAAATCTATTATTTCTCTTTCATGTGTAACTATTCACCTTCATTAAAATCTAAGTTATTCTAGTAGTTCTCCATGTTCATTCTGCCATGGGGTTTTAATCTCTCCTCATCCATTCTTGTCACCTTCCACTATTTCCAAATTTTGTTTTTTTTGTACTTTCTATTTAAAAGTACACAAAAATCCCAAAACATCCATATCTTATAAGGGAATTGTTCCTATCAAACATAGAGGAGAATCACCATCTCTATAGTTATTTGTCCAACTATTAGTGAGTTTTCATCACTTCCTGTTTGGTGAGTCATGAAACCAAAGTGACCAAAATTTAAATCAGCACCCATACAATTGTAGGATCTGATGATTTATCTCTACTCATATAGATATGTCCATTAAGATGGTTTATCGATTGGGATAGTGATTCAAATGCTACACTTCCCATTGATCAAATTTTAGTGTCTTAAAAGACATTTAGATCCAAGAGAAAACATATTTTTGTCTCCCTCATCCCATATAGAAGAAAATAATCTATGGGTACTTAGAGGACTCACATTATAGGAACTAATATTTTAGTTCTACCCCTCACGGTTCTTCTTCAACACTCACATGAAGTTTTATTTGTTTCTACACTCAAGGATGAGATGGTTCTCTTCAGGAATGTGTTTGGTCACTTGAAAATTTTGACCCTAGGGCCTGAATAAGTGTGGAGGGGTCCATTCCATAATTTATATGCCCATTCAAATAGATCTAAAAATACATTTCATCGATTGGGATAACAAGTCAAAATATACACCTCCCATTGACTAACCTTTAGTCCCTTAAGAGACATTTAGCTATGAGATAAAATGCACTATTGTGTCTCCCTCATCCTAAGTGGGAGAGAATCCTCCAATGTGTACTTAGAGGATTTACCAATGTAACTATAGAAGTTGATAATTCATCCCTACCCCTCATGATTGTTATGTAATGCTCACCTTAATTTTTCTATATTTCTACACTTAGGGATGAGAAGATTATCTTCAATGATGTGTCTGGTTGGTTACAAGTCTCAACCTTGGGGCCCGAAGGGGAGTGTATGGTAGCCATTCCAACATTTATATCCCATATATATCTATTCACAAAGATGATTTGTCTATTGAGGTAGCGAGTTAAAATATATGTTTCATACTAACCAAATTTTGGTCCCATAAGAGACATTTAGCTATGGTATAAAATGCATTAATGTGTCTCCCTAATTATGAGTGGAAGATAATCCTTTAGGGGGTGATTAGAGGGATCATCCATTCAACTCTAGGAGATGATGATTTATCACTACCCTTCATGGTTATCCTTCAACACTTACTTGAAATTCACTTCATTTATACACTCATGGAAAAGAAGAATCTCTTCAGGGATGCATCTATCCTCTTAAAACTCTCAAACCCATGTATTGAATTATATTAGATGGTGGCCATTATATAATTTATAATCTAATATAAATCCATCTATGAAGATGGTTTATTTATTAGGCTAGTGAGTCAAAATATATGTGATTAACTGATATTTTTTTAGTCCCTTAAGAGACATTTAACTGAAATTTTACTTTATTTATACACTCAAGGATGAGAAGATTCTCTTCAGGGATACATCAAACTGCTGTAACTCTTGAAATTAGGGCCCAATAGAGTGTAGATAGTGTCCATTATAGTGTTTATATAACCCTCTAAAATTTTCCATATAGATAGTTTGTTTTTTATAATATCAAGTCAAAAGATACACCACCTACTGACCAACTTTTGGTCCCCTAAGAGGCATTTGGTTGCAATAGAAAACATGCCATTATGTTTACATCATCCTGCATGCATAAAATCCTATTGGGGGTGATAAAAGGAATATCCTATTAAACTATAGGAGATAATTACCCATATCTATCCCTCATCATTCTCCTATAATGCCCATGGGAAGTTCATTCAATTTTCCCACTTTGGGTCGAGAAGCTTATTTTCATGGATTTATTCAATATTGGAAATAAATTTATTTCAGTCAACAAGTGGTTGATTTTAGAGGTTAGCATAGACCAATATGGTAATCATAGACCAAAATGGTTGGCACAGACCATCATAGTAAATCATAGACCAAAAATTTATTTTTTATTATAATTTTCCATCTATAAATATGAATGCAGGAATAAATACAAAGTAAGCTATTCCATTTGAAAATTATGTTTTACTGAGTGTGAACTTTGATATGGTATCAAATCCTTAGAAATCATGGGCTATGTTTAAGCTTTTGGTTCATCTCTACCACTCATGTTTTCTTGAAATGCATACATAAAGTTTGTTTTATTTTCCCACTTAAGAAAAATAAGCTTCTCTTATGGAATGCATCCATTAGCATGTAAATTTTGAATCTAGGGTAATTGAGCATAGATAAAGTTCATTCATGTGTTTATAAACCCATGTAGATGTTCTCACAAAGATAGTTCATAAATAATTATAGTGAGTCAAAACATATGTGTCCTATTGGCAAATTTTTTATCTTAAATTGAGATTTAGTTGTGAGAGAAAATGTGCCACTATGTATACCTTGTATAAATTGATATAGAATACTATTGGGGGTGATTAGAAGTCTCAACTATGTATTATAAGAGATGACAGTTCCTATCTACCCCTCATAGTTTTCCTATAATGCCAACCCAAAGTTTGTTATGTTTCCCCTTTAGGATGATAAGATTATCTTAATGGATGTATCCTACCACATGAAACTTTATAATATGAGAGGTGATGCAGCATAAATGGAGGTAATTATTTAATTTATACATCCAAATAGATGTGTCTGTGAAGTTAGTTCATCAATTGGGCTAGCGATTCAAATACATGTGACCTATTGACCAACATTTGGTCTCTAAAGTGAGATTTGGTTTATGAGAGAAAATGTGTCATCATATCTCCCTCATCTTGAGTTTCATATAATTCTTGATGGGGTGCTCATAGGACTCACCCATGAAATTTCAAGAGATTAAGGTTCATATCTACCTCTCATAGTTTTTATGTAATTCCCACCCAAAGTTTGTTATGTTTTTACCCTTACGGACAAGAAAATTATCTTAAGGGATGGATCTAAACATGTGCAACATTAGACTCTAGAAGGTGAAAAATCATAGACAAAGTTCAATCAATAATTTATACATCCATGTATATGTGTCTACTAAGATAGTTGTTCAATTGAGTTAGCAAACCAAGTGATACGTGACCTACTAACTAATGTGTTATCCCTAAAAAGATATTTGTGTGTGAGAGAAAATATTTATATATTTATCTCTTGTCCCAATTATAAAATAATCCTCTTAGGGGTATAAGAAAACTCTCCCATATAATTTTAATAATTAATGTTATCTCTAACCCTCACAGTTCACTTACAATGCCCACCCAAAGTTCATTATGTTTTTCCCTTAAGGACAAGAAGATTATCTTGAAGGATGTGTCCAACCATGTGTAAATTTTGACTTTATAAGGTGAATAAACATTCATGGAGGTTACTATAGTATTTATACACCCATATAAACATGTTCATGAATATAGTTCATCTATTGGGCTAGTGAGTAAATAGATACATGACCTACTAACTAAATTTTGGTCCCTAATGAGATATTTGGCTATGAGAGAAAACATGTTTCCATTTATCCCTCCTCTTGAGTGGTAGATAATCTTCCTGGGGGGTGCAAAAATGAGTCACTCATGCAACCATATGAGTTTATGGTTTATCTCTACCCCTCATAGTTATCATGTAATGCCTGCCTAAAATTTGTTATGTTTTTCCCCTTAGGGATGAAAATATTATCTTGGGGGATGAATCTATTCATGTGTAGATTTTGAATTTGGGGCCAGTGAATAAAAAGTTAAGGTTATTCCAACATTTATATACCTATCTAGATGTGTTCATGAAGACCCTTCATTTATTGGGATAGCAAGTCAATAAATATGTGACCTATTGATAAACATTTGGTCCCTATAAAGAGATTTGGATATGAAAGAATTTTTTTTGCCATTTATCCCTCATATCTAATGGTATATATTCCTTTAGGGAGTGTTTATAAAACTCACTTATACAACTATTGGAGCAAATGGTTAGTCTCTTCCCATCATGGTTCCCTTACAACACCTGTAAAAAGTTATATTTATTTTTCCACTTAGGAACGAGAAGATTATATTGATGGATGCTTCCATCCATGTGAAAATTTAAACTTTGGTATTTGAAAAAGCACATATGGAGGCTATATCAATGATTATAAATCCATTGGGATGTGTTTGTGAAGATGCATTGCTTGGGGTAGTGAATTAAGAGATATATAACCTAGTGACCAACATTTAGTCCTTAATGAGAGATTTAGATGTGAGATAAAATGTGATTTCATTTCTCCCTCATCTGGAGTGGAATAAATCCTCTATGGGTGCTCAAATGGCTTGCATGTGTAACTGTAAGAGCTGATGGTTCATTTCTACCCCTTATGGTTCTCTTGGAATGCCAACCCAAAATTTATTATGTTTTTATCCTTATGGATGGGAATATTCTCTTGAGAGATGCATTAAATTCATGAAAATTTTTACTATGGGGCCCAAAATGTCACAAATGGATGATTTTTATAATTTATACGTCCATCTAGACACATTTATGAATACCATTCATTGATTAAGATAACAAGTCAAAAGATAGATACCCTAATAACCAGATTTTATCATTAAAAAAAGATTTAGGTGCAAGAGAAAACATGCCACCATTTATGCCATGTCTATAGTGACATGTAATCCTTTGAGTGGTGTTCAGATGACTTGGTCATGCAACTACAAGATCTGATAGTTCATCTCCACCCCTCACAGTTCTCCTACAAAACCTAGCCAAATTTAGTTCTAAAATTCCACTTAGTGATGAGAAGGTTATCATGAGGGATGCATATTTGCCATAAAATTTTTGACTATAATGGGTTATAAATCATAAACAAGGGATATTATAATATTTATATTCCCATCTAGATGCATTCATGAAGACATTTTATTGAATTGGACTAAGAAGTCAAGAGATAAGTGAACTACTAACTAAATTTTGGTCTCTAATGAGAGATTTGGATATAAGATAAGATTCATTCCCATTTATCACTCATATTTAGTGTCATATATTCCTATGAAGGGTGCTTATATGACTCACCAATGTAACTATAGGATCTTACAATTTAGCTCTACCCATAATGGTTCTCCTATAATGCCTGCCCAAATTTTGTTCTATGTTTTGACTTAAGGATGAGAGGATTGTCTTAAAGGGTGAATTTACCCCTAAATATTCCAATTATAAGAGGTGATATATAATGTATTTAGGCTATTACAATGTTTATACACCCATACATATGCATCTTTGAAGACCTTTGAAAGATTGGGTTAGCGAGTCAAGAGATAGTTGACCTATTGATCAATGTTTTGTTCTTAAAGAGATATTTGGGTGTGAGATAAAACATGTCACTATTTATCCCTCATATCAAGTGGAATATAATAATCTAGGGAGTGTTGAAAATACTCTCCCATGTAATTTTCAAAGTTGACGGTTGATCTCTACCCCTCATGGTTCTCCTTCAATGCCTATCAAAAGTTTATTCCATTTTTCCACTTAGGGATGAGAATATTATATTGAGGTATGCATTTAAACCCATAAATATTTAAACTTTTGGAGGTGATAGAGTATATATGAAATATATTATAGTGTTTATACACCCATCTAGATGCATTTCTGAGGATGAATCATCAATTAGGCTAGCGAGTCAAGAGATAAGTGACCTACTGACTAAATTTTGGTCCCTAATGAGAGATTTGGATGCAAGATAAAACATGACATGGTTTTTTCCTCATATTTAGTAGAATATAATCATTTGGGGTGATTATACAACTTACCTATGTAACTACAGGGGCTGATGGTTTATCTCTACCCTTCACAGTTCTATTATAATGACCCCAAAATTCATTGTGTTTTCCCCTTAGGGAGGAGAATATTTTATTGAGGGATGCATATGACCACATGAAAATTTAAACTCTAAGGCCAAAAAATCATGTAAATGGAATATTAAAGTTATTATACACCCATCTAGATTCATCCATAAAGACCATTCATCAATTGGACTAGCGATTCAATATATATATATGACATACTATCTAAATTTTAGTCCCTAAAGAGAGATTTGGATATGAGAGAATGTGTTGTTATTTATTACTCATATAAAATGGAATATAATCCACTTTGGGGTGTTTTGATCACTTACATATGCAATTGTAAGAGTTGACAGTTCATCTATACCCCTCATAGTTCTCCTACAACACCCACCCAAAGTTCATTGATTTTTTCCACTTAAGGATGAGAAGATTCTATTGAGGGATGCATCCGATCCTTGTAAATTTCAAATTTGGGAGGTAATTTAGGCTATTTTAGTGTTTATCTACCCATACAAATGTTTTTGCAAAGATGGTACATCTATTAGGATAGTGAGTCAAGTAATATGTGAATTACTAACTAATGTTTGGTCCCTAATGATAGATTTGGTTGCAAGAGAAAAAATGTTACCATTTCTCCCTAATCTTAAATGGTAAAAAATCCTCTGAGGGGTGCTTATATGACTGACCCATGCAAATATAAGATATGATTGTTAATATTTACCCCTAACAATTATCCTCCAATACTCACCCAAAGCTAGTTATACTTTTCCCCTTAGGGATTATAATATTATCTTAAGGGATGCATCTGATAACATGTAAATTTTGACTCTAATTCCTGATGTAGCATAGAAAAAGGTTATTTATGTGTTTATATGCCCATTTAGATGCATCTAGGAATACTATTCATCAATTGGTATAATGAGTCAAGAGATATATAACCTATTGACCAACTTTTAGTCCTTAAAGAAAGATTTAGATTTGAGAGAAGATGTGACATTATTTCTCCCTTGTCTTGAGTGGAATGGAATACTATAGGGGTTACTGAGATGAATCACCCATAAAATTTTAGGAACTGATGGTTTGACTCTAACCCTCACGATTCTTCTACAAAACCTACCTAAAGTTTGTTTCATTTTTACACTTAGAGATGAGAATATTATCTTAAGGGATGTATCCAAAATGCTACAAATTTAAATTATGGGGCCTAATAGAATGTGTAAAAAGTTCATTCAAGCATTTATATGACCAGATAGACATGTTCACAGAGATGGTTTGTTGATTGGGCTAGTAGATCAATAGATACGTAACCTACTGACTAACTTTTAGTCCTTAAAGAGATATTTTAGTATAAGAGAAAATATGATGCCATTTATACCTCATCCTAAGTGGCATAAATATTATGGGGTATGATTAGAAGACTCATTTGTGTAACTATAGGAGATGATACTTCATCTCTATCCCTCATGTTTGTCTTGCAATGCCTACCCAAAATTTATTATATTTTCCCCCTTAGGAATGAGAAGACTCTCTTGGGGGATGTATCTAGCCACATGTAATTTTTTACTTCAAGGCCTGATGGAGCATAAACAAAGGCTATTCTATAATTTATACAATCATATAAATGATTTTTTAAATATCATTCATCGATTGGGATAAGGAGTCAAGAGAAATATGACATATGAACCACATTTTACTCCCTAAATAAAAATTTAGTTACGATAGAAAACATGTCGCTATTTATTCTTCATCTTTAGTGGAATGGAATCCTATAAGGGTTATGAGAGGATTATACCATGTAATTTTAGGAGTTGATGGTTCATGTCTAACCCTCATGATTCTCCTATATTTCCCTTCCAAAGTTTGTTATGTTTTCCCTTTATGGATGAGAAGATTCTCTTGAGGGATGCATTGGACCACACGTGACTTTCAAATCCAAAAGGAGAAGGACCACATGAAAAAGCCACTCTAGTGTTTATACACCCAAAAAAATATGTCCATAGATATGGTTCATCGATTGAGATAGAGAGCCAAGATATATGTGACCTACTAGCCAATGTTTGGTCCCTAAAGAGAGATTTAGATGTGATACAAAATGTGACACCATTTATCCCTTATCTTGAATGGTATAGAATCCTATATGGGGTGATAAGAAAAATTAATCACATAACCTTAGTGTCTGATGGTTTATCTCTATGGCTCATGGTTCTCTTGAAATGCATACCTAAGTTAGTTATAAAGGCAAACAAGCTAGTTTGGGAGAGAGTTCCAATTGTAAAATTGTATATTCATCTAAAATGTCATTTTAGTGCAATGAGTGTCTCTTAAGACCACCTTATCCTTATATTGGCCATAAACCTATCTTAGGGCCTCTTTTGATCATTTTATATCTTTTTTATGAGTCTAACCCATTCTCAGATATACCAAAAGTAAGACTAAGCCATGCCATAGGCACCTACGTCTCTTTTTCACCCATTCTTACCACTTAGACATTAGCATTGTCCTTTGGAATATAACACACTATGCTATTGACCAATGGGAAACACTAATATCCCATTACTCCTTAATCTACCAATGGATATATTTTAGTTCCTCAAAGCAAACTTAGGGTTGGCTTAGATCTATTGCACATATTGATAAGCACCAAAATGATATATATAGACAAATTTTATTCTTTTATTCACTAGATGGAAATTAGATGTAGATAATCATAAATAAACTAAAAAATAATAGTTAAAGTCAAGGTCATTGATCCTTATTCTTCCCCACTTATGCATACACCTATCTATAGTATCCCAGAGCTTAGATTACTTAGATTTCAAGTCTCAAGTCACATTTAAAGTATTCAAACTGACACTCATACTAGAATTCAATTGTGCTTTAACTTTCACCAGATAATCATAAATATACTAAAAAATAATAGTGAAAGTCAAGGTCTTTGATCCTTATTCTTCCCCACTTATGCATACACTTATCTACAGTATCCCAGAGCTTAGATTACTCATATTTCAAGTCTCAAGTCACATTTAAAGCATTCAAACTGACACTCATACTAGAATTCAATTATGCTTTAACTTTCACTTGTACTAGCACTTAGATTAGTAAAACTACATCATGTTTTACCCCCTTTCGATGTATTGGTATGTACGCAAAGCAAAATAGTGGGTTTTTGAGGTCATGTCCATCCTAACCTATCGATGCCACTCCTTTTCTACTTTTGCTCCTCAAATACCCTAAAGAATATGAAGGAATAGGGTTTTCCATTTAAATTAGTCAAAATAGGGAATACACAACAAACTAACATTAGTTCACATAGGCACAAAATTTTTAGAATCAAGTGGAGGTCTACCTAGAAGATCATTGTCCTTACTACCAAAAGGACACTAATGTAGTGTACTACTATTCAAAGGAATACATGATTATCCATGAGGGTTTTTAATTCCTAATGGTTTTTCATGACACCTTGTATAGTTCCTGTACCAGTTTTTAGCATGTTACTTGTTTGTCAATTCATTTTTTAGCTAATATCTCCTTTGTAATTTATTTATATTTATAGAATAATTAGATAAATCAATTATTTTGAGAATCAAAGGTTTTTGATATTAGTATATTTATTCCCTAATTTATAGGATTTTACATTCCATAGTACCCTTAAAATCTAAATCATTTGTTAAACTCGTCTTACCTTGAATAGTGCAAATACCCTAGCCCTAGATGCTTCTAGGGCTTGTATCACTCTTTTTCCTATTTTCATTTGTTGTGCCAAGATTTTAAAATTTTGAATATTCTATTATTGCATCCCTCTAACATTTTATTTACCATATTCCATCTAAAAAAATCTATATCTCTTCCTTTGAAAAGAAGTGTTGTGCTTAGTGTAATGTTATTGATCATACCCAAATTCCTTTCATTTGAGCTTATACCATAGATAAAGGACCATTTATGATCACCATTATTGATCTATCATGATTATGTGTAATTTAATGATAATACATGTTCTTATAATCAAGATATCGATGATACACAAGATAGGATTGGGGATACACTCCTCCCCCTCTCGATGATGATAATATAATAATTAATAAAGATGAGGTATTAGAAAATTTTAGATATATACTTTAGTAACATCCCAATGATGACACATAGAGTTTTAAATCTATATTGGAAATCAAGAACACATCACTTGGTCAATGCTCCAACCCCACAGATAATGATATTATGAAACATACTATAAGGCAACTTAGATTCTATAGCAACCTGATAACTAGACCACTCTCATCATTAACACCACCTCTTATGGTTAGTACACATCCCTACTCTTAATATATACAATCCCTTTAGTAGGATATCAATTCTTTGTAGTCAAAGGTGTTACATCTTCAACAGGGTACTACTAGACCATCTTGTGCCTTGGAATCTCATATGCTCATACATACACCTTTGGCACAACATATAGTGGAAGCTAATTTTTCCTCCATATATTTGGCACCCAAAATTACTATGTAGATGGTAAGGGTGACCTACAACATCATCTATGCATTTTTCACATAGCATGTTTGGATTACGTGTCTAATGATTGGCTCCTGATTAAGTTGTTTCCCCAAAGATTAAAAGACTATGCATTAAAATAGTTCTATGATATTATGAATTAGTCTATCACAACATTAAATCCACTAGAAAATATGTTTTATCAAAATTTTCAATTAAAATTATTGACAAGGTTTCATACGCTTGAGTTTCACAAATCAATCAAAAATCCAATGATCCAGTAGTTGAATATGTCTTGTAATATAAAATTGTATTAGAAAAGACGACTAGCCCCATGGAAGATAGATAACTCCAAGATATATTTAATTAGAGTTTATTACTAACATTACATGAAGATATACTATTCAAAAAGTTTCCATCATTCATAGATCTATGTCATACAGTGAAAGAATAGGAAGTCAAACTTCTCTCTATGGGAAAATTAAAGTACATTACTAGATTAGATTAAAATAATAAGGGTTATAATAATCCCAGATATAAGGTGAGGCCCAATAAAATCAAGAAAAAGTAAAATACAATGAATAATGTAGCTATAGAACCAACTCCTTTCATGGTTTTATCAGTGCTTCTAAGGAGATCTTTCACAAATCTACCTGAATCACAATCATATGTTCTACAATAACTATTAGAATGTAACATCATATCTCTCCCTCCCATAAAAGAGGTTGATACAACTAGTAATATTCCAAATAATAACGATTCTAATCCATTTTTCAATTATCATATGGCACCAAGTCATACTTCAAATAGATGCATCAACTTATGACATAAGATACAAGATTTGATAGATGCTAATATCATTTATGTGAGCACCACTATAGAGGCACCCAGATCACAACCAACAAAAGTGAAAGCAATGAAATATTTTTTAATCCATTTACAAATAATACATTTAATGAGACAACAACCACTTTAGTTATTCATTATAATTATCATGCACATCCACCACATACATCCTTTCATACTCATATGATGGACACTCACCCTCTAAATAATATCATTCGTGTGTATCACACTATAATGCCAACTAGACCTCTCATCACTTTCTAAAACAAGGAGATCATTAATGATGAATCAAATTTATATGCACTCTTTTTACGAGATTACATTAATCATCATATTATTTAGAGTGTCATGGTTGAAAATAGGTCAAACATTAATATGTGTACTATTACCTTCTACAACACTTTGGTTATTTAGATTAGGATATTTCTCAAGTAAATATAATTATTTAGGGCTTTAGTGGACATGTTTAGAGCTACATAAAGGAGATATTACTTATATTATAGGTTGGTACCATACATGTGGCCACTAGATGCTTAGTTGTACCTAGTGCTGACACATTTGACATGTTATTGGGTAGGCCTTGGATACAACAACTTGGAGCTATTCCATCCACCATACACATATGTCTTAAGTGTATACATGCTACTTAGGTGGTTACAGTTGAGGGCCTTCCATATGACTATTATTTACCTATTCCATAACCAATTACACAATAACCACCAGTCACAACTCCAAATATAGCTTCCATTATCACACCTTTGATATTATTTGAGCCACCAATGCAAGTGAGGTCTACTCTTATAGCCTTACCATTTACACATGTTATCCCATACAGACCTATATTATAGAGATCCATACATTAGAGATATGTGGTTTTTAGAAATCCTCTCTACCCCATTACCATTTAGATTAGTGTTACAACATAGATCACCCATGTTAGTCACAACTTATTTTACCAAATGGGTTCCTAAGAACCCCAAGGTTCATAGGCCTATTTAAACAACTCCATAAATTCATAGGCCCACTCTAATGACAATTTTAGCTAAAAATTACTTAGTACATCTAGTTTATATATCTCAGACACCACCTCTCATAGGATGTGTAGTCACTCTTCTTTTATTTGATACATGACACCTTGATTGTCAGTCTCTTATAAGACTCATCAATTAGCATATTCTCATAGTTTACTTGTACATAGTTTCTCTTACCTTGATCCTTATATATAGTTTTATTTTCATGTTTCTTTTCCAAAGATTATGCTTTGAAAACAAAAAAATAATATAATATGCTCACAAATATAAAAACATTCAAATATATGCTCATAAAATACAAATTTTAGTCTATATGCATTTCCATGTTTACATTCCCTCTATTTGTGAAGTACTACATATGCTATCTATGTTAGTTTAGTCAGTTTTTATCATACATACATGCTTCACTTATTCCTTTAAGTGTTCATAGATTATTATAGGACTCATGTCCTCACATAGATCCAAATTTTATACTATATACCTATTGGGGGCATATACACAGATACACATATTTTACATTGATACATTCTCTCATTGGAGGCATCATACTACACAACTTCTAGTTTGCTAGGTTATATATTTCTAAAATCCACATCACAAATTCAACATTGATTATATCTTGATATTGATAATTATACATTACATTGATTTTGTTGACTACCACTAATATAGACTCAACTTATGTATATTTTTGATCTTATACAGATTTATACCACATGTTTATGTATACTTTCATTTCTATTTTTACTAGTTTCGATTTGATTGTGTCTCATTGCTTCTACATATATTCAAGGGCTTTTTAATATGCCATTATTTTATAGCTCTAAGACACCTCCTTAATTATATGTATGATTTGGACATGTACCCATGTCCTTATGTGTGATTTATTTATTGTGTATACAAACATTTGAACATGTCCTTCCATGTGGATCTAAGCCAACCTTGCTTGCTATTTACATATGTAGACATTTAAACATGCTATTATATGTATTACATTCTCAGACTTAGTGACATGTGCCCATGTCACTTGTATTATGTCCCCTTGGCCGACTTTGCATGATTCATTTATTTGTATGTATGTTTTCATGTATGTTTCATAGACATGCCACTTATCTCTTACTTGTTACTTACACATTCAATTTGTGATGTAATGAGGGACCTCATGCATCTCCCCTTCCTCCTTGGGTGCCTTGATGGATATCATGCTCCATCCCCATAGGTAGATTACATATATTTTACTCAAATTTGTTGTTCTTAAACATGTTTACATTATTCTATCTATCTTGACAACCTTGTGAATGCTAGATCTAACATACATCTACATTACCAACTTATGCTCAGACTATTTTACATTATGATGTCATGTATACACATTGTATTGGTTTATCATGTAGATAGAATATGTATTCATTATAAGACACATGATGCATATATTTTATTTTAAGGATTGATATTACAAAGGTTCAACTCCTCTCCTTAAAAGATGAGCATTCACAGGGGTTTTTCATAGAGATCATGCCATCGTAATGCACTCAAAACATAGTTTTTAGCATGCAGACATAGATTATAGAGCCCAAACTCAAGAAAACATAGTTAAAAATAGTCATATATATATATTAGTCTCAATTTTGCATAGTAACAATACATTTGGTTAATAGTGTGGCATAGAGGACACTAGTGCAGTGTGATTTTGACTAGGAGATTGTGTTACTATCAAGTAGCCCCCAAAAAATAAAATTATAGAATTTATATAAATGTAAAAAAGGTATAGTCTAGGTTTACATAGTTTTAGTCACAAAATATTAGATGGGTTTTGTATATATACTTAATTTTCACATAGATTATATAGGTTTTATTTGGAATTGGGGCATCATGCGCAACATGATCATTCCCAATTCAGTTTCAGATACTCAAACATAGATTATTATGACTCAATCTAGAATTTATATACATAGATATAAAAGTTATGGAAATTTCCATGGAACATTGTTCTCATATGTTCAATTTGACACCAATACTCTTAGATAGAATGGAAACTCCATATCATTCTCCATGTTTCTACTCTAGACACCATTTAGACTAATTTTGTACCAGGTTTACACTATATTGATGCCTTATTCCATCTATAGGAGTTAAAATTTCTAAGTGGACCTTGAGATACATTTAAAAGTTCTTGAGTGGCCACTGAGATGTTTTGCATTTTAGAGTTTTTTTATGGCCCCAGGGCCATCCTACACAGTTTCAATTACATCACACAACTTCAACTACATTTCACAATTTTAGTTTTAGATACATCTACTACATAAGGGTAGGCAATGATAGAGTCATATCCTACTTGAGTTCTTGATCCATCTACATAAGTTAATTGTACAAGACATCAGTCCAATCCAAGTTATTCATAGATTATGATCCATTGAGAGGGGTGGGTAATGATGGAGTCAAAGTCAGCTTGAGTTATTGAGCCACCTATTGAACTTTTTAGTCACCATTATTTATGTCATTAATTATGTTGAAGTTAATAAGTTATTTCATCCTAATTACCATCTTTCAATTAGTGCCAATATGCCTAGTGAAGTCACATTGAGGACATATTGAGATTTTCCCTTAGTTTAGGAGGCTAATTGTAAAATTTAAGCATTTATTATGCCATGTTAGTATGTTTTAAGAATCTTTTGAAAAATTTATGGTATTTTCAAAAAAATTAAGGTTTGTTTTATTTTAATATCTCCTATGCATGTGTCTACATGCAAAATTGCTTTCTACATTCGAAGAAGAAATAAGAAACTAAAAGAAATGGTCAAGGTTAGAAGATACCTGATAAAGTCGTGCACACCGAAATCAGACGTTGGAAGATTCTCCTCTTTGGCTGTGGAGAAATGACACCTGAGAAGAAAAGAGACTGAAACATGGAAAAACGTTAGTCAAAGATATGGTGGTCTGTCAGGCGAACGCCCGATCCCGAAAGTACGAAGACTTCCTAGAAGGATATCAACCCACTGATAAAAAAGTAGAATATTGGACTAAAGTAGATATAATGAAAGATAAAATGACAAAAAATAAAATGCGTACCTGATAATGAAGTAAAATGTTCTGTGCAGTCGCCGATGTCGGTCTCTGTGGTGCCGGTGTCGGTTAGGGAAAGTGCCGACGTCGGTTAAAGTGCCGACGTCGGTCGGGGTAGTGACCGGTGTCGGTTGGGGCAAGTTCTGGACAGAGTCTGGACGAGTTGCAGAAGGTCTGGTAGAGTCGAGATAGGGTCTGGTCAAGGTCGGGACAAGGTCTAATCAAGGTAATGTCGAGTCTGGACAGGGTCTGATCAAGGTAATGTCGAGTCTGGATAGGGTCTTGGGGTTTTGGTCGAGTCTGGACGGAGTTATGGATTCGGATAGTGGGCAGGGATGTAAAGAAGGGACTAAGGGTTTAGGTCTATCGTCTGAAGATCCGAGACGATAGAAATAACAAACAAATTATAACCAGAAAGAAAAATAAAACAAACAGAGTAAATACTTACCTGTCAAAAGACATGATAAAAACCATGATTGAAGTCGTTAAAGCATTGCTGTAAGTTGATCGAAGCGAATGCAGATTGGTTGAATGCTGGAGTTGGTTGATCACCAGAGTTTTTGTGAATGTCAGAGTTTGGGGGTCTGTTGATTGATTGATTAGCCTTTTGGATTGATCGACGGACACTGATGAAGGCGAGGGGCAGTTCGATAACTGTTCAAGAAACTGATTGGGAACCGAATGATAACTGATAACAGATAACGGTAAGGTGACCGATGTTGGCAGAATTGCCGATGTCGGCTGATAAGTGACCGACGTTGGTGACATCGGCCAGGTAAAGACCATCATCGACAGATGCACAATGGGGATAGAGTCTGGCTTTAGCTCTGTGCTCATTTTTACATGCTGCCAGGGTCAAGGCTAGTGAGAAAAGTGGTCGACAAGGGTTAAATAGGTGAAGAAGAATAAGACGGGGAATGACCAGGGGAGTCGACACGATTTTGGTGTCTACATTTGCCCCTTTTTGTCTTGTTGGTTGTTCTGGATGAACTGCAAGACAAAAATAGGAGTGATTTCCCTAGGTGAGGGATAAGGTTGATTTCATCTTGTTGGTTGTTCGAATGAACTGCAAGACAAAAATAGGAAGCGGATTGCCCTGATTATGGATGAGGTATTCCCCCTCAAAGCAGGAGTCGAGGGAAGGGAACCAGGAATCAGGTGCTGATTTGACAAAGAGTGGATGAAAAAGGGGTGAAGGTGAACGCTGCAAAAGTTGTGATTGCATGCATACCACTGCATGAGATGGTTAGGTCAAAGTGTCGCAGGTCAAGGGTCGAGGAGTGCCAAAATTGAAATAACTGGGCCCCAACATTTAGTCGTCTACTGATCGGGTTATTCAATCTAAGCTGAAGCTCCAAATGGGTCGTCGCGGTCTAGGTATCACAGGCTCAAGAAGTGCTCCTAGAAACATGAAAAAGTCATAAGCAGTGTGGATCAACTGGCTTGCGATCCTATACTTGTGAGGGTCCAAAAAGGTCGGCACACAATTCTGCTAACTAGTCATGAGGTAGCAGACATGCAAAAACAACCAAGGCAACAATGTCTGGAAAGTGGGCAAGGTCAGAGGAGATAGGTATGATCTCCAATGGTTGGTGGTCGAGGGGAGGAATGGGCGAAAGGATGTGGCCGAGCTAACCTCAAAAGACCCCATGTCAACTGAGTGCTACCTACATAGCCCTGGTGATAGGGCCTCAGGCCAATGTAGTTCTCCCTAGAAGGGAGGGAGGGATAAAGGGATGAAATTGGTCGTGGTCAAGGGCAAGGTTATGGTTAAAAGAAGGAAAGAAGGTTTGTCCATCAGAGAGACGAACAAATGAGAATGGTCAAGCTAACCCTAGAAGATGGTCATGTCATCTGAGTGCTGCCTACATAGCCCCTATGGAAGGGCCTCAGACCAATGTAGTTCAGACAAAGGGTCCGAGTAGTAGACAGGTAGTTAAAATGGTCGATAGATTGGTCTTGGTTATGATGAAATGATGAGGAGAAAAGATGTTACAGCCTTTTCCAAATGGTGTATTCTGCAACATTGGTTGAGAGGTCTTTCATCCCTAGCAATATTCCATATTCGTGATGGATGTATGCTAAAAATGAATTGAGGTTTATTTATGCTATAGCAAGTATTGGTTTATGCTGAACATAAAGTGCGGTGGGTCGATAGTTTCCATGTGTAGTGGTGTCCATAGAAACTAGGGGGAATAGACTATGGGAGTGGTCTGAAAAGAGAGTTGAGTCGAGTCGATTGACAAGTGATGAAGGTGAATGTGACCAAAGTGCAGAAGAAGTGAAAAGCATATTGCTCTTTCATTGACAAGGACCAAAAAGATAGCATAGATAGGGGTTATGAGAACCAAGAGCCCCATTCATGCATGACGTCGTTGACCATAGTTATGTTAGAGCGGTAATCGAATCACTTTGACATTAAAGTGAGCTCGAAGTCCCTTGAGCAGGTGATAGGAGGAGGAAAGAGGGTAACCCGTTATAAGAGCAGAGATAACTTTGCCCCGTGTTATAGGAGACCCTGAGACAACTATAAGTCAAGTCCATGACTCATTTTTTTTTTTTTTTGGCGCAGACTGATCAATGCGGGAAGCCTGCATGGAGATGTCATTTGCTTGGTGGTCAGTTGTGAAGCTGATCAATGCGGGAAGCTTCTAAAATAATGTTGTTTATTGCCAGATTAGTCATAGCCATCCTTCAAGGGAGTGGTCTAGATTTTTGTTTAATATAAGGGCTTTTGAATAGCTGTCCTTCGAGGGAGTAGTCTATTAATTGCAGTAATGATAGTACACCTATCCTTCGAGGGAGCAGTCTGCCTTTTGATTTTGATATTGATATAGTGACCATGGATATTGTGACATCTTGATATGTTGTTATAGAAATGTGAGTCATGGACAAGATTATAGAAGGTCAAGGGCTCCCTTTTATTAGGAAAAAGCATCCATACAGCATAAAAGGGTTATAGGAATTGTTAAGAGGAATAGGGTTGAAAGGAATTAGGACTAAGAGGATGGGGATTGCTCAAGGGACGAGCTCAAGTTAAGTGTCAAGTGGATGAGTACTCGACTAGCAGTAGAACGGTCGCAGATACAACGCATAAAAGGGCTCAGGGTCTGATAAGTCCCTGGTGTATGATAGGGTCCAAGTCAATTAGGAGCAAACTTGTCCTATTTTCCTCTTTCCAGATTGGTCAAGTGTTGATTGATGAGTGGATGTGAAGTTGGTTGATATGGTTGTTGATTGATCGAGACTGGTTAAATGTTTTGATAAAAAGGTTGGTCAATGTTTGGTTGAGATTTGGTCATGTGATAGTTGGTCAATAGTTGGTCGAGGGTTGATTGGTTGGTATTTGGTTTTTGGTTGGGTCGAGTGTTTGGTTGAGGTCGGATTAAATGTTTGGTTGCTAGTCTGGTTGAGGTTAAGTTGAAAGAGTGATTGATATGTGGTCGAGACTGGGTTGGAAGGTTGGTCAAGGCGTGGATGAAGGTTGAATTCCCCTAGCGGCTAGGGAGAATGTTTGACGGATTGGTTAAGGTTGATTGAGGCTTAGTGGTCAGATGGATTGTGTTGATGTCGAATAAGGGGGTTAAAGGCGGTGAAGGGACCCTAGTCTGGCGTGGAGATCCCGATTTAGGTGATGAGGTTGGAGAGGCATGGGTTGGTGTCGATGATTTGTCGGAGGGGTGGTCAAGAGGATCCTTGATGAGAAAGGAATCCTTTCTCCATTGTTGATGAATGACAGCTTTAAGAGCGCAACAACGCTCAGTGTCATGTCCCGGAGTGTGATGATAGTGACAAAATTTAGAGTTGTCGAACCAAGATGGCCTTGATCCGAGGGTTGATAAGTGGGGCGGTATTGAAGGTTGATTGATGATGTGATCGAAAAGAAGGGTGTCATTCCCAAGACATTGGCAAATAGCAACCTTGAGGGCACAACACTGCTCGGTGTCGTGCCCAGGTGTGTGATGGTATGCACAAATGCGAGTGTCGTCGAACCATGGTGGTTTTGGTCCGAGAGATTGATATGGTCTAAGCGGCAGGAGATAGATACGAGAGGACTGCAACAATTGCCGTAACAGCAAGGCATAAGAACCTGCTAATAGGTCTGGATGTTTTGTCACAGTGAGGGTTGGTGACTTTGGTTTGAGGGGCGTAAGAGATGTTGGTCGATGGTTTGGAGGAGGTATAAGTCTGACGGGTTGAAGGAGTAATGGAGGTGACGTGCCGCTATGAAGTATGGGAGTGGGAAGCACTCTGAGTAAAGTGGACGGATGTGGGCCCATGATTGAAGGTAATGACAAAGGTGGGGAAGTATGCTTCCGGTGTGGTTTAGTAGCCTTCTTTGGTTTGGGTTGAGGGCCACCTTTATGCGAGGCGAGATTAGATGTGGGGCAAACACCAAGAGGTTTAATCTCTTTGAGCATGATGGACGCCTGCGTGGGTTTGGACTTAAATGAGGATGGTTCTTCTCTCAATGGAGAAGGGATTAAAAATGTGGGCTCTTTAAGTGGAAAGAGCTCTGGAGTAGTCATGGCTTCTGTGTGTGGTTGGGGAGTCGAAAAGGTATGATCATCTATGGATGATAAGAAGGATGAAGGTGAGGCAGCTGGTGTTGATGTGGTCAAAGCGTCTTCCAATATGGGAGAAGTTGATGGAGGACAAGTAGGAGAAGAAAGTTCTTCGCCATGTGGAGGAGGTATAGGGGAAGAAGGGTCTTCCACCTGTGAAAGAGGTTGGTCAGGGATAAGAGAAAAGATAGTGTCGATCGTGTGTATATCATGGTCTTGAGGGTCATTAATCATGGTTTGGACATTGTCTTGAGTAGGCGGGTGATTAGGAAAGGGTTGCTTGAAGATGTCGAGGTTTTGGTTGGGCGGTGCGTTCGGGTTATCCAAGATAAGATCCCCCTTGTCTAGCATGTCCTGGATGATGTTTTTGAAAGTTTGACAGTGATCCATGTCATGGCCTTTGACACGGTGATAGTTGCAAAAGTGGTTTTCCCTATACCATGCAGGGATAGGTATTGAAGAGTCAAATTGATGTGGTCGGATTGAAGGGAGATTGAGGACCCACTGCTTGACGAGTTTATCCAAGACAGAGGCATATGACTCCCCAATTGGAGTGAATTGACGCTGTATGGATTGACGTTGAAAATGTTTATTGATGTAGTCTAATATTGAAGATGATGGTCGGTTGGTTATTGTTGAAGATGATGGTCTAAAGATGACAGTGTTTGCCGACTCCTTGGATTGAGAGTGGGCAGAAGAAGGTCTGGAAGAAGAATGGTCATTGGTTCTTGCATTGGTGTTACACAATTTGACCTTATCTTCTTCAATGGCCCGGAGTTCAAGCTTTTGGGCCATGGTGAAGGCCTCATCGAAAGTGTGGAATGTTTGAACCCGCAAGGTGGATGAGATGTGACTGGCACATGCTCGGGAAAAGAGCTCAATGAGCTCGGGTTGAGGCAAGGAGAAGGAGAGCTGGTTAATCAAGCCTCTCCAATGGGCGACAAAATTGACTATCGATTCGTTGTCAAATTGCCTAATAGAGTAAAGGTCTGTGATCAAGATTTGTTTAGTGATATTGATTGAGAAATGGTCAACAAATAGTTGGGCGAGTTGAATAAATGAAAAGATAGAATGTCTGGCAAGAGAACTATACCAGTCAAGGGCAGGGCCAGAAAGAGACATAGGAAACGTGCGTAGAAGTAACGCATTATCGTGGGTGATAAGGTAACAGGCATGTCTGAATGCTCGTAGATGTTGTTGCTGGTCCTCCTTACTCTGAAAGCGAGTAAATTTAGGAAGCTCCCAATGGTTGGGGTATGGTCGGATAGGGACAGAAGGATGGATGGGCTCGTTGTAAATCTGGTCATATGAAGAGACATTACTTGAACCGGAGATAGAAGCTTTAAGACTGGACATTTTATCCATTAGCATCTTGATGATGTCTGCTGACAGATTGGCAGACGGAGCGCCCCCTAGGTTGTAAGGTGCTTGAAAGAGGCTAGAAGAGTTGTACGACGTAGTCGGTTGTACCAGTAAGGGTGCAACGTATGGATGACTAGTCGCAGTGGCAGAAGTAGAGGCTAAGGGTGGTTGGGTTATGAAAGTAGAAGGCATAGGCTGACTAGATACCGCCAAAGGAGGTTGTGTGACGGCATTGACAAAAGGTGAGGTAGGCATTCCTGCATATATAGGTGCAAGAGTGTGTGGGGTCGAGACAATTAAGTTCTGATATGATGTAGAACTTGGTTGAATTGCGTGTGGTTGAGGGGGTAATGGAACCCCGATGGAGGTCGGTCTAAAAATAGATGTGGAGGTCAAACTTTCCGTATTGGCCATGGTCGGGTTAATGGTTGAGGCGAGAGGCTGAATCGAAAAGGGTTGGGTGGCGAATGGTGTCGATGTCATCGCCATGTCACCCGAGAGGTCTCGCATTGGGTTTCTCGCGAGATAGTTTTGGAGGGCTGCGGTATTGAGGTCCAAGAATCATGCAAAATCTTGGTCCCCTTCTGGGATGATAGGCGTCTGGGTCAGGGATGGTCTAATAGGAATTCTTTCAGTTTTCGAGTAGAACTCCATTATAGGATTGGTTATAGACGGGGTAGGCAAAAGTGGTTGACGTCTAGTGTGGTCAAGAAGAGCCTTGGTTTGACTACAAGTCAGAACCATTCAAGGCAGGAAGGAAACATCCTCACAAGCTCAAACAAGCAGATAAGAACTAAAAAGAGATGAAGACACAAGCAGATCCTAAAACTCTAGAAGTAAATTATTAAGATTATAGTGGCTTATGCCTTAGAATGTGTGTAGAGGAAGATTGGATTTTGAGTTAGGTCTTAGAAGAAGCAGTCTATGAATGGTTTCAAGTTTTGTTATGGTGCTCAAGAAGTCTGTGTTAGGTTCGATACGCGGCCTGGTGCTAAGGAGCAAGCTCCCCTCACTTCACGATTCTAGTGGTTAGCTAGTTTCGCTTAGCCAAAATATACTTCGCCTATAGTTTAGACTCTGCCAGAGAATAGAGTGGGCTTTCCCCTTGGTGATGAAATCCAAGTGAGATTGCCGGGACGGGTAAGGTATCCACTGGGGGATGAAATCCCAGTCGGGCCTTGTCTCAGGTAAGTTAAAATGTTTGTTTTGTGCAAGTGGTTCGGTCGTGTAACATCAAGTGATCTAGATTAATTCAATATGCGGTTTAATTACTATGTGTGGTCTAAGAGATGTAGGCAATCAGAAATGAATGCAAAGTGTTTTAATGCCCAAGTCGAAATGTTTTGTTCGTATGAAGATGAATGGAGAAAGAGTCGAAGAATATGAGTTTTAGCTAGTCTAGAAGTGCAAGAAAGAAAGAAAAGTTCTTTTTATTTCCTGCTTATGATGTCATTTAAGAAGAGACGAAAGGAGGTGAAAAGGAAGGAACCTAATGCACCTATATGAACGAAAGAAAGAAAGAACCCAAGGAAGGCCCTAGGGTCCCACCGGGCATGCCAGAATGTCTACATGCAAAATTGCTTTCTACATTCGAAGAAGAAATAAGAAACTAAAAGAAATGGTCAAGGTTAGAAGATACCTGATAAAGTCGTGCGCACTGAAATCAGACGTTGGAAGATTCTCCTCTTTGGCTATGGAGGAATGACACCTGAGAAGAAAAGAGATTGAAACATGGAAAAATGTTAGTCAAAGATATGGTGGGCTGTCAGGCGAACGCCCGATCCCAGAAGTACGAAGACTTCCTAGAAGGATATCAACCCACTGATAAAAAAGTAGAATATTGGACTAAAGTAGATATAATGAAAGATAAAATGATAGAAAATAAAATGTGTACCTGATAATGAAGTAAAATGTTCTGTGCAGTCACCGATGTCGGTCTCTGTGGTGCCGGCGTCGGTTAGGGAAAGTGCCGACGTCGGTTAAAGTGCCGACGTCGGTCGGGGTAGTGACCGGTGTCGGTCGGGGCAAGTTCTAGACAGAGTCTGGACGAGTTGCAGAAGGTCTGGTAGAGTCGAGATAGGGTCTGGTCAAGGTCAGGACAAGGTCTAATCAAGGTAATGTCGAGTCTGGACAGGGTCTGATCAAGGTAATGTCGAGTCTGGACAGGGTCTTGGGGTTTTGGTCGAGTCTGGACGGAGTTATGGATTCGGATAGTGGGCAGGGATGTAAAGAAGGGACTAAGGGTTTAGGTCTATGGTTTGAAGATCCAAGATGATAGAAATAACAAACAAATAATAACCAGAAAGAAAAATAAAACAAACAGAGTAAATACTTACCTGTCAAAAGACATGATAAAAACTATGATTGAAGTCGTTGAAGCGTTGCTGTAAGTTGATCAAAGCGAATGCAGATTGGTTGAATGCTGGAGTTGGTTGATCGCTAGAGTTTTTGTGAATGTCAGAGTTTGGGGGTCTGTTGATTGATTGATTAGCCTTTTGGATTGATCGGCAGACACTGATGAAGGCGAGGGGCGGTTCGAGAGACGGTTCGATAACCGTTCGGGAAACCGATTGGGAACCGAATGATAACTGATAACAGATAACGGTAAGGTGACCGACGTCGGTAGAATTTCTGACGTCGGTCGATAAGTGATGGACGTCGGCGACATCGGCTGGGTAAAGACCGTCATCAGCAGATGCACAATGGGGATAGAGTCTGGCTTTAGCTCTGTGCTCATTTTTACATGCTGTCAGGGTCAAGGCTAGTGAGAAAAGTGGTTGACAAGGGTTAAATAGGCGAAGAAGAATAAGACGGGGAATGACCAGGGGAGTCGACATGATTTCAGTGTCTACAACATGTATGCCATATAGAGTATTAGTTATGTTGTGGTCTTCATAACCACTTCTTGGTTGACCATCTTAAGATTTTAAAGCATGCCAAAGAGTGGGTGAAATAAATTAATTGCAAAATTACAAGAAAGTGAAGAATGGAACATATTTTGAGGTGAATAATAAGTTTAATACCTTGAATCAAGTACTTTGAGATATTATTCATGCATCTATAATAGTTTTGATGATCTTTTAATGCTCCAACTCGTATGCAAGAATGTTGGGGAAGTTTTCCTACATTTCCAATACCAAAGGATTGGATTTTTATTGGTTTATATGTGGTTATAAGATTATTTACAGATTTATTACCTTAATATATGTTTCTTAGACATTTTACATCTGTTAGGAACTCAATATATGCTTGAATTATGCTAAGATAGCTCAAATCTCTTTCAAAATTGATTTTCAAGCTTAAAATTACCCCAAAACTAATATGACAACTTGGTGGAGTGTTTTCATGGATCAAAATGGTTGATATGAGGGTTTAATAGGGTGGTTTAATCCTATATCATTTTTTTTAGTCTCATAAAGAAGTTTTTATATTTATGAATGATTGTTAAGAACCAAGATTGCTCTAAAACTCTTCAAAACCCTATTTAGAGAGCATGTAGCCTACAAATTAGAAATTTTGAAGTGATTAGATGATTTATAAAGAATTAATAATGATTTTAATTCCTTATACATGATATAAATATAAATTATACCAATTTATAATTATTATCAAAGGTTTTATACCTAAAAAATGGACTTTGATTAGAAGCATGCATGAGAAATGAGTACCTATAGGCCTACATACTTGAAAGTAATTTTTTGAGTGTTTTTGAAATTTAAAATGAAAATTAATTGATTTAAATATTTATAAGCGGTTAATAAAATAATTTAAAAAAATAATGATCTCTTGAGACCATGTATATCTCAAAATATAATTTTTTTACCAAAATGGCATGCTTGCTACCTTAAGAGATCCTTGATCCACAAAAAGGAACATAACTTGAGTTATCTTGATATAAAACATATTTAATTTGAAATGAATATGGGTGTAAATATTTTATAATTATTTGTGTTGGTGTCATGTTTGTACAGTACCTTAGGATAGATAAAAGTCAAAATTATAGGCCTGTGCATGCAAAAGTGTTGAAAACTAGTTCTCAAAAAGGCTAAAAGTGCTAGAACTCAAGTTTTATTGATCCAAATGCATTGAAAATTTATATGTAGGTGTTAAAAGGTTTTATATTTAAAATAAATTTATTTTAAAACCTTTTGAGTCCATTCATAAAGGAACTAAAGAAGAGATATCTTTCTCTCAAGAGTTTCTCAAGCACTAATGGAGCTCACACCTAAAAATTTGAACTAAGTCATCCTGAAGATCCATGAAAGACATTATGAGATGCATAAAATTATCTTATATCATGTATATTTTTCATTATTTAACATTTAATTGAAGTTTTATAGGTTTTAAAGCATGCTCATGGAGCTTTCAATGTAAAATAAGAATATGAACATGGTCAATAAGTCATCAAACGAAGAGCTAAAGTTGTGAAATATCAATGCACCATCATAATTTACATTAAAAAGAAGAAAAAAAAAAACCTAAATAATATCATAGCTTTCATATATGAAAAAATCAATAAGAATTCAAATCAAACAAGGACTTCTTAAAGTGGAGTTTCATCATGCAAGATTTAAGGAATTGGTTGAAGACAAAGTGGAGTTTCATCATGCAAGATTGGAGTAGTTAGTTGAAGGATAAGTCAAGATTTAAAGTTTAAAAGAAAAATACCAATAAAAAATAGTCAAATTTATTAATCTTTAAAAACTTGATGATTCCAACAAGGACTTCTACACCCCCTCCCAACTTGGAGACTTCAAAGTAAGTAGTGATACATTATAGAAGGAAGATGATTTCAATTGAAGTTAGACTTCAATTATGTTTTGGTTTTCAACCTTAATGAGGGAATTGATGACAATATTTCATGTTTTCCACTCATAAAATGATCCTTTCACTATATGTTCCTAATTTTTCTAAGTAATTTGATATACCTCTCACCTGGTTGTGGCTAAGCCCTGCCAAATTTTAGAATTATAAACACCTTATTGAGAAATAAAGAAATTGATTTTACCTTCTCATATGTTGGTTATTATCTGAAATTGATGAATTAATGATGTAATATGACGATAATTTCAACCTATCCCTGATATATGTTCAAATTTTGTGCACTTTTATATAATAAACTTGATCTTATGTAGGTTGTAGATGCTGTCTCTGAAAGTTTATGTAATTCATGGTTGTGATGAATGTCACTTGAGCTTCCTAAGATAAGTGGTCATCCTTATAGGTAATATTATAAGATGAATACTTTCTAAAAAACACTTATGCCTAAGATTCATTGGTGAATTATGAGTTACATATGTATGAGTGCTCTTTGAACTCATTTTATGTGTGTCCAAACAAGTTGAGGTATTCAATTTTGGTACATCACCCCATAGTAAATCATTGAAGTATAAGAATTAGTTATATATCTCTCTCTCTCTCTCTCTCTCTCTCTCTCCTCTCTCTCTCTCTCTCTCTCTCTCTCTCTCTCTCTCTCTCTCTCTCTCTCTCTCTCTCTCTCTCTCTCTCTCTCTCTTTACATTTTCAAAGAGTAGTTTAGGTGAGGATAAAGGTAATTCATCAAGGGAACCAACCCTCTCTATAGGTTTACTTCCATTATAACACACGCACAACCTAGAAGTGATCCCATTGTGTCAATTGGATGAGGAAGCTTGAAGACCTTCCTTAAGGGTGCAAACTTAATTTGATAATAGTTTTTGACACACCCAATGGGACCATAGATCTTAAAATTTCTAAATATTGGTGCTAGTTTTAGTAATTTACAATAGAGACATTACTCAAGTACTCAATATCTAACGACTCCATAAGCATACAAACATCTTGATAGTAGATTAGTGCAATTTTCATGATAAAAGTTAGAAAAAAAATCATCTAAAAAAATTATTACATATAGTTTTATTGAATTACTAGTGAATTCAATAAAAAGAAAGAGGTTATTAAAATCTAGGCCATACACCAACATCCATCTATGTCAATACATAATAACTTACCTCAGAATAACCCTATATCAAGGCTAAATTTTAGTATGGTTGTCCCTAGAAACCAATTTTTTATTACTTTTGTTGTTGGTATCCCTTTGAATCTTTCCCAATACAATGATATTCAAGCCTAAGCATTAAAAATTTTACCTTTGTTCACTAGAGAAGATCAAACCACTCCTATAGAGCACATTAGAAATGTGGCTAACATATCTTCTATGCATCATGTAATCAAAGAAAATGTAGTTATTATATTGCTTATTATAAGATATAGGCACAGTCCTTTCAATTATATTGTAACCTGGGATGATTTAGGAGTATTCCTTTGCAAATAATTTGAGGATAAATCAGATCACCTCTATGTAGTTGATTAATAGACTACCATTGAGAGATCTCCCCATGAATTAATGGCTGATTTCAACCTTAGGTTCCAAAAGACATGGGATAGGATCCCTCTTATAATTGGACCATCTCTTAAATATGCATTATTATATTTTTTGAGAAGTCTAAGCAATGATATATCAGTGATGATCTAGTCAATAGGTGAAAGGATACTCCAAAATGCATTTGAGGTGGCTATAAGGGTAGAAAATAGCCTTACACAAGTTGGAAAACTTACACCAAAGCCTCATATGCCCATTTTTACATAATCTTGGCCAATTAAACCCTTTCAAGTGCCCATATTAACCCCAATTTCACCTCTATCTAATCAACATGCAACTCTTACTAGATAATCTAGTGAGTTGAGTGAACTAAAGGGTCTTATGAAATCATTTTGGAATGAAATGGTGGCCGTAAAGAGGAAGTTATCTCAACCTAATATATCATATTAGCCTATTTATTAGTATAAATATCACCCTAATAGGCCTCCTTTTCAGAAATACCATTCAAATAAACCTCCATACCAAGGACAAGGAACCATTACACAATCTAGGCCATATACCACTATTGATCCAAGTACTCCATATTATTCCAAAGTTATTGTACCTACTAAAAATAAAATCATGCAAGAAAAATAATGGTGTAATTCATATGATAAACCTCATAGTGAAACCTCTTATCCAAATGGAGTATTGAATCAGGTCTAGTTGTGCAGGGTATGACAACACATCAACTATCACAAATTGAAATTCCACCTGAAAGAGGGGTACATGCTGGTCAAAGACAAGATAATGTTACATTTATAAATTGGTAATAAGGATATCATTGTGCCATGAGTCAATAAATGGATATAAACATGGTGATTATCCTAATAGTATTTAACATAAGAGCTATGAGTAGAACAATAGATGATGTACAAGAGGTACAATTTTTTTTATTTGTCTTATTCATATTATAAAAAGTCTAATGATCCTATTGCATCCCAAAAAATGTAAGAAAATAAGAAAAATTTGTTTGTTAGAGATAATTTATTATCTCAAACTTCTCATACTCAAGATAACACTACTATTCTGAAGGGAAAGGGAAGGGTTAATGGTACTCTTCTTAACATCATAGACCAAATGAAGAAGGCACATGTGAGAATATCAATGTGGGAAACTTCAATTATTTCAAAACAAAATGATTTAATCCAATAAGAACTCTCTAACATCTAAATCGTAGTTGGACTAGTAAGGAAGGAAAGTGTGGTTATCACTAATTCTGGATAACCTGCTAAGAAAGAGGTACATCCTATTAAATAGAAGGTAAAACCAATCAAGGTTGAATTATATCCAAGTAAATATGGTAAATATCCTCTCTTATATATACACATAATATTTTTACACTTTTATCATATACTAATGCTTTCTATCTTGCAAGAACTAATCGAGTCTCTATCTCTCTAAGTGCATGCCCTAAGGGGTGCATTGAGAAAGGGTTAGGAAAACCAATGGTGCTTTGCAAGATTGTTGTCCCTTATTTAAAATTATTACCAATCCAACCAAATCCTAAAACCATTCCCCTAAGATATTACTCCTCTTTTACACATTCCTCTAGTATTTCACCATATTTCGTACCCCTTTTCCTAACCTAAAATCCCTTTCAATAGTTTACATTACTACGTCAACTAGGTTGACCTTGTAATCTTATTGGTGAAACTCATTTAGGTTATAGGTTGGCTCTTGGCTGACCTAATTCATGACCTAGTGAGTTTTTGTCAATAATGATAGTAGGTTAATTGGGTTAACCTTGTCAGTCAAAACTTTTGAAAGGGATTAGATTTAAATCCACCTATATATACAAGATGATTTTGCCATTCTTAGAGAGAAATCAAGAGTTATTATTCATTTTCACTACTTTATAATCTATTCTTCCACCATTATACTTGAGGAGTCCTAACTTAGGCTTTCTACTTGGAGAATCTAGTCTTGTGGAGAAGTCTTGGATGCTTTGACCTTTCTTAGTGATCCTTATAAGCCACAATAACATCTTGAAAATCCCATTTAGACAAGGGAGATATTGAGTCTCGATGGGTTCATATTTTAAGTAAGTATTCTCTAACTTTTCTCCTCTCTTTAGTAGATAGAAATAACATAAGTATTGGCTTTTGAATAATATTACTCTTCTTCTCAATGCATTAGGGTCTTACCTATACATAGCTTAATTTGGATTCTCTTATGGATGTTTACTTTATTTTATTTACTAACCCCCATATTATGCCACAATCTTTGGTGAGCACTAGATTAGACATTACTTTACTTTTTATTAGTATAGTGAATATGAAAACATAGAACTTAGTTAGGGTTATTGCATGGTTTTGATTAATTGGAGGATTTGGAATCCTCCCTAGTATTATTGTTGTGGTAAGAGATCCCTTAATTGGGTTTATTAGATCCATATATTGGTCATGTTCTCAATTATCTATTGTATCCCCAATCAAAAGTGTAACTAGGGTCAGTATTCTTTGATCTAGAATTGATTTGTAGATATGATGTATTTTTGATTGCATACATTCTGGTGAACCCAATGTGAATCTAACCTTTGCAAGTTTTCTTTCATGTTTTTAATTTTTCTATCATTTTATTTATTATTTTTCTATGTTTTCAATACTAGGTTGATAGGGCTAGTATGTTTTTAACTTATGTGTGGAAGTTTAACACATAATCATATAAAAAATGACTTTTATTGTGTAAGTCTTCATCAAATATAGATTATTAGGTTGAACAGGTTGACACATTACTCTTATTCAGCTCCAAAAAACATATTAGGTCAACTAGGATGGTATAGTATTTCATACAGCTTCCATTAAACATACTAGGTCAACCAAGTTGGTATAATCATCTTCACAGGCTTTAACAAATAGTGTATTACAGAACTAGGTCAACCCAATTGACATAGTTGGCATAATTTTCAAGTAAAATTCAAGGCAATTCAACAAAAATTTCACATTCCTCTACATATTTTAACCCACCAAGGTTCCTTTCTCTCTCTCTTTCATTTCATTTCTTCCTTACAATTTTGTTTTGTATAGTTTATAATCTTTAAAGCTATCATCATACAAAAAACTAGGTCAAACTAGTTGACATAGTTCTATATTTTATTTTCTATCTAAAATATTAGGTTAAACCTATCGACATAGTTCTCAATGACCCTTGCCTCTATAGTACAATAGTGATACCATCGACTCTATTTTGTAATGTCTGCATACATTATCACCTGAACTGATATCGTATTGTGTTTAAAATTGAAAATTGATGATTATATGTTAGTAATTACTTCAAATTTTCACTTTTAGTTATTTTCATGCTTAGATTAACTCACATAGTCTAATTAGTTGGTTTTTCAATATACCATTTAGTTGCCCTATTTTTCTATTTCTTGCACACACTACCAAATCACATAATTTGAAAATGCATTTAAACATTTATCTACCCAAGGCCTACCTATTTGGATTTCATCACCAAGGGGGAAGTTGACTTAGTTTTTTGGCCAAGTAAAAATATTTGGTTAATGGTATATATTGGCAAAGCACTTGACACCCTTATCGCTATGGGATTATGAAGTGAGCATGTAGGCCCCAATACCAAGCTTGTACCATTGCCAACATAGATCCTTTTCAACCTAAACATCCTAAAACCATCCACAGATTTATTTCTAGTTCCTTACTTTCAACCAACTTCCCTATCACACTTAAAATAACACTTTATAATGTAACAACATTCATGATGGCCACTTAGTTAGCATTTACTTTTCAAGTTGACTACTTGATCTTTGCCTATTGTATGTTGTATTTTAAAAACTTGCATTGGCTAGCATTGGTGTAAGGTTTTATGTTGTGTGCCTTAATTAGATCATCCTCATTAAACCAATTGATTATGTGTTTACTTCCATTTCTTACTTTCAAATTACATTTCAAAATCTTTCCTTGTTTTTAATACACTATTGTCCTATTTGACATAGTCTCTTATAGACTATTTCTCCTTCCTACCTATAGTACTAAGTCGACCTAGTTGACCCTATGTCCCTTTTACTAGTCAAACTTTAGTACTAAGTCCACCCAATTAACTCTGTACTCTTATTAGACTCTATTTTCCCTAGCTTATAGTACTAAGTCGACCCAATTGACTATGTATTCTTACTTCCTATCCTATCTATCTGACTTAGTTCTCGATTTTTCCTTCTTTAGCATTTTATTCATTTTTCTCAAATCATCATGAAGTCTCCTATTATAATATTATTGGATAACCTAAACCCTTTTAGATACTATATGGGATGTTCATTCCTCCCTCTCTTTTCCTCCCAGGAGAACCCTCACTTTTGGATCACCTCTTCCCCTCTTTCATTTTTGGCTTGTAACATGGTGCAAATCACACCTCAAGATAAAATAGTAGGATCTAATACTTTTTATACCTATCAAGATAATTCTCATATTTAAACCATTCAACACAATATGGGAATAATTGATGCAATTTTCTCTAATAATCAAACTAATAATCCATCTTCCAATAACCCTCCTCCTAATACTAATTTGAGGAGGTTTCCTACAAACACCAACCCACCAATTGATATGAGTCAACTTATTGCAAAAGTCATACAAAAAATTAAAATAATGAAAACTTATAATACCTCTCAAATGATGTAATTTCAACATCATTTGATCTGTATGGATAATTAACCTCTGGCTACCCATCCTGAAGCCAATCTAAATTTTATTCCTTCACCTCTTAGATATGCCTCAGGAAATGTTATTCCTTAACCTATTATGAATTAAAAAATGCTTCAAAAAATTAAAAATGAGCCTTTATCCTATTGGAAAATTGTCAATGATGTCATGGTTATGTCATGGAGGTGTCCAAGTGAGTGGATGAAGTGCCCTATGAGTCTAGTGATAATGACAAAGTGTGGAATGTGTTTGTCCTAGTATGATTGAAGAAGTCTTGGTTGATATGTAGAGTTTATGTACTTAGAGATGATTAGGGATGAGTCTGAGGTATTGAGCATGTGCAAGGGGCCATTTTAGATGCTTCAATATCTGTAGTAGTTCTAATACTTCTTAGTAACTCATCGTATACTTCCTTTACATGATCAATTATTGTAATTATAGCTAGAGAAGAGATGTTATCACATTTTTCATCAGGTTGGTCAACCCACAACTATTTTATAATATTGATTGATGGTTGAGTAGGTGGATATAGATAAATCTATTTTATTTTAAGACCATTAGAGATGGTCATATCTCCTTATCTACAATCAATCAATGCTACTACAGTTTCTAACCAAAGTCTTCCTAGAATAATTGGGTATCCAATCTATTTATTTTTAGTTTGGAGGACAATAAAGTCAATAGGATAATCCTGTGAATCTATAGTCAACATTATGTCTTCAATGACACCTTTTGGTTTGGTAGTAGAATGATCTACCATTTTTAAGATTATGGTGGTTATTTGTGTGTCCTTCAAAGAGAGATTTTACATGGTGTTCATAGTCATCAGATTAATATCAGCTCCTAAGTCTATCAATACATTTGGTATCTCCCACTATCCAATATTTATAGAAATGACAAGTCTTCTTGGGTCTCCATAGGCAAAAACAACTTTCCTACTAATAAATCATCAAGCTTACCATCAACCTGTATGGTCTTAGGATATTATCTTTTTTTTCCTGGTGTCTTGATACATAGACTTTTGATCACCTGATTTACTTCTGGGATGTCTCTGATGGCTTGATAACAATGGAATCTCTATGTTTAATTTTTTGAGTTATTAGATTAATTTAGATTCCTTGTTATTTTGTACATCCTTTAATCTTTCTGGAAAATGCATAGATGCAGTTGTTATGATAACTTCCTCTATTTTTCTAATTTTATATTTGGACTCTTTTTCTTTTTCTAGTTGAATTTGTGGACTTATTTTTCTTTTGGTACTTTTGTGATGATGATCTAAGGTTCTTGCACTATTCTTCTTGATCTAAGATGAATGTCTGCATATTCAATAGCTCCTACCCCCATTATTTCACCCTGTTCATTTAAAAAAACCTATCTATTTTTTGGTTTTTCTACTCATTGAGTAGGTAGTTGAGGCTCATTTACTTATTTTATAGGGGTTTCTTGATTTCCTTAGGGAGCTATTAATGCTTGTTGTTCTTGTGGATAACTTCTTTGGTGTTGTTGATTATAGTTTGAACCAAAATTCTAGTGTTGATTTATCCATGTCTATTGATGGCCTTATGGCATCCATATTTGTTGAAAAGGCTGGGGTATCATCCACTATTATGGCATCTATTTTTGGGTGCCCCATGGTGGTTTAACCCATATTTTTGAAGGGTGCATGCCATTGTTGATAAGGAATTATTTAGCCAAACTATTGATTTTTTTGAAATATTTCTTTGTCTTTGAATGTAATTGATTTATTTTATGGCTTTTGCATTTTGTTTGAATTGATTCTTGAGACCAGGGAGGTGACTACAATTATTTGTGTCATGATCCTTAACATCACATATTCCATAAATTTTAGTTTTATCCAAAGGATAGGCTCTAAGTGCATGTTTCAATTTGTATTTTGGGTAATAAATCTCCAATGGCTTAGTATTGGATTTGGCCTTGGCCTAAAATCCATCCAATGTTGAATTCCACTAGACTAGTATGTCTATTTTAAAGTTTGTTAATTCTTCCTTCAGATAGCTTACATCACTAGATTTTCCCAATTTCCCTCTTCTATAGCTAGGCTTTGTTCTAGAGTAGTTTGTGCATAACCATGTGATTTCTTGGAAATCCAATTTAGTAATATCTCTTTTCCCCATAAGATTCAAAGAATCCCTAAAAGAGTCATCCAATCCCTTAAGAAAAATAGTTTTGATCACTTTTTTAGGTAGCTCATAACCACATCTATTGAGAGCAAAGGCAAACTGATCTAAGTAATCCTCAAGGTTTTGATTTTCATTTTGTCTAATTTTGAAAAAATATTCTTTCCTATTCTTAACCCTATAATAGTCTTGATATTTATCCAAGAATGTTGTTTCTATTTCTCTCCAAGTGTGAATAGAGTTCCCTCATAGCCCCATGAACCACCTCATTACTCCTTCCTTCAAATTAGAAGGAAAAAGTTTTAGCTGTTGGCTATCTAAGGTGTAATCATAAGTTTGATAGAAAACCTTAAACTCAAAAAGAAATTGATTTGGGTCTTTGGTGGATAGACCTCTAAAGGTTGGTAGATTGGCTAGAGAAATATTTTTCATTATTCATTCATAATATTCAAAGAAAATAGGATAAGAGAAGGTCATTTTTGGAGCATTCCTATGAGGGTTATCTACCTGGCTTACATTTTCTCCAATGTCAAATAAATTTCTATTGAGAGGAGGGGGTTCTAGTTGTTTAGTATCTATAATTTTAGCTATTGTAGAAGAGGATTCTTCTTGTCCTTTCACGATATTTTTGAAATATTCTTTTATCTTTTTTGTAAGTTATCTATTTTGTCTGTGATATCTTGATTCTTTCCTGTAAAGTATTAGAATCTTTTGAAACAAATCTACCTTATGAATCTCATGGCCTACTCATATAGTTGATTTTGACAACAGAGTGATTTTATTCTTTTTTTGTATTTTTATGTTTTATGGACTATTAGCCTAAGTTTTTACCTTACTGACATTTAAAAGTGTCCCTAAAAATGACATAAAAAATGATGGGTGTCATTATTACCCTATCATTTAACCAACATATGTTGGTGTCTGTTCTTACTAGGGCAATGCGTAAAGCTATTTACATTAATATAATTTATTGATTTTAGCTTAATAGTACTTATTTGTATGGGTTTTTGAATGTTATGCTAATTTATATATACTTCTAAATTCTAAGCTACTACTTGGAAAAAACTCTCTTTGTAGAAAACATAAATAACTCAATCTAATTTAATTTGTAGAATCTAGAAATGTTTCACACAAATACAAAACAAACTTATTAAAATCACTCTTTTAGAATTAAAAGAATATCAAATCCTCACATACTGACTTCAAGCAATCATAAATCTATATTTCTAGAATCTGAAAGAATGAAATAAATTCTTATGCTGGAAGTAACAAATTAACTATTCAGTCTATCCTGTAGGTTTCAATCTGAATTATATATATATATATATATATATATATATATATATAAAATTAAAAAATACAAAATAAACTTATAAATAACAAATAAATCTCCTATCTCCTTTGGGAGTGGGCCCTTGCTCACCCTCAGATCCAGGTTCAAATCAACACAGATCTAAGATATTTCTTTAACACATTGATTGAGAAAGAAAATTGTTGCAATACTTTGTATTTTAGAAAATCACCAAAATTACAATATCTCTATATGTAGGTGTAAAATTTATAGATCTAATCATGGATTTATCTATTTATTCTATACAAATAAATTGTTTATCCCTACATCCTAGGTAATAACTTAATTGATTTGAAACAGGAAGATATTCTAGATAGATTGGGTGATATAGTTAAAATAGAAAGTCATTGTAATGAGATATTTAAGGAGTTAAAAAATCCACATATAAAAATTACCATGCCTAACTATATCAATCAAATATTTAGTTATATTGATACTCATATCTTTTATCTTCATCATTACAACCTAGATTAGCAACTCCCAAAATAGAAGACTAAATAGAAATAGATAACTATTTATATACATGTACAGAAATGGAAATGTCAAAAAGAGTCCTCTAGATTATCATGAAGAAGTTAAAAAAGCTATTTGAATCATTTGGAATATACTAAGATCAATTCTAGAGTAAAATGGGTCAATCCATAGCAAAATTGGTACAATCCATAACTTTTTGTCAAAATCTGTAGCTGACTATCAAAATTCGTAGCTGACTATTGAAATTGCAATTGACTGTCAAAATACATAGCAAGATTCAAAATCCATAGCTAGGTTTCAGATATTTCATTCTTTATCTTGGATCCTCCTTGTCTTCATGAAATTTTGTCAAAACTCATATTAATATTACTATTGCATGTACATGTCAAAATGTGGAGCCTAAAACATGCAAATGTTAGAACAAAGTGAAAAGAAGATATACTTAAACTTTACATGAGTTTATATAGATAAAAGCATCTATTTTCTACCTTATGAAAATTCTAAATATCAAGGTTACATACAATTCTCAACCATTTGACATATTTAAGGTCATACACTATAGTAATAAAGAGTCATTTTATAGACTCATCATCTTCCCACCACCTTACCTCTTACAAGTCCCTTTTGAAAACTATATCCTCAATCTCCATAGTTATCAACTATCTGTTGCAAATTAAGACTCAAATCTAGATGGAATACTAATTTCCTTGAAGTATCCTCTAATGATGATGAGTGAAACCCATATCCCTTTACATAAAGTAAAGCTAAATGTCAAACTATTCCTCATACTACAGTCCTATATTCTACCATGGGGATATAGGAGAAATTAGTAAGGAGGTTCAAACCTCATTCCTATCCATGGATTTCTTCCATCCCTTTGTAAAACATCTAAAATTATCTACACACTTTAACTCTTCTCAAAGACCACTAAATGGTGGTGGGTGACAACACTTCTCTTAGTCTTAATGGAACTGATAGCATATGCCAATATTGTCTACAAGACACCACTACATCATAAAAATTATGATGAACAAACAAATCAAACTTTAGAAGGCCATACTTTAAGGTGGAAAGATAATGATCACAAATTCTTGGCTATTGGTAAAACCTATGAAATATTTCTAATATTTATTTTGCATTACCAAATTAAGGCCTAATGCATAAACCAACATCTTGTGAAATATTAAAGTGATCATTATATCTTTCCTACCAAGAAATTTGATTTCTATATATATACAATATAGCTCTCATCTAAAGTTCTCCCACAAATAGATTTACCAAGAAATCATTTGTATTAACTAGAATAATGTCACACAAATAAATCTCATAAAGTAGATCTTCCTTGTTAGGAGTACCATTTTTGAATACTATCATGAAGTCATGATTGGTATTTATCTCATGTGGTAAATCACAAGATATCTATAATAATTTCCATCTGAAGAACTGTTCATGTAAAAATAGACTATATGTAGAAAAAGGGACTCAATAGGATAACAACTTTTCACTTAACTGATAGGTAAACTAAAGAGTTTGTTTAACCATTTCTTTTTTTTTGAACTTGAGTTAGTTATTCCTACATTTTCTATTTGTATTTATTAAGAAGATAATTTTACTTCTTAAGTAGATGATTTTGTCTCTTCATTTCTTCAAGTTCTGAGCAGACTTGGTCCCATTGGTTTTTTACTTCTAAAATAGACAAAGTAGTATAACAGCCTTGTTCTACCATGGCCTTAGGATGAACATGATAAGATATAGAACCTATTTGGGTTCTTAGGTTATCATTTTTCATTTCAAATTTTAGAATATTCCTCCTTAAATAAATTTTATCTTCCTCAAGTGATTTAGTATGGCTCCATACATCAATTATTTCATCTTCTTCCTCATCCACTTTCTTTAGTGATTGCATTTCCAAATTTTTAATTTGTTTCATTAAATGAAAAATCACAAAATCTTTGTTTTGAAATGAAATAATTAGTTTATCTATATCCTCTACATTTTGTTTAATAGTGGCTTCTATCTAATATAAGGCTAGATCATGTTGTAGTTTTATATCATCTCCTCCTTTGAAGGTTGACCCTCCTCTTAATTCATGGGGGATTTTCCTTTATCCCTCATCTACTATGTAAGAGAACTATGAAACTCATCAGGAATAGTGTTAACAAAGTCATCACTAAAATCTTCATGTGGAAAATTTTTTTCCTCCTCTTCTCTATTCTAAGCTTCACTAGTAGTGATTGTTAGGTTTTGTCTCAAGCTATCTATTATCTTTGTAGTAATAGTCTCATCACTATCAACTACTAGGATCAATCTTATTCTTCTCTTAAGAGGGGGAAGAGCTTCTATATGTAGAGTTTCTTGAGTTTTCAGGTAGGAGGTAGGGTCTTTAGAAGACTCTTCTTCAACAATCTGAATGGGTTTTTAGATATGAGTATCTTGAGAAACATATTGCTGGCTCCTAGTAGAGGATCAAAGTCAAAATTATCTACTCATTAGCTTAGGAAGAGAGACCATATGAGGACTTAGGGTTTGTAATAGAATAGTATTGGTTGTGGATCTTGTGTTGCGGGTGAATTTAGAGGCAATTTATTTAGAAGAAATTATTGGTGGGGTTTTTGAACTAGAGGCATGCATGTGTGTAGGAATTTGTTTAACAAATTTAGGGGTTTTATTTTTCTTTCCTTCATGGAAGGTATCCCAAGTTTCTTGATTTAAATTTTTTGGTAATAAATCAGTGTAGAATATAACAATAATTACATTTCTAATTTATCTAATTATTTATCTTTTTCACCTGTCTAAAATATATAAATAAATAGGAAGAAATATAACTTATCTAGAAATAGATTGAGATAGATGATATAGAGGTTGAAAATGGTTGTGTAGGATGGGGAATGTATCATAAACCTAAATTTGGATTTCATTCAATGAAAGGATAAGATCACCAAAAAGTAGATACTTTGGTATATGATGTTGTTGTCCATTCTTGCTGCTATTACCAAACTAATTACAATGACTTGAAACTTTTTGGGTAGTTGTGTTGTACCTATGTGATCCTACCTATGAAAAATCATGCATTATTTAATGACAAAACTAACTTTAGATTTTATTTTGTCTTCAAACCCTAATATTTCATCATGCTTGATAAAATTATTATTGAGTCACTCTATAAATAGGAGCATTAGTGTGTATTATGTACTAAACATGTAATCCAAACCCCTTGTGTGGGCACATTGCCTACATACCAATACTCTAAAAATGTATCAAGCCATATGTAGTTCTTTCACTTAGTGTGCTTTGTGAAATAGTGTGATGCATATGGAAAATGCTAATTTGATAGTGTTTGAAGTGGATAGGGATTGGTATGAGGGTTTGAGTATGTTTGTAGCTGTGTTGGATGATTATATGCAAATAATAGGGAAGTTTGCTTTAGTTCTTTATTTGTATTCTTGCTTGCTTTTTAAGTTTGGTCACATCCTTTATAAATGAACTTTGAGTGGACTTTTATACAGAAATATTAGTCATGGGTCATATGTATTCATGCTAAGTTGACCTAGTTAAGGATAAGGTTTAGATGAAAATGATAGTTTGGTCTCAAAGTACAAATGGATAGGAGCACTAAAAATAAGACACTTTGGGGTTTGACACTGTAGTTTGAATTTGGTGCTCCTATCTTTATAGGCTCAAGACCTAGGGTAACAAGATTAACATAGGGAATATGGTTTGGCTAAGGTGAAATTAGGGTTTAGAAGGTTCTGGATGACTGGTAATGAGAAAAAAGATGTCCATAAGGGTCATAAAAGTATGCAAAAAAGACTTATGGATGGGGTCTCGTAAGCCACTCATAAACTACCAATTTGGATATTTTATATGACTATATTTGCCTCCTCTTTATTCTAGTGATATAACAAAGTGAAATACTAAGATAAAATAAAAATAGAAAGCATACCTAAACTTACTTGTAAGGGTGAAGCCCATGAAGATGTGTGATGCTCAGTGTATATAAAGAGAGCATAGTGTGAAGCATAAATCTACAAAAGAAAGCAAGGAATATATCAATTATTACTAGACACACTATGTATAAAATAAGAACATACAAAGGTTGGGTAAAAGAGAGAGGAAAAAGAAGGAATAAATGCACTTCATTAGGTATGAAAACCAATAAAAAACCTGTTGTGATGTTGATTGATGCCAAGTGATATTGAGTGATGCTAAATGATGTTGGGTATGTGTTGTACTAAGAGTATTATCATGAACAAAGTTGAGTACTCAATTCTTTGAGGGTAGCTCAAGAATACAAAATTTGGCCCTTAGGCTACATCATCACCCAATAAGTGTAGCTATGTGATCATGCACATGTTAATCAATGTTTGAACTATTTGTCCAATCCCTTTGAGGAGGTGGCTCAAGAATACAAAGGCTAACTAGTCCTTTGACTCCATCATTACCCACTAATTATGAACTATGAATCGATACTGGTATGAATGTGTGTCATATGAGATGGCTCATGAATCCCATGAATTATATATAATATGAAAATGTGTCATGGATAGTTGAATGCATACTAAGAACTAGGCCAATGTTGGCCACTCCAAAATGTGGAGATTAGGTTTGTATGAAAGCCACTCTAAAACTGAGAACCAAGCTTATATTAAAGCCACTCGAAAATGATGCCAACCACCTATAGATAGAATAAGGCATGAAACTAATGAGAATAATTGGGTAATATAATGAACTATAAAGAAAATAAGGCAAATTTTCCATGCACATTACCTCCAATCACTAGTTTTTGTAACATGGATTATGATCTGGAACCTGTATGAACTACCCAATCTAAAATTAGAAGTAAGATCCATCATACCATGCATGATGCCCCCTTATATCTATATAATATGAGCAAAACTATGCTAAAACTTTTTATTTTGAACTAAACTATAAAAAATATAATTGACCTTACCTTTTTGTCTATTTCTATTTTTTTTGGTTTTTTGGCTATTTGGATAGGAGCACCAAAAAGTGGACACTTTGGTGTCCAACGCTATTGTTCAATTTTGGCACTCTTGTTATTTACTATTTTTTATCATTGTTCTATATTCATCACTATTTTTTTGGTCTATTCTACATGTTTTAAACTTTGATTGCTATTCTGAGTGTTCTAAAAAATGATTTTTGACTGGTGGAGGGATTTGATCTCTTTGACAAAACCCTTATTTATTACCTCCTCTTCTGAGGGTAGGAATTAAGACCCTGCAATGACTGCCCTCAAAAGAAAGAGCCTTGTAAGTATGTTATGCTATGAAATACATGATATAGTAATTATAATCCAAAAGATGTCTCAAGATATAACATAGTTTGTATTGGAGAGTGTTAGATCGACAAGGGTATGCTTAGATAGATGTAAGAATGTAATAACATCTGGAATATAATAAAATGAAACTACAAATATGGTTATTTGTGAAGGAGGGATGGAGCATGATGTCCATCATGGTAACTAAGAAGTTAAGATAATACATTTTGTGGATCATGGCATTGCAAACAACTAAGAAGCAAACAAGCAAACAAACACACAAGGAAAGAAGAAAAAATTATAAAAAAGAGTCTAAGGGGCCAAGAAAATAAGGTACATAGGTACATGTCACTTAAAATAGGAAATAAAACATACAAGGCATGTTTAAATGCCCACATACACATACAATTGCTAACAAGCAAGATTGGTGCGAGGGCCACAAGCACATACAAGAGTACAAGTAAAGGACATTATAAAATGTCCTAAGACACACACAAGTAATAGAACAAGAACTGAGAAATTAAATCACATCTAGCTACTCAAATCAAGAAAGGAAATTATGTAAATTCTAGAGATACTAACTCATCTAACTAATCAAAGCAAGAAAGGAAAGTATGCAAAACATGGAGTACAAGACTAGGTAGATGATAAGAAATACACACGTGATATATAATAGTGAGTATTGATATAATAATCTATGTAAGCTAGTAAGTAATGTACATCAACATGATAACTAGAGTGTGTGGTGTAGGAATGACATAACCTGGATGGTGTAGTCATGTAGAAGATGCCCTCAGTGGGTAGATATGTCGATGTATGTCTTGAATGTAGAAGTAGGATTCCCCCTAAATAGGTAGAGTGAAGCAATCAAGGATATGGGTGCCACTGCACATACTCAAATAATATCAAGTGAAGCATGGTAATGTAGATAAATTGACAAATAATAGCATAGAATAATAAAATGTAAGTCTAGAATGGTAGTAGAAATATAAAGCATGAATAATGCATACAGTTGAAAAGTATTTTTGGTGTTTTAAGTTATTTTAATGTTTTATTTTATTTTAACATGTTATATTTTTTTTGGTATTTTGAAATATGCTATGTAAAAAAAAGCAAAAGTAACACTATGTACAAGTAAGAGAAAATAAACTATATACAAGTAAGCTGAGAAGAAATGATACTAACCAATGAGTCTTAGAAGAGACTCCTTGTCATGGTGTCCTGTATCAAACAAAGGAATCATAAGGGAATGGATACCAATATTAATCTAAATATTTAGATTCATTTTTAGTATCTAGGAAATCATAATAACCTATATTATTCTACTCATCATTATCATCTTGATTTTGAACTAATGGAATGCTAATGTTGACTTTTGTTATATCTAGATCTTTTCCTTTGATAAATTATGTCTATGAATGATTTGCCTTAGGATGTTCAATAAATACCAAATATTGGTGACAAACATGATCAACTGCTAGAATAGGAGTAGTGATGCCTTGAGCATGCTTGCCCAACCCTTGATTTTGATAATCAAATTATTGTAGATATTTTTGACCAAAACCATACTACTTTGAAATTTGAACCTCATTTTGGAGAATTAGCTTTGCATATTTTTCATGCTTTACCTATGCTTGTGGTAATTTCTTGATTATATTTAATATTTGATCCTTTTATTGTTCTAATTTATGCGTTAGTAACCCTTTTTGTACTGTTTATAAATTTGACCCTTTGTGAATGTGTTCTTATGTCATTGTGAATTTAGTGACTAATTTACCTTGTATAGGGTCCTCATTAGCAATTATCTATTTTATATGTTTTTTTAATGCCAAACATGAATTTGTGTAATGCCCATGCATTCTATGATATGCACAATAATATATGGATATTCTCACTAGATGTAGAGGAGGTAGTTTGATCAACTTAGATTTAATAATTTCTCTTAGTACCTCATTTGAACTCTTATTTGATCTTTGAATGATTTTTGAATCACTAGTTGTAGATTTACTTTGTTGTGATTTATTATTTTGATATGTAACATTTCTTGCAAACAATTGACTAGGTGAAGGTGCATATACATGATTGACATTAGGGTGCCTTTGAGGATTTTATATTATAATATAATGTTCTAATTTTGTGATCTTTTTATGTAATATCTAATTATGTGTGTGTATATATAAAATTAACTTGCTCATACTGGTGATTTGATCCCTTAGAGTCCCACAAGTGCAAACCCTAGTTGATTTCGATTGAACATGTAAGCACATATGTTAAAGAGGGCTTGAAGAAGCTATAGGATGAATGAATGCATTAGGAATAATAGTATAGGCTGCCTCACCTTTTGGAGAGGTGATAACATGGATCTAGTTAGAGGTAAAGTAGCTATCATCCTTTTAGAGGAGAGGAGGAGAAAAAAATTATTTCCTGTTTATAAAATATGACATTGAAACTTGACAGGTGGTTGTTATCTTATGTAGTGGATCCTCTAAGTATGTAAGGATTTTATTCTTAATTTAATTACACATAATAGAGAGATAACATGTTTAATAAGTAATAAAATATGACATATATTTGAATTAGTCTTAAAATAACATGTACATAAATATTTATGTTAGTTTTGAATTCATGCCAAATGAAAGGAAACAAGCATGCAAGAGTAACTATAAAACTTTGCATAAGTAAATAATGATTACTAAAATTAGAATATTCAACCTCATGTGTAAAACTCAAAATTTTAATTTTGAAACCCTAGGCTAGGGTTTGAAAATACTGGGACCTAGTATAGGCAATTAGGGTTAAAAGAAATAATTTTTAAAATTACTATGGTGAATTTTTAAAATTAAATGTGAAATTATGATTTATATATGTAGGTAAAAAATTATAAAAATATTGTTAAAATAAGAAAAGAATTTTCCCTAGGGTTTTTATGATTTTTGTGCACAAACAAAGTAAGTCGGGTTCACCAAATGATTTAAATTTTTTAGAAATAATGGAGTTTTATTCCTATTTTTAGTTAAGGGTCTAGATTAATAAATCAGTCTAGAATATAAAAATAATTACAGTCCTAATTTATGTTATTGTTGATCTTTTTCACCTTTCTAAAAATAGTAATAAATAGGAAGAAATATAATTTAGCTAGAAACAAACTAAGACGGATGATACAGAGGCTAAAAATGGCTATGTAGGATTGGGAAGGTGTTGTAAACCTGAATCTAACTTTCATTTGATGAAAATATAGGAGCACCAAAAAGTGGATGCTTTGGTGTCCAACACTATTGTCTATTCCTACTACTACTATCCAAATTGATCATAGATACCTAAATTTTTTTGGGTTATTATGTTGTACCTATGTGAACCCACCTATGAAAAATTGAGCACTGGTTGTTGATGGAACTCACTGTAAAGCTAATTTTTAATTCAAACCCTAATCCTCCATCATGCTTTATAAAATGATATTTAAGTCACTTGAGAAAGGGGGGGTTAGTGTATAATATTTAATGAACATGTAATCCAAACCCCTTGTGTGGGCACGTTGCCTACATACCAATACTCTGTAGAGGGATCAAGCCATATGTAGTTCTTCCACCTAGTGTGCTTTGTGAAATAATGTGATATAGATGCAAAATGACAATTTGATAGTGTTTGAGGTGGCTAAGGACTGGTATGAGGGTTTGAGTATGTTTTCATTTGTGTTGGGTGACTATATGTAGAGAATACATAATTTTAACTAAGTGGTTTATTTGTATTCTTGCTTACTTTATAAGTTTGGTCACCTCATTTATAAATAAACTTTGAGTGGACTTTTATAGGGAACTATTGGTCATGGGTTAGATGTATTCATGTTAAGCCAACCTAATTAAGGATAGGGATTAGATTAAAATTACTATTGGGACTCGAAGTATAAATGGATAGAAGTTCCAAAAATGATACACTTTGGGGTCTCGCACTATAGTTTGAATTTGGTGGTCCTATATTATAAGCTTAGGACCTAGGGTAATAAGATTGGCATAGGGAATATGGTCTGGTTGAAGTGGAATTAGGGTTTAGAAGGTTCTGGATGATTGGTAATGAGAAAAAATGTTTCTATAAGGGTCATAAGAGCATGTAAAAAGGAGCTGTGATTGAGGTCTTGCAAGCCATACTCAAACTGCCAATTTGGATATTTTATATGACTACACTTCGATTTTATTTTTTTGCTTTAGAAAGCGATGTTGAATAATGAGTTGAATCAACCCATGATCGCATATGGTAGAAGGGTTTTTTGCACACCTCATGGCTATAACCTAAATAGATCCTAGGAGGAATGAGGGAAAATTTATCTTATGTTGAGGTTTCTAAACACCATATCTTAAATGAATTAACATTATTAACACCAAATAACTCAACACACTACATTGTCCCTCACATGTTGAATATTTAATGATCTGAAAGGAAATTAACCTCCATGGTTCAGGTAGACACTCTTTGCTAACCCCTTTTATTCTCCATTTGACATATTATATGAAAATTGGTGTGGATTCTCCTTCACTGCTAAAAATTCTATCAAGATCATTGAATGAAGATCTCCCTACTATTCGAGCTCCTTCATCTAGAATCCTTGATAATTTATTAAGGAATTGCTTGTAAAAGGGTATTTGAACACCTCAGGCTAAGGAGAAATTAGGTTTCAGATGGACAAATTATGTTACCAATGCCTCATCAAAACCTTGGAATTTGAGAAAGAAGTTGAGCCATCTAGTTGTATCTAATATCTTTTTTACTGATTCATTTTCCAATAGCTCCCTTGCATTCTCTAGTTCTAATTTCTTTTTCAACCCCATTTTCAAACTCTAGGTTTACATAGAACACAAGTGATTTTTCACCCTAATTTTAAAAGGGAACTAAACTATGCTTGCAAAATGATTAGATAGAAATAATATCCCTTGAGGGTTTAGACTACAAACATTACTCAAATCATGTTAATTAGTGATGATAATATTAATTAAAAGTGATGATTGCATACTTTTTGTTTTATTTCTTTGAAATCATTCCACCGTCAATTCCTTTTAACCCTCACTTATTATCTTTTTATAAATGACACATAATTATAATGATTGTCATTATGAGACAATTTTCATGATAAGAAGGGGTATTATCCATAACACTTGCTTTAAATTTTTAAAATATGATCTTGAAGTGACTTTTTGCTAACATTATGAATCCTGACCTCCCTATATCAGCATATGAGAATATTTTATATGAATTGTTGAACACATGCATGCAATGATAGACATCTAAAATTAACACTTAGAAGAAAAATAAATACTTTACCTTATAAATCTCAGTATTGCCCTTATCAGTCTTCCTTATCTATTCTTTCATAAATCAAATTGCATGAATTAGTCTTTAAAAAATAGTATAGTAGATAATAACATTAAATTTATTGCTTTGAAACCAATTGAATTTTCTATTTCTATTTTTTATCCTTAACCAACCACTTGTTGGTTTTCTAGTCAAGGCTCATTATTTAATGAATGAACAACCATTTCTTAACATGACTGTCAATAATGTTTGGAAAGATTTTAATTGTTGAATTTATTATTATTATTATTTTTATTTTTGAAAATTTTTCAGAGAAGAAGGGGATCCTCTTCCTTTATTTAGGCTAATTTTGTCTTCAAAGATCAATTACCATGGAAAACTTAAGTTCTTCCATGGCACCAAACTCATTTTGTACTAACTGAATAAATTCCTTTTTACTGGTAGGTTCTTGATATATTTTTAGATAATGTCCATTGACAAGAAGTGTTTTTTGATTTCTATCTATAAGCAATAACTGTACTGAACCGTTATAAAAAATATTTGCTATCTCAAATGGTCCTCACCATCTAGTTTGGAGCTTAGCTTTGAAATGTTGATATTTGGAATCATATAAGAGTGCCCAATCTCCTTCTTTGAATTTCCTTTCTTTGATATGCAAGTCATGCCATTATTTTCTCTAATACTATGTCATTTTTATCTAATTCAAGGCTTTTGTCCTCATCTCATCCAATTAATTCAACTGCAACATTCTTTCTTTTTGTGCTTCATCCAAATCAATCCTTACTTCTAATGTAGTCCTCAAAGTTTGCATTTTAAATTCAATTGAAAGAAGAGGTTTCTTACCATATACCAACTCAGATGGTGAAAAACTAGTTGTGGTCTTCCACATAGTGTTTTATGCTTAAACAACTTCTAGGATTTTGGCTGCCTAATTCTTCTGGCTGCTACTAACTATCTTGGTAAGGATGTTCTCCAATTATCTATTAGTTACTTATACTTGTCCATTTGCTTGAGATGGTATGGTGAAGATTTAAGATGGTTGACTTGGTAGATATTCATGAATGCTTGAATCATATTGGACATGAATTATGGTCCTTGATATGATACTATCTCCCTTGGTGCTCCAAAATGCTACATGATCTTGGAATAAAGAAAGTCTACTACTACCTCTTCTCTTATAGAATAAAAATCTTGAACTTCAACCCATTTGGTTACATAGTCCATATATACCAACAAGTATTCTTTAACTTGTGAAGGTGTATTTATGGGCCCAACAAAGTCCATACCCCACTTGTAAAAAGGTTATATAACTACTTGTGGATGAAGAGTCATCTTAGAGGATAATGTAGGTTTCCTCATTCTTTGACATACATCACATTGCCAAACAAAGGTCTTTACCTATTTGTGAAGAGTTGGACAAAATTATCTAGCTCCAAATATTTTATGTACCATATTTTTCACTAAGTAGTGTCCTCCTCCAAGTTCATCATGATATACACTAATGATATCAAACATCTCATTCTCCTTCACACACCTATGGAAAACATGATCAGGTCTAAGTTTAAATAGTATATCATTAATCCATTTATAAGAAGAACTTATTATAATTAAACATTTATTTTCCCTTTTGGTACATTAAGAAGAAAACTTCCTTGTAGCTAAATTTTTTTCTATATATGCAAACCAAGGTGTTTATGTTGAAACAAAAAATAATTATTCATCCCAAAAGTTGTCTTCTATAGATTATTCTTCATTTTCATTATGTAATTTGGAAAGAAAATTAACAACCACATTGAATTTTCCTAACTTATCAATAATTGTTATGTTAAATTACTACAATAACAACAACCATCTGAAAACTCTTCCTCCTACTAATGGCTTATTCATCAAATACTAGATAGTTTCATGATAACTATACACAAATAATTTATAGACAATAATATAATGTCTAAATGTTTTCATGGCATAAATCATAATAAGGAATTCCTTCTCGGTGGTTATATAATTTCTTTCAGTTGAAGTTAAGTTATTGCTTATGTAATATATGTCATAAACATGTATATTTTCATCTTCTTCTCCCAAAATGGCTCCCATAGCATGATTAGATGCATCAATATAATTATGAAAGGGTTGTGAACAATTAGGTCCTCTTAAGATTGATGTAGTACTAATATTTTCTCTGATGGTTTCAAATTCTTATTAACAGGTTCAATTCCAAACAAATTCACTTTCTTTTGTAAGAGCAAACATTGGAGTAGTAATCTTGCTTAAATATTTTATGAGTCTTCTGTAATACCCTGCATGTCCTAGAAAACTCTTAATGTCAGTCTAATTTTGAGGAATAGGCAAGTTTGAAATGACTTCAATTTTCTTTGGATCTACTTGGATTCCTTTTGCAAAAATATGATGTCCTAAAACTATGCCTTCTTCCACCATAATCAAACATTTATCATGACTTAGAGACAAATGGTGTTCCTCACATATTTTTAATAATTTTGAAAGATTACTTAAAATTTCATCAAAATATTCCTCATGAACAGTCAAATCATCTATATAAACTTTTATACAGTCATTGGTTGAGTTTAAAAATATGGCTAGAATAGCTCGTTGAAAATTGGTAGGTACATTACATAAACCAAAGGGCAAGACCCTATAGGAAAATGTCCCTCATGGGAAGGTAAAAGTTGTTTCATCTTGATATTTAAGTGACACTTGTATTTGGTTGTATCCATTAAACCTATCTAAAAAAGAAAAGTATGTTTTTCCAGTCAGATTATCAAGTACTTGATCAATGAAGGGTAGAGGGAAGTAGTCTCTCATTATTACTTTGTTTATCTCTCTATAGTCTACACATACTCTATATTTACCATTTTTATTGAGAACAATGACTAAGAGAGAGACCCATTGGCTATGAGAAATGGGATAAATAAATCCTGCTTCTAGCAGTTTCTCAATTTTAGTTTTTACAATGTCTTTTAAGGTAGGATTAATTATTTTTTGAGGTTGACTTATTGGCTTAATATTATCTATGTAAATATGGTGTGTAGATATGCTTGGATGAATTCCTATCATATCTTGATATTCCCATGAAAAATATTGAGTGTGATCTCTGAGTGCATCAAAAACTTTCATTTTATGATCATTTGTCAACCTACTATTTATGTTGAGTGTCTTCCTTGGTGCCACTATGATTTGTTTAGTGCCTGGATGGGAAGAGTCTATTTGTTTGAATTCACTCATCAATTAATTTATAGGACAAGGATGTAGGAGTATTACATGAAATGTAATAGCATATTTAACAAAATTTTCTCTTGTGGGAATGACTCCAGCTAAAGGACAACAGAAGGCTATAAGAAATAAGTAATTGATTTCATATGCCCATTACATCACACTATTTTGAATGTATTTATAATCATATAATGTATTTGAAGAGGTGGAAGAGGATGAATGATTAGAATAATATGAAGTGCTACTTTGAAAGGGTCTTCTATTCAAATCTATAGCTAGTCTGTTGTAATCCATAGCTAGTTTGTTGTAATCAATAGTTGGTCTGTCAAGATCCATAGTAGACTATTAAGATCCATAGCTAGACTGTCAAGATCCATAATAGTTCTAATAATTGTTAATAACTCATCATCTACTTCCTCTACATGATTAGTTATTGTAACCATAGTTAGAGAAGACATGCTATCACATTTTTCAACAGGTTGGTCAACCCAAAACTATTTGATTATATTAATTAATGGTTGAGTAGGTGGATATAGAGATATCCATTTTTATTTAAGACCATTTGAGATGGTCATGTTTCTTGATCTACAATCAATCAATGCTACTACAGTTTCTAACCAAGGTTTTCCTAGAATCATTGGGTATGTAATCTATTTGTTTTTAGGTTAGAGGACAATAAAATCAAAAGGATACTCCCATGATTATATAGTAATCATTATGTCTTTAATGACACCTTCTAGTTTGCTAGTTGAATGATCTACCATTTTTAGGATTGTGGTGGTTGGTTGCATGTCCTTCAAAGAGAAATTTTACATAGTATCTATAGTCATCACATTAATAGCAACTCCTAATTCTACCTATACATTTGGTATCTCTTGTTATCCAATATTTACATTAATGATAGGAATTCTTGACTCTCCATATTTGGGCAAAATTAATTTTTCTGCTAATAAATCATAGAGCTTACCATCAACTTGTATGGTCTTAGGATATTGTCTTTTTTTGCCTAGTATCTTGATACATAGACTTTTGATCACATAATTTAATTTTGGGATGTCTCTAATGGCTTTTAACAATAGAATCTCTATGTTTAGTTTTTTATGTTCTTAGATCCATTTAGATTCCTTGTTGTTTTTTACTTCCTTTAATATTTCTATAAAAGGCATAGATGGAGGTGTTATGATAACTTCCTCTATTTTTCTAGTTTTCTCTTTCAACTCTTCTTTTGATTGAATTTGTGGACTTGTTTTTTCTTTTGGTACTTCTATGATGATGATTTGAGATTCTTGCATTGTTCTTCTTGATCTAAGATGAATGTTTGCACATTTAATAGCTCTTAACCCCATTGATTCACCCTGTTCATTTACAAAAACCTATTTATTTTTTGGATTTTCTACTGGCTAAGCAGGTAGCTGGAGTTGGTTTACTTATTCTATAGGGTTTTTTTTATTTTCTTGGGGAGCCATTAATGTTGGTTGTTGCTGTCATTGTGGGTACCTTATTTGGTGTTGTTGATAATAGTTTGGACCATAATTCTAGTGTTGATTTATCCATGAATTTTGGTGGCCTTGTGGCATCCATATTTATTGGAAAGGTTGGGGCATCATCCACTATTTTGGAATCCATTCTTGGGTGCCCCATGGTGGTAAAACCCATATTTTTGGAGGTGCATGCCATTGTTGATAAGGAATTCTTGAGCCAAACTATTGATTTTGTTGAAAGGTATTTCCTTTTCTCTAAACATAATTTATTTCTTGTATGGCTTGTGCATTTTTTTTGAATTGATTCTTGAGACTAGGGAGGTGACTAAATTTTTTTATGTCATGATCCTTAGCATCATATATTCCATAAATTTTAGTTTTATCCAAAGGACAATCTCTAAGTGCATGTTTTAATCTACATTTTGTGTAATAGATCTCCAATGGCTTAGTATTGGATTTGGCCTTGGCCTAAAATATATCTAATGATGAATTCAACTAGACCAGTATGTCTATTTTAAATTTTGTTTATTCTTCTATGAGTTGGCTTACATCAATATATTTTCCCAATTTCCCTCTTTTATTGCTAGGTTTTTTTTATAGATTAGTTTATGCATAACCATGTGATTTCTTGGAAATATAGTTTAGTAATATCTCCTTTCCCCATAAAATTCAAAGAATCCATAGAAGAGATATCTGAGGTGTAATCATAAGTTTGATAGAGAATGTTAAACTCAAAATGAAATTGATCTAGGTCTTCAATGGATAAAACTCTAAAGGTTGGAAGATTGGTCGGAAAAATATTTTATATTATTTGTTCATCATATTTAGAGATAACAGGATAAGATAAGGTCATTTTAGGAGCATTCCTATGAGGGTTCTCCGCCTAGCCTACATATTCTTCCATGTCAAATAAAGTTCTATTGAGAGGAGGGGGTTCTAGTTGTTTTGTATCTACAATTTTAGCTATTGCAGAAGAGAATTTTTTTGATCCTCAAGAGATATTTCTAAAATATTCTTTTATCTCTATTTTCAAGTCGTGTATTTTGTTTGTGATTATTTTTATTATTTCTTGTAAAATATCATAATATTTTGAAACAAATCTACCCTCTGAATCATATGGCCTACTCATATACTTAATTTTGAAAAGAGAGTGATTTTTTTTTTGGTTGTATTTTTATGTTTTATGGACTGTTAGCTTGAGTTTTTACCTTACTGACACCTAAAAGGGTCCTTCAAAATTATGCCAAAAATGATGGGTGTCATTATTACCCTATCATTTAACTAACATATGTTGGTGTCTGTTCTTACCAGGGCAAGTACCTAAAGCTATTTGAAGTAAGGTAATTTATTGATTTCAAGTTAATAGTACTTATTTTTAGGGTTTTTAAAATGTTATGCTAATCTATACTAATTTCTAAGCTACTGCTTGAAAAGAAACACTCTTTGCAAAAAACCATAAATAATTCAATCTAATCTAATTTACAAAATCTCGAAATGTTTTACACAAATACAAAACAAAGTTTTTCAAATCACTCTTCCAAAATTAAAATAATATCAAATCCTCACTTAATGACTAAAAACAATCATAAATCTATATTTGCATAATTTGAAAGAATGAAATAAATGTTTATGCTGAAAATAACAAATTAACTATTCAATCTATCCTGCAGGATTCAATCTGAATTATACAAGCATATATCTATATTAATCTTAAATTAAAATAATTACAAAATAAACTTATAAACAAAAAATAAATCTCATATATCCTCTGAGAGTGGGCCCTTATTCACCCTCAGATCTAGGTTCAAATCAACTTAGCTCTTAGATATTTCTTCAACACATAGATTGAGAAAGGCAACTATTGTAATACTTTGTATTTTAGCAAATTACAAAAATTATAATATCTTTGTTTGTAGGCATACAAGTTATAGATCATATTAGTTCCAAGTTTTACACCTCTATCACTCAACCTTGCACACTTGAAGAGAGTGACAAGCAAAGATGGAAAACCCACTTAATGTGTCATTGTAATCAGGGAAGGGTTTAACATTATGACTTGACCAAATGTAGAAAATGACTAGGAGGCACCTAAAAAGGGTATGGTTAGTTCCTTGTTGCTTATATATCTGCCTAAACCAAGGTGATAGGATTTGAGGGGATTATGAAATTCAATATTCATGGGGATTATTGGCACAAGGGTATATAAATCTAAATAGAACAGAACCAAGCTTACTCAATCAACCTATCAAGGGTTATCACATGAAGTGAGCAAATGTTATAGGTCAAAGAAATGTTATTAAGATAGATATGGATATGATTTAAACTTCTATTCTAAAGAATATTCAATAATAAAGGGTTAAATAAGAGATTTCAATGTTGATTGTTAACACATAAAATGCAAACATATACTAAGTATACAATGTTTATGCATTCATAAACAAAAAACCCTTCGGATATGCATAAGATGTTTTATATGTAGGGTAAAATAGGGTAAGACAAAAATAATCAATTAATGGAAATTAAAAGTGGAGGGTTAACATATGAGCACAATGAATTTCAAGTAAACTACTACATCACCTTTACCAACAAATGTACCATAGATCTAACATAAATAAAACTAGAATCATGCATAGGTGATATCCTTCAAGAACTCTTTCTAGTTGAATCAATTAGCCCATGAATACCCTTAAAAAGGCTATCAACACCCTATTCTCAAATCTCAGAGTAGAAAAGATTTTATAATCTAGATATACACTCTAAATGACCACTATAAATATGAATACATCATATCACCAATCAACAAATCATGTAAAACATGGCATTATATTTCAGAAACAAAAAGAGAATGGAAACCATAAACAAATTTTATTTATCAATCAAATTGAAAATAAGTAAAATGTGTATTGAACAATATATAGATTGACACTATATAAGGAAATCCTATAACAAGAGAAACATGTATAATGTTCTCAAAGTTTGCCAATGATTTTACATCAAAAATTAATTTGGCACCAAAAGTAATACATAGTGAGAACTCTTCAAGGCTATAGCTCTTGACTCAAAAAATTGAACATTGTAAAGTGACATACCCCATTTAATTATACAATTAAGCTAAGCCTAGCATATTCTTAAAGATGCTCTAGTTGGAATATTCCTTCATGGGCCTGGAGTTTGTTAGACCCTATAACAAACATGATTCCTCATATTATGCATGTTCTATTGTGATGATGGAAAAATTGATCCTCCACCTTGACATAATATTTTTATTTATCTATGTGGAGGTAGATCCTATAGGAAACAAAACAAACCTTTGTTTTCTTGCATAATTAATAAAAACATCCCTTTCCTATGCACATGATTACAAAAATTACCTTGAAAGGGATGTACCACTATTGGGAAAAGTCAAATAGTTTCCCAGTGGGAAACAAGAAAATAAAAGGGAAGAGAATGAAAAATGGAAGTGGAGAGAAAGGAGAAGTGGCACTAGCTTAGAAGAAACTAAAATATTTAGTTAGGTTCTATAATCAATCTGAATGATAGAATCCTTTGCCAACCTATTTTTATATTTGGTATGTTCCTCGAGTATGGGGGTAAGACTCTCTTGATATGGGCCTACTTAGTATTTGAATCTAACTCTATACTCTTCAAGCTAGGTGGTAATCCTCTGAAGCATGGTTAGCTTTCATCCAATGAGTTCTTTAAGATGGTCATAAGATTTCTCAAGTGACACTAATTGTTGTATCTTATTAATATCAAAGGACACTTTTGGTGCATCAATGAGGTTATTTAGAGTAGTGTACACTACATCCTCCCTTAAATAACCTACACCATCAAGGCTTACCATATTTTTTATCACAACATCTATCTCCTTTGTTACAGTCTTAAGAGACTATTCTTCTCCTTTCTGATTGAAGATGCCATCTTTGAGCATCATCATATGATGTTTGATTGTCAGTTGATATTATTTGGGCCTTTTATGATCATTTGGGGTAATGATATTCTATGAAATCAAAATATATGTGCCCATGTTATACATCTCATCCATCTTATACTAGGATTCTTCTCACTTCTTAGTGTCTTCCTCATAGGAAAACATCTAGGCATCACACTCCCTTTTATTATCCACTATGTTATTCAAGTATTCAAATGCTGAGTGGATTATTTCTTCCACCCTGGTGCCCAAGTCTTATTTCCATTCTTTAGTTTCTCATCATCTAGTCTTCAAATCATCAATTCAACTAGAGTCAAATGATCTGAATGTAAGATGGAGAGGACCTAGAGCCTTGTTATCTACAAGAGTTATTGCGTTAGGCTCACTCAATAAATTTTATGAGTACTAGATCATAGCCTAGTTTTCTACCTTCAACTCCTCTATGGTGGCCTTGTCTTTATCAATTCTATGGGCCACCATGTTAGCCAAGACCTATGAGCTATGTTTCAGCTCATTCCTATATGGTTCCCCTAGAGTGTATCTATAAATAGAGTAACTCTTGATGGGATCATCCTTCTTTCTCTTATAGTGGTGAAAGTGGACCTAAAAGGTGTTTAGACCTTTTTAAGGGGCTTGGGATTATATGCCTGAGTGATCATAATTATATCAATGTCCCTAATCTTGCTCATGATGTCCCTTTTCTCCTTGACATTTTATTCAATGTAGAGAAGGGCCTAGTCTGGAATCCCATTTCTATGGTGGACATTGATGTTGGCCTCGAGATAGTATAAAGTGGTGTCATTAGAGTGCTCAATGTAGGGAGTACCATATGAGTGGGCTATGGGATCAATACAAATTGATCAATGTCTTCATCACTCTTCTGATCCTCACCACCTTTATCCACTCCATGTTCCTATTCCAAATTTGGCTCAATCTACTCTAAAACATCACACTCTGATTTGAGCTAATGAGACCCTTTGATCAACAATTCAATTGAGCTTCCCTGCTTTGTTGATTATCCAAAAGGCTATGCAACCACTTCACCTTCTTTATTTACTTGGGCCTCAGGCATGGATGAGGCTATGGTGACATCTTTATTGCATTTAAAAAAATAATCACTAGTAATAACCTTAGGACCTTTATTATGGGTTGGGTCATGGACCTTGATGCAAGGGAGAAGACTTCATGGTACTTCAATTGAAGTACCACTCCCTGAAACACCTTCCTCAACATCTTTATTTAAGCTACCTAATTCATTATTTATTCCTATATGGGTGGGGGTACCCATTTGTAGGTTTTCTCCCCCACCTTCCTCCATACTCACCTTCTCCTCTAGTGTTGAACTTGACACCTTTGGAAGGGAAGTGACATCTTGAAGTACTTCTAGAGCTATTTGTGATTTTTCCTACTCAACCACCTCTTCTATATTAGTGGTAGTTTAAACATCTTGTTCTGGCTCTGCTTCAACTCATTCTCTAGACTTGTTCAACTCTTTAGCTCCACCTTGATTACCTTATCCTAGTGGTTGGGTGATGACATTATCATGAAATATATCCATGTGTTTGATGAAATTGCTTCTTTCTCTTGATGGGTGTGAGCTTGCATAACTACCTTAATGCTAACCTACACAACATCATCAAAAGACAAATGATCATTTGAGGTTAGGATGTCTTCCTCATCACCTTTGATTTCTACTTCTGAGGGTCCCTCTTCTTCAAATAAGCTGGTTAATGGGGCCTTTGTTGGGGTTTGGGGCCTCTCCTTTAGAGTTATCTACCTAGTTTTTACCTATAAAGGAGTGAATGCACACTGCTTCTTCATCACCTTGACGATGGGTCTACCCTCATCTGAGTCTTCATCATCACTCATATTAGGACTGATCTTTCCTCTTCATAGGGAGTTCTTTGGATGGTAGGTCCTTAAATGCAACCTCCTTCTTCTTTTTAGGAAATCCACTTGAAGTTTGTAGAGCCTTTTTGACTCTCTTTTGTTTGGGTTTCTCCCCTTCATCCTCATTTCCTCTATTTATTGAATATATATTTGGGGGAGGGGTAGTTGCTACTTGTTTTGTTGGTGGAGAAAATGGAGCTATAGTTGGATTTGCCATGGGGATTGCTGTTGGAATGGTTGACATTATTAGGGATCCCTCTCTTGAAATGGATATGGGGGTGGCACAGGCCAATGCAACCTCCCCATAATATTTTTATCTCAATTTTCCTCCAAGATTGTTATCTTTGAGAAAGATAATCCAACCTTAGACTGTGTTGTTGTTATCAAATCCACATCAACTAGCTTGGTGAAATCAACACCACTAAGCTTATGCTTGCTCTTACCTTTCATTACGAGTGGTGGAGCTATAGGATCACCTCTATACTATATAATGAAACCTATCAACTCCTTAACTTACCTAAGCTCCTGGAAGGTAGGGGCATCATATGCACTAAGATCAACCCCATATTATTTTAGCCACCTGAAGATTCTTCTCATAATTGGAAATGCTATCCAGGGGATGAAATCATTTTCCTAAACATTAAATTCTACCTATAAGATGGGTTGGGAATTAATATTGGCTATATTATACACTGAAGATAGTGTCATATTATCATCCTCCATGTCTTTGAGGATGGGAGTGATATTTTAGGTAATAACCTCCTGCACCATCAACATCATATACTCCAATTTTCTGATATCCTCCTTGATTGTGCAATCAGACTAGATGTCTTCATAATGTGTTTGATGTAGAATCACATTTTTTTCCATGTTTATCAACCATTTGATGTCATAATTGTGGCTAGGTAATATCTTATCAATTTTGTATTGGCCCATTTCTCATTCTAGTTCCTTCACTTTAGCAATTTAAGGGCATGAATAGTATCTAATTACAACTAGAAATATGAAAGGATTATTTATCATTTTGGCCACTATAATTTTGTGAGGAGGCACCATCTATCAGCTCAACTCCATTAATACTAACTTATCATCTAGGTACCTTGGCAATTTGTGTGGGCACTCTAAGTAACCACTTACCTTGATGTATGTGAATGCCCTGAATTAAATGTAAGAGGTGCCATATTTCTCAATTACTCCATTGGCTACCCTAGACATTCTATTGAGGCTTCTCAAAAGAAAGAAGACACTCATCATAATCTTGAAGAAGTAATTGTACACCCTTCAAAAGTTCTTCTTGAAACCATCCATGGTGATTTTTGGGTATATTTCATAAATTCTCATTCCATTGTGGTTCTTGGTGAGCCCTTAGAATGTCATGTCATCAACCAGGATATACATTAAATAAGAGGACATGTATAATGTACATATGAATGCCTCTTTAGAAAGAATTATAGCCTAGATATTCATCATTTGACTATGTATATTGTCATTAAGGATGGTAGCCCAGTCCAGCTTCTTCTACTTTTTCAATATGTAGATTAGGATCATGAACATCCATGGCTCAAATTTTTCCATGATGGGCATCCTATAAATCCTCGTGGCCATGTAAATGATGTACTAGGGAAATTCATTAAATAACACTAGTTTTAGGTTTTTGGACATCCTAGAGACCTTTTGTCTTCTGTTGGCTAGCCAATAGGAGTTAAAAGTGTCCCAAATTGCCTTATCATTATTCTCCATGTACTCATGGCATTCCTATAGGGAGAGTGTAATTATTTCAATATAGGGAGGAATTTTGAGCATGGTTCTGAGGGCCACAAGCATGAAAGATAATACAACCAAATGGATATGATCAAAATGGTTCTAGTGTCTCACTAGTATGCTCGAGCACATGCAATAATCAATTTTGGGTATGGAACATCTAGGGGGAATGTTGTTGTAGGGGTGATGTAACTCATGATGACATTAGTAACTACTAAGAAAGGGTTTGGACACTACAAGACATTCAATAGGGACAAAAAATATAACCCCATGATATCTATATCCTTAATCCCATCCAAGATAGAGATAATGATGCCCCTCACAGAACCTTAATCCCATCCAGGATAAAGACAATGATACCCCTCACAGAAGTTGAGGATGCCACCATTTCTTCCATAGATTTTTAGTGTAATACACTAAATTTTGATAAACCTTTCACTCAAAAAACCCTCACAATACTTTTCAACTCCTCTTAAAGAATACATCACAAGGCGATAAAAGAACACTTACTGTTAATTTGGAGGGTGGCACATAATGGAAGCTAAAAATCTGTGAAGAACTCATCATAATCATGTTCTTGTACTACACTTAGATAGGGCACATAAATATCTCAAAGGTACAAATGGAATCTCTGAATGCAAAGATTAAATTTAAATGAAAACAAATGCCTTAGTTATAATCCTTTGTATTTTTAAAGTATGGTTTTCATTAATTCTTTGAAGCACAATAAATATTCACCAACTACCCTCATTAATTATTTAAGCTTCATTCAAAAAAAGAGAGGGAAGGTGATAATATTTATTTTATGCTGAATGATCCTCCTTGAAACACATGGAGCCATACAAGTGGATAATATGTCATGGTACCTTTTAGTGCCTTCGAGGACTTTTATACTTTTATACTTATTATTTCCTTTGATGCAGTGGTTTAATATGCCCCAAAATCTTCATGAGGTGAAAGAATGCCATGTGTCATTATTTAAGTTTAAAATTTAGGCATTTAGTCTTCAAAGAACTGTTGAATCTTTCCCACCAAAAGATAAGTCAGGTAAGTTTCAAAAAGGGACCAAAATCAAAAAGACCCCAAGGAGTTGCCACATGGCATCACTTTCTTAGCACATTTAGGCATTTGGGATTTGGAGACTTTATACACCTTACCCACCAAAAGGTAAGTTGGGAAATCTTCAAAAAGGGCCCAAAACTCATAAATCCCTAAGAACCCACCATGTGTGCAATCTTGGACATAAGCTCAGACTCTCAGCCATTTTTTACCTTTACATTAGCTTTCTTCATTTAGGTAAGGGTGAAAGATCCTCTTGACCCCCAAAAAGATTCATAAGATTCCCCTGAGATAGACATGTGTCTTTTATTTAGTTCATCAGACAATTCCTCACCTTAGTGATCAAAACACATTAAAGGTGCAACTTGGCAATTTCATTTGTGGCCCCATAATTTCTTCTTCAAACATAAGGCAAAAAATATATAGATGAAACGAGGGTTGATACATTTCAATCTTCTCTCTATGAATCTTCCCACCATAAGAGCTCCAGTCAAACCCTGCAATTCCTTTAGAATTATTGGAAATGTCCATCATCTTTAGAATGTGCCCTTTGAACCTTTTATAGATATTCTTTGGGAATTTTACAAGGGAAAAGTACCTAAAGTAAATAATCCTTTGGATAATTTATAGAGGCCAAATAATCCTTTGGATAATTTATAGAGGCCAAATAACCCTTTAAAGGTGACCTTTAGGAATCTTGCAAAATAAAAATGCTCGAAGGAAAAGGCCCTTCAAAGCTTTTGCAAGGGCAAGATCATTTGGATTTTCTGTGCAAGCAAAATGTCCAAAGGGAAAGTGCCCTTGAGAATTTTTGCCATGGATAAAAATTCTAAAACAAATAATCTAAAAACACTTGAAACGAAAAAGGTAAGATATAGAATTCTTTCAAAATTTTTGGAGAGGATAAAATGTTTGACTACAATAAGTCTTCAAAGCTTTAGTCTAAGATAAAAGTCTCAAAGACTTATTTTCATCGAGCATTATGTTCATGCCAAGGACCCAATTACTCCAGTTCAATTTTGGGCACTAACATTGGCTCTTTCTTGGAGATGGGTACCCCTAGCAGGTACACAAAGCACACCAGATTAAACACCAATCCATTGGGCCATGAAGTCAAAGGATTTTGCCATAGAGGCAAGGTAAAACCATATCATGGGTGATCAGAGTTATAACAAAGCATCTGAAGACAATAATGAAGGAAAATAAAAGACACAAACTATATAAACACAAACCACAATGGGACCACAAGAAAAAAAGAGACTATACAACATGTACATATTTACAAAAGCTATCATGGACTCAATCTAATAAATGCTTGATGTCTCTACCATTAACTAGTAGTTCTAGGATTTCCTCATAAATATCATTGAGATAAAATGTATGGTTCCCTATTTGATAATCAATGGTGTAGGGACCCATCCATAGGGAATCAAATTTAACATGTTGTTCTTTATTCTCATGTCTACTATCCTAGAGTAGGACCAGATCACCAATCTAAAAATCTCTTGGGGTGAATTTCCTGTCAAAGATATTTTTGAGCCTCTTCTTGAACTTTAACTGATTTTTATGAGCTTGTCTATGAGATTCATCAAGATCTATGATTATTTGATCCTTTCTTCATAGTGGTTTGTTTTTGCTTCATCCTCAATTACTTGTTACATGAATTGGTAAGTAGGTAACTACAGATTTAGGGGTAAAACAACTTGAGCTCCATAAACAAGATCAAAGGGGATTTTTCTAGTAGACCTCTTTGGAGTCAACTTATTAGCCCAGATGGTAAATTTCAACTGCTCACCACATCTCCTTTTTTTGGCATATAGAGTCCATCTAATGATTTTCAATAAATTCTTATTATTAGACTTAGCTTGCCTATTTCATTATAGATTATGATTGGAGGCATATTTTAGATCAATCCCATAATCTTCAAAAAATGCAACTAACTATTTAGATCTAAAACACATGGAATTTTCACATATAATTTTAACTGGTACTCCAAATTGAAAAATCATATTATTCAAAAGGAAATAAAAGACTACCTTGTGGGTTGATCTTTTGGTTGGGATTTCTTTAACCCATTTTATGAAATGGTTAGTTGCCATTAAGATCCATTTGTGACCAGCACTTGAAGCATTTGATATTTCACCCATGAAGTCCATTCTCCACTACCTGAAAGGTTCTTTAATAGAAATTAGCTATAAAAAAAGTGATCTAGATGCTTTGATTCTTCTTGAGAATCATCAACACTCTTCACATCTTCTTACCATACCAGTACCATCTTTGAATAGTGTGGGACACTAATACCTAACCCTCAAAATATTGTGTGCAGTAACTTTAGGATAAAATTAACCACCACACACACCACTATGGAACTTTGTGAACAATGAAGAAATCTCACTTTTCACTAAGCATCTCAAGAGGACACCATCCGGTTTCCTCAAAGCTAGATTATCTTGCAACAAAAGATACTTTTGTGATACCAACTTTAACATCCACCTTTGATTTTTTTCTATATGGGAAGGATAATTTAGAGTCTTCAAATAATAGACTATCTTTTTACCAGGGAGAGTGGTTGTACTTGGATTCAGAGCTATCAACAATCCCTTCCATATTATTCACTTCTATAGCTTATAAATTGGTTTCAGTCATCATCTTGGCAAGACCTATACCTCTAACCAATTTAGTAGTTTGTATCTCTAGGTCATATTCTTTAAGTTTGTTAACCCATCGACATATTTTTTCAATAGTCTCATTTTGAGTTAATATGTCTTTAACCATAGTGTGAGGACCATAGGATACAATATTTGAGCTTAGAATGTTTGATCTAAATTATTTGATAGCCTTTAAGAGAGTAAAGGATTATTTCTCCATTGTGGTATAGTTTAGTTTAGATCCCTATAATGTGTTACTGAAGAAGGCAATTGGATGCTCATGAACCTTATCATTATTTTGTAGCAACACTGTAGTAATAGTATGTTTGAAGGAAAATGAAAAGATTGGGAATTTTTTTTTATAATCAGGACTAGAAAACATCGGTGTAGTTTTCGAAGCTACATTGATTTCCTCAAATGATTGGGTGGCCTTCGCCTCCCACTTTATAGTCTGATATTTCTTCAACATTGAAGTGATAGTTAGAGTAATCTCTGCAAAGTGGGAAACAAACCTCCTAAAAAAATTGATCTGGCCAAAGAAAGATTGGATACCTTTCTTGGTCTATGGAATGGGTACTTTATCAATGGCCTCTACCTTTTCAGGGTCTATCATGACACCTTATTGTGACATAATGTGTCATAGTAGCTTTGCCTTTCATACTCCAAAGTCGCACTTTTTAGGATTGAGGGAGATTCCAAACTCCATACATCTGATAAGCATTTATTCCAAATGTGTCAAGTGGTCATCTCTTTTCTTAGAGTATACTATAACATCATCCTAGTATACATCAATGAATTGGTTGATTAATCTAGTGAAAGCTACATCCATTGCTCTTTGGAAGGTGGAACCTATATTCATAAAGCCAAAAGGCATGTAGATATATACATTGGTGCCCCATGGGGTAGTGAAAGCAATCTTAAACCTTTTAGACTCCACCACTACCTGGTTATAGCCAAAAATCCATCTAGAGTTGATAATAGCTCAGACCCAATAACATCTTGGAGCATATTATCCATGTTAGGCAATGGATAGTTGTCTTATAATGAATCCTTATTCTAGTTTCAAGAATAAACATAGAGTCAGATGTCTTTGTTCTTCTTTCTGACAGGGACTAGATTTTACACCCATGATGAATACCTAATGGATTGAATGATCCCATTATACCTTAATTTCCTCAATTATTCCTGCATCTTGATGGCCAAGATGGGATTGACAGGCCATTATTTTTGGTGGAATGGTTTTGTATTAGGGTGGAGGGGGTAACCTATTAGAACAAGTCTAACCTATAAGACTTCAACTCTGAATATGACATTGCTAAATAGTCTTAGTATTTTCTTAATAGGTTGATGAATGCTTCTTTATTCTTCCTACTCAGGTGAGTATCAAACCAAATCTTCCTTGGATTTTCCTTTTTCCCAATGTTAATCTTAGTCACATCCTTTGATATAGAAATATTTCTAGATTTGACTCTATCATCTCCTTTAAAAGATGCTTCCAGACTAACCAATACTCTAGGGATAGTGTAGTCTTTAACTAGATAATTTATTTTCTATATAAGGTTTCCTTTCCATCATAGACCTATACCATAGAATATAAATCTATAATGATTCCTTCAAAATCATCTACATAACACAAAAACCTTCTTATTTGATCATCACTATCAAATACTTGACAATGATCAATGTTGTCAGGGATAAAAGGCCTTACCAACACCTCAACCTCATACTCACAAGAGGGATTTCTATGTTCAACTTTGAAATTGGAAACCCTCTTCACAAGCATATTTTCCACATAATTAAGGTCTTGGGCATGATATTCAATATTTAAAGTGTCAAACCATTCCAATAAGTCCTATATAGTGTTTGAGTACTACTTCAATCTTTTTTATTTCATGGTGTAAATAGATCATATTTGTTTCACTACTAGCTCCAAATCACCCTTAACCAACAATATTTTAAATCCATATTTAAGGGTGATCTGGAAGCTAATCAGGAGTGCTTCATATTCTACAACATTGTTTGTACACTCAAAAGACAATTAGGAGTATCTATAAACTTGGCCATTAGGGGCATAAAAAACAACCCCAATTACATTTCTAATGTTTGAACATGTTCCATAAAAGTGCATGGTCTAGATGGAGTCTTCACCATCAATACTAGATTCAAGAGGCATTTCCATGTACTCAACACTCCCTATAAAATTCCCAATGTATATATCTACATACAATACTTCATTTAGCTGGTATTTAGGATCTTTTAAGACATGAAGCATTTACAGCTATCGATTTAGGTGAACCATTTTGCCATCTAGAGGTATAGTGGTATAGGACAAGGCCATCTGAAAACTACCCCCAATACTAGTAGCCCATTTTCTAGACAACAACATACCCCACTTTGGTGGATAATATACAACACCAATATCCATACTCAGGAACTTTCTAGGGTATTATGTAAGTTACACCACTAGTCCTTTGACCATGCCTATAATAGGTAATTATCTAGAGTCCATGGTGAGGCATCATCCATATGCTATACTTATCCTTATACAAATCTCATTTAGCAAAACTAGTGGCATAATGTTACAAGATGCATAGGAGTCAAACATGTAGTTATGGACAATTAGTCCTTTGATTAGTAGGGTCGTGTATAATGGGTTGATATCCATCCTACTCTCTACCAATGTTGTTCCTAAATATACCTCCATGTGGTGGTTAGGGGATTTTGAGGTGTTTTCATTTTTTGTAGGGAAAGTGAGAGAAGGTTAAACTTCAACAATCTCATTGGTGGTAATTTTCTCAATGAATTCAAAATATTTGAAATCTCTTCTCCTATGTTATAGAATTATAAGAAACTCCATTAATGGTACCGTGACCTTAAACTAACTCAAAACATGGGTGATGTCTCAAATATTATATTTGGGTAGATGAGTGATAGCAGCTAAACTTGTAATATTGTTTTCTGGGATACACCCCTCAAGAGTTGGGGGAATAGAAATAGGAGAATCAACACTCTTAATTTCATTTTTCAAAGGAGGCTTCCTAGGTTGATCATTCTTGGGAATGCTAGACAACAAGGGAGTTCTATTCTTGGCTTGGGTACCTTTTGGTTTGACACTATTAGGTGAAGAACTAGGCTTGGTGGAATTTTGTACCTCCTTATCTCTTTTGGTCTCCTTTTCTCTAGTCTCTACTTTAGGAATACCAAAGTCTTTATCTTTCAAAGGAGTATTCTAATATTTAATTATTAAATTTTAATCCTTATTCTCTTTGGAAATTATTGCATGGATCATCAATTTCTGGTCTTACATCGATGGAGGAGAATCTCCATATTTCTCTTTCATAATTGATCTTAGAGACATATTCATGCATCATATTTACTTCACAGATGAAATCTAGGGTTCAAACCCTTACCTTTTCACATGCTCTCTAGAATGCTTGAGAAGTGATAGTTCTCATTATCTCTATAGATAGAGAGGTAACCATCACATATGGTTCAAAATTTTGGACAGTAAAACATTCATATGCTAGAATGTATTCATAATTAGGGACCTATAAAACACTCATAGCTTCCTCTTGGAAGGTGGAACTTTTGATGCCTTGGAATTCAATAATGTAGATATCATCTTCATCAATTGTAGATTGAAATCCTTATACATCCTAACCATCATCATCAACTATGTTACATGGAGGATGAGGGAGGAAACACTTATCACACTAGTCGATATCATAATCGACTATATTAACCTTTGCATCTACAAGATCTGGTACTTCCCTTCCACCTTCTTGATTCTAGTTTCTTTCATGTTTGTCATCCCTTATCATCCCCTTTCCCTTGTCATTATTCCTATCTTGGAAATCTATCCTACCTTGACCTTGATCTTGGGGATGATTCCTTTCCTCCCTCTTGTGATCCCTTCTATCATCATGGTTAGAATAACCTTGAGATAACCCCTTTTCTACTATAGCCAACTTGTAGGAGGTATCTTTTATAGTAGTGGTTAGAGTCTTCATAGTTTTATTTAGGTATAATAACTTATGGGAGGCTTGAGGCTTCTCAAGATTTACTAGCTTGACATCAACACTCTTATTTAAAGGCTTACCGATAGCTTTGATGTTATTTTCTATTTGGATAGCCAAATTGAAATCCATCTTCGGATTTGTGGGAGCCTTATCTCTGAGATAATAAGCTACTTTATTATCAAATGCATCACAATACTTAATCAAAGAATCAAAACAACTTGGTTTGATGTCTTTTGATAGCCTTATTAATACCTTAATGAATCTAAAATTGAAGTCCTTCACACATTTGTTAGGATTCTTATTGAGGTTCTCAAACTTGGTAAGTAAGAATTTGGGGTTAATGTTATCACCATATTACATCTTAAATTCATCAATCATAGCTTTCCATGTGTCTATGGATATATTGGGGAGGTATTTTAACCATTCTTAGGCCTAATATTCAAGTGTGTTTACAAAGAGCTTTATGCACACATCTTCCAGATCTATTTCATAATCTTTAATGATGTTTAAGAAGGCTTTCAAATGTTGTTCCCTAAACACTGCATTATTCCATTGAAACTTAGACAATAAATTTCTAATCTTCATAGTAACCTCATTGGGGAAACCAAAGCATACCATTAAATTTGATAGGTATAAACCTTGGGATCACAAATGGTTTGCATCTATTAGCCAAATCTTGATCTTCTTCTTCATCATTGTCATTTTCTACATTAAACATCCTCCTTCTTAGGTCACGGTCTCCCATCTATAAATTTTGAAGATAAATAAGAACTAGGGGATGGCTAAGAATGAATACTATGGGGAAGACTTGAAGGAGGAAAAATAAAATGAATCCTTAATGGCCTAGAAAGAGGAGAAAGACTTCTTTATGGAGAAGGAGCTTGACTTGCAAGGAGCTCAGATTTCTCCAAAACACTCTAGTATCCTTCAACCAAATGGATATTAGAGAACATGGGGTAAATATAATGGGGAACAAATTGATCAAGTCTTACATGTTTTCTTGACCTTTGGCCTATAATAGGCTTCCACACTTGTCTCATTTTAGATGGAGCTTTTAACTCAAAGACAAGTTCTTTAGATGGTTTCTTCTAAAAGGAAGACATAATACCCTCCATATTTTCAAATCTAAAGATAACTCTTCAAAATATAAAATAACACATATAATAGGAATGATATTTCAACCTTGTGTAGATTCCAAAATTTAGCACCCTTACCCTATTCTGCCATCTTTTAGGCTATCTCTTTATCCCTAGTTCACTAAAACAAAGTGTTGTGACTTATCACAACTTTCTTTGTATAGAAAAATCTTAAAATAAGCTAAGTCTAAAATGTTGTAGAAACTTCCAAAATATATATTTTGCATCTTAACTCTTGGAGGTCCCAAACCAATCCTAAACATCCTAAAAGTATATACATAAAATATAACTTAAAGTATAAGAAACTAAATGTCTATAATTAAATGTCAACTTATACTTAAATGTTTATTTCATGTATATACCCCTTTTTATCCATGGTAATTAATATTATTAATTAATATTTACCATCATAACCACCCAAAATCTTTTAAATAATCAAAATTTTAAACATTCAAATCTACCCAACCTCCTAACAAACTTATCCCATGGTTAAAACAACTTGAACAACCTCAAAAGTCATTTTAACCCTCTTTTACACTATGCCAACCTGTTAGAATGAATTTTCATTTAGCTTCACCCATTTTTGGTAAGTCAACATCGATCCTCTATGATCGTCATTGATTAGTTAGGATCGAATTTGATCTGTTAGGATCGAAGTCGATCCATTTATATAGAAAATACCTCCATGGCTTGAGATGGAATGTGATTGCAATTTTAGAACCTAAAATGTTGTTGGAATCTCATTTTAACCTACATTTGGAATTTATCAACAACATGAAATCTTGTGTAACTTTTTTTAAAGAGATTATCAAAGGTTTTTGAAGACTTTTTTCTCTCATCTTAATTGAGTTCATTTTCAGCATTAAATGTTAGTATTGCTTTTAAATTTATTTACATTTATAATGTACTATATTTTGTGTCTGTCTTAATTTCATTTTTTATCATTTTATTAAAAATATAATCCATCATTAAATTTTGTTTATAGTTCAAAACTTTTACATGTAATCGACATTGATTCATCTAAATCGGCATCGATCTTTTAGAATCAAGGTTGATCCTCAAGGATCATCATTGATACCTGTCAGACTATAAATTTACCCTTTAAATAGTTTGTTTTGCATCTTCAACATATATTAAAATTGTATGCTATTTTATAAATATCTCTCCTAATCTGTTGATATCCATTAATGAATCTTAACAAAGAATTTATACATCTTGTCCTTGAATAATCCATTTATCTTATCTCTTAATCATAGGTAGTCTACATTTATCTAATCTTTATTAAGTTTTATGTTGGTGTTATTTATACCTGCATCTATTATCTTGTATATTTTATCATTTATCATGACTAATCCATAATCATTTATCTTTGTCAAATTTTCTTTTACATCATTTACATCATGTAATCTTTATCTTTTATGTTTATTATCCTTCTTAATTGAAAATAGTGGGTTGACATCCATCTGAGAAAGCATGCTACTTCTCAGGATTAGTTTGTAACTAGGTATCCCACTCATCTTTCCATTAATCCATTTTTCATGAGTTAATGTGATTTATAGGTCATTCCTCCCTAGCCAAAGAGGAGTTCTCACAATTGATCTTGATCAATGGTGGACAACCAACCATCCATATCTCCAAGTAACTCTAAACCTTGCTTATACTTTGTTTTTGTAGTCGATTAGGTCACATTGAAAAATCATAAAAAATACTGAAACACCCATATGTAATGGAGTCACCACTAGAAGTAAAATTTCTAGACTAGAATAAATAAAACCATACATATAAACTGATAGAATGCAAACTTTCAGACACTGAAAACAGTGCCAAGAGCATTATAAAACTTATCATAACATAGGGATGAACATTTCCAATGGGGTCACCTAGAAAGGCTTCAAAGATGTTAATGAACTAAATATGAATAAATCAATGTATTACTTACAAAGAAAGAAATAAATAAAATACTTATATCTCTCTGCAAGCATTCTCGATAACATGAGTAACAATAAATCTCCCTGACAACGGTGCCAAAAAGAATGTTAGTTCCTAGTTGTACACCTCTATAGCTTAGCCTTGCACACTTGAAGAGAGTGGTAAGACAATATGAAAACCCCACTTAATGTGTCATTGTAGCTAGATACGGGTTTAACATTATGGCTTTATCAAACATAGAAAATGATTGGGAGGCACCTATAAAGGGTATGGTCAGTTCCTTGTTACTTCTGGTTCTATCTAAACCAAGGTGAGAGGATATAAGGGGTAGCTTCACTCAAATGAAGGGATTTTGTAATTAATTTTCATAGGGATTATTGGCACAAGGGTATATCAATCTAACTAGAACATAACCAAACTTGCTCAATCCACCTGAGAAGGGTTATCACACAGAGTGAGAAAATGTTGTAGGTCAAATAAAAGCTACTAAAGATAGATATGGATATGATTGAAAATTATATTCTAAATAATCTTCAACAACAAAGGGTTGAACAAGAGATTGCAATTCTGATCTTTAACACACAAAATGCAAACACATACTAAGTATATAATGTTTAAGCATTCATAGGCAAATAACACTTTAGATATGCAAAGGATGTGTTTTATGTAGGGTAAAATAGGGTAGGACAAAAACAATCAATTAATGGAGATTATAAGTGGAGGGTTAACATATATATGATCACAAATAAGTTCAAGTAAATATATGCATCACCTTTACCATCAAATATACCATAGATCTAACACAAATAAAACTAGAATCATGTATAGGTGATATACTTCAAGAACTCCTATTTGAATCCATGAGCCCAAGACTACCCTTAAAAAAGGCTATCAACACCCTATTCTCAAATCTCAAAGTAGAAAGGATTTTATAATCTAGATATACACTCTAAATGACCACCATAAAGATGAAACATTAGATCATGAATCAACTAAGCATGCAAAACATGACATTATATTTCAGCAATAGAAAGAGAATGGAAACCACAAGTGAATTTCATTTCTCAATTGAATTGGAAATAAGTACAATGGGTATTAAACAATATATATCTTGACACTATGTAAGGAAATGCTATAATAAGGGAGACATGGATAATGCTCTCAGAGCTTGCCAATGATTTTACATCAAAAATCAATTTGGCACCAAAATTATTACATAGTGAGAATTCTTTAAGGCTATAACTCATGACATAAAAATTTAACCAACCTTTGTAAAGGGACATATCCCCTTTACTTATACAATTGATCTAAGCCTAGCATATTCCTAAATATGCTCTACCTGGAAGATTCCTTCATGGGCCTAGTGTCTATTAGACCTTGTTACAAACATGATTCCTTAAATTATGTACATACTCCTATGATGATGGCAAAATTGATCCTGCACCTTAGAAGAATATTTTTAGTTATATACATGGAGGTAGATCTTATAAAAAACCAAACAAACCTTTGTTTTATTGCATAAAAAACAAAAACATACCTTTCCTATGCACATGATTACCAAAACTACATTGAAAGGAATGTGCCACTATCAGGTGAAGTATAATGGTTTCCCAATGAAAAATGAGAAAATAAAATGGAAGAGAAGGAAAAATGGAAGTGGAGAGAAAGGAGTAGTGGCATTAGTGTGAAAGAAAATAAAATATTTAATTAGGTTCCAAAATAAATTTGAATGATGGAATCCTTTGCCAACCTATTTTTGTATTTGGTATATTCCTCGAGCATGGGGGAGAAATTCCATTGGTCTGTCCCTAATTGGTATTTGAATTTGACTCTATACTCTTCAAGCCAGGTGACAATCCTCTAAAGCATTATTTGCTTTTGTCTAATGAGTTATTTAAGATGGTCACAAGATTTCTCAAGTGACACCAATTGTTGTATCTTATTAACATAAAAGGACTCTTTTGGTGCATCAAAGAGGTTCTTCAAGGTAATGCACACTATGTCCTCCCCAAAATCACCTACACCATCAAGGCTTACCATCTTTCTTATCGCGACATCTATCTTCTTTGTTGTAGTATTAAGAGGCTATTCTTCTCCTTTTAGATCGAAGATGCCATCTTTGAGCATCATCAAAAGATGCTTGATTGCCAATTGATATTACTTAGGCCTTTTGTGATCATTTAGGGAAATGATATTCTCTGAAATCATAATATATATGCCAATGTTAAAGATCTTTTCCATCTTCCATTAGGATTCTTCCCACTTCTTAGTGTCTACCTCATAGGAAAACATCTGGGCATCACACTCCCTTTTATTATCCACTATGTTATTCAAACATTTAAATGTTGAGTGGATTATTTTTTCCACCTTGGTGCCTAAGTCTTATTGCCATTCTTCAATTACTCATCCTTTAGTCTTCAAATCATCAATTCAATTAGAGTCAAATGATGTGAATGTGAGATGGAGAGGACCTAGAGCCTTGATATCTATTGAATGCATTACCTTAGTCTCACTTAGTAACTTTTACAAGTATTAGAACATATCTTGGTTTTTTGCCTTCAAATCCTCCATGGTGGAATTATCTTTATCCATTTTGTGGGCCACCATGTTAACCAAGACCTGTGAGCTATGTTTCATCTCATTCCTAGATGGTTCCCCTAGACTGTAGCTATAAAAAAAGTAATTATTGAGGGGATCATCCTTCTTCAAAGTACTTAGTGGAGGGATGACTATCTCCACATTCCTTTCTCCTATAGTGGTGAAGGTGGTCCTAGAATGTTTTTGGGTTTTTTAGGGGGCTTGGAATTATGTGCTTAAGTGATATTCAATATATCATTCTCCCCAATTATTATTCATGATGTCCTTTTTCTCCTTGACCTATTATTTAACCTAGAAAAGGGGCCTAGTCTAGAATCCCATTGTTGTGGTGGACATTGATGCTAGCCTCAAGATAGTATAAGGTGGTGTCAATGCAATACTCAATGTATGGAACACCATAGAAGTGGGTTGTGTGATCAATATAAATTTCTCAATGTCTTCATCACTCTTCTGCTCCTCACCACCTTTATCTACTCCATGTTCCTGTTCCAGGTTTGGATTTATCTGCTCCAAAACTCCACACTCTGACTCAGGCTAATGAGACCCTTTGAGCAATAATTCAATTAAACTTCCTTGCTGTGTTGATTATCCAAAAGGATGTACAACAACTTCAACTTCTTTATTTTCTTGGGCCTTAGGCATGGATGAGGCTATGGTGACATCCTTGCTACATTCAAGTTGCTCTTCACTAGTCATGGCCTCAAGACCTTTATTATGGGTTGGGTTGTGGACCATAATATAAGGGAGAAGACCTCATGGTACTTTAATTGAAGCACCACTCCTTAAAACACCATTTTTAGCATCTTTATTTAAGTCACCCAATTAATTATTTATTCTATATGGGTTGTGGTATCCATTTTCAGGTTTGTTCCCCCACCTTCCTCTACACTTGCATTCTCCACTAGTGATAAACTTGACACCTTTGGAGGGGAAGGGTCATCTTGAGGTACTTACAGATTTGTTTGTGATTTTTCATACTCAACCACCTCTTTTGGATTAGTGGTAGTTTGAAAATCTTATTTTAGCTCTACTTTAGCTCTTTTACTAGACTTGTTCCACTCTTTAGCTCCACCCTGATCACTTTGGCCTGGTGGTTGGGTGTTGACATTATAAAAAATGTCTCTATGTTTGATGAAGTTAGTTCTTTCTCTTGAGGGGCTTGAGCTTATGTATCCACCTCAACATCAACCTATTTAACATCATCAAAGGATAAAGGATCATTTAAGGTTAGGATGTTTTCCTCATCACCTTTGTTTTTCATTGTCGAGGGTCCCTCTTCTACAAATAAGCCCATCATCAGGGCCTTCACTGGGGTTTGAGGCCTCTCCCTCAGAGTTCTCTACCTAATTATTACCTATGAAAGAGTGAATGCACACTACTTCATCACCTTGATAATGGTTCTTTCCTCATTTGAGTCTTCATCATCACTCATATCCCTCAACTTCTAGGCATATGAGGACTAGTCTTCTTTTCTCTTCATATGGAATTCCTTGGATGGTAGGTCCTTAAATGCAACCTCTTTCTTCTTCAAAATAAATCCACTTGGAAGTTGTAGTGATTTCTTGAATCTCTTTTGTTTGGGCTACTCCTCTTCATCCTCACTTCATCTCTTTCTTGAATATATCTTTAGGGGAAGGGTAAATGTTGCTTGTTATGTTTGTGGAGAAGGTAGAATTGTAGTTGGATTGGCCATGGGGATGGCCTCTACAATGGCTGGCGATGTTGGGGTTTCTTTTAATAAAATGGATGTGGGGGTGGCACTGGCCAACATAACCTTACCTATAATAATTTTATCCCAATTTTACACCAAGCTTATTATCTTTAAGAAAGACAATCCAACCATAGACTGTGCTACTATTATCGACTCCACATCAACTAGCTTAGTGAAATCAACATCACTAAGCTTACACTTGCCCTTACCTTTCACTACTGATGATAGAGCCATAAAATTACCATTATACTCTAAAAGGAAACCTCTCATCTCCTTAACTTGCCTAAGCTCTTGGAGGGTAGGGGTCTCATATACACTAAGATCAACCCCATGTTCTTTCAGCCACTTAAAGGTTCTTCTCATAATTTGAAATGCTCTCTAGGGGATGGAATCATTTTCCTCAACATTGAAGTATACTTATGCGATGGGTTGGGATTCAATATTAGTTATATTACAAATTAAAGATAGTGTTATCTTGTCATCTACCATGTCCTTGGGGATGGGAGTGATATTGTAGGAAATAACTTCCTACACTGTCAGTCTCATATACTCTAATTTTTTGACATCCTCCTCAATGGTAAAATTAAACTAGATGTCTTCATAATGTGGTTGATACAAAATCATATTGGTTGACATGTTTACCAACCACTTGATGTCATAATTGGGCTTAAGTGACATCTTATCAATTTCATATTGGCCCATTTCTTGTTTTAATCCCTTCACTTTAGCAATTGAAAGGCATTAATAGTATATAATTACAACTAGAAATTTAAAAGGATTATTTATCTTTTTGGCCACTATCATTTTGTGAGGAGGCACCATTTATCAACTTAGATCCATTACTACCAACTTATCATCCAAGTACCTTGGCAATTTGTGTGGGCACCCTGAGTAACCAATTACCTTGATATATATGAATGTCTTGAATTGAAAGTAAGAGGTGCCATATTTCTCAATTAATTCTTTGGCCACCCTCAACATTATGTTGAGGCTTCTCAAAAGAAAGAAGACACTCATTATAATATTGAATAAGTAATTGTACACCCTACAAAAGTTACTCCTTAATCCATCCATGGTGTTTTTTGGGTATATTTCATAAATTCTCATTCCATTGGTGTTCCTGGTGAGCCCCTAGAATGTCCTATTATGCACCAAGTTGTACATTAAATTATAATACATGTAGAATGTTCTTGTCAATGCCTCTTTAGAAAGAATTATAGCCTAGAGTTGAATCATCTACCTATGTAGATTATCACTAAGGATGGTATCCTAGTCTAGCTTCTTCTACCTTTCCAACATGTAGATTAGGATCAGGAACATCCTTGGCTCAAATTTTTCTATAGTGGGCATCTCATAAATATTGATAGCCATTGAATTGACGTATTAGGGTAATTCATTAAATTTTACTAGCTTCAAAATTTTAGACATCCTGTAAACCTTTTGTCTTATCTTGGCTAGCCAATAGGAGTTGATAATGTCCCAAATTGCCTCATCATTCTTCTCCACATACTCTTGGAACTCCTCCAAGGAGAGTGTAATGTTTTTAGGATGGGGAGGAATTATTATCATGATACAAGGGCCACAAGGGTGAAAGAGCATAAAATCAAATGGTTACCATCAATAATGGTTGTAGTGTCTAGTTGGTATATCCAAGCACATATAATAATCAAATTTGGGTATGTAGCAGCCAGGGGGAATGTCGTCACATGGTTGATGTAACTCATGCCAATATTAAAAACTAATGGGAGGGGTTCTGACTATTACAAGACATACAATAGGGCTATAAACTCTAATCCCATCCAAGATAGAGACAATGATGCCCCTCACAAAAGTCAAATATGCCACCATTTATTCCTTATCTTTCTAGTGCAATACAATAAAATTTGACAAACCCTTCACTCAAACAGCCCTTGTAATAATTTTCAACTCCTATTAAAGAATGAAACACAAGGAGTTAAAAGAAAGCTTATTATTAGTCTAGAAGGTGGTACACAATGAAGGTAAAAATCTGTTAAGAACTCATCGTAATCACATTCTCACACTACACTTAGCTAGGGCACAAATATAGCTCAAAGGCACAAATGAAAGCTCTGAATGCAAAGGTAAACAAAAATGAAGACAAATATCTTAGTTATAATCCTTTGCATTTTGAAATTATGATTTCCATTAATACTTTGAATCATAATGACTATTTACCAACTACCCTCATTAATTACTTAAGATTCATATGAAAAAAGAGAGGGAAGGTGCTAATCTTTATTTTATTCTGGGTGATCTTCCTTGCAACATGTGGAACTATACAAGTGGAGAATACATCATGGTACCTTTCTAGGCCTTTGAGGACTTTTGAACTTGTTTCACTCATTATTTCCTTTGATGTAGTGGTATAATATGTCCCAAAATCTTTATGGGGTGCAAGATAACATCACGTGCCATTATTTAACTTTAAAATACTAGTCATTTGAGTCTTTGAGGACTTTTTGAACCTTACCCACCAAAAGGTAAGTGAGGTAAATTTCAAAAAGAGACCAAAATCAAAAAGACCCTGAGGAGTTTCCACATGGCATCACTTTCTTAAACATTTGGGCATTCAAGATTTGGAGACTTTATACACCTTACCCACCAAAAGGTAGGTGGGGAAATCTTTAAAAGGGCCCCAAAACTTATAAAACCTTGAGAACTTGCTACACATCCAATCTTAGATATAAGCTCAAACTCTCAGCCATTTTTTACTTTAGCACTAGCTTTTTTCATTTAGAGAAGGGTGAAAGATCCTCCTGAACCCATAAAAAGATTCATAAGAGTCCCATAAGATAGACATGTGTCCTTTATTTAGTTCATTAGGTAAATCTTCACCTCAGTCATCAAAACACATTGAAGGTGAAACTCAACAATTTCATCTTAGGCCCCATAATTTTTTCTTTGAACATGAGGCAACAAATCTATACATGGAGGGAGGGTTTATACATTTAAAAATTCTCTCCATGAATCTTCCCATCATGATACCTCTAATTGAACCCTAGAATTCTTTCAGAACTATTGAAAATGTCCATCTTTAGAAAGTGCTCTTTGAACCTTTTTTAGACATTATTCAAGAATTTTACAAGGGAAAAGTAATCGAAGGAAATAATCCTTTGGGAAATTTGTAGAGGAAAAATAACCCTTTATAGGTGACGTTTGGGAATCTTGCAAAGGCAAAATGCCTGAAAGAAAAGTTCTTTTATAGATTTTTCAAGGGTAAGATGATCCTACAAATCCTTTGGATTTTTTATGCAGGAAAAATGTTTGAAGGGAATGTTCCCTTTGGAATTTTTTCCATGGACAAAAATTCTAAAATATATAATCCAAAAGAACTTAAGACTGAAAAGGAAAGATGTGGAATTCTTCTTGAAATTTTGGAAAGGACAAAATGACTGACAAAAATAAGTCTTCGAGGCTTTCGTCCAAGACAAAAGTCTTGAATACTTATTTTTGTTTGGCATTATGTTTGTACCAAAAGGCCCAAAAGGTCAAAGGGATAGAAAATTTTCACTTGGAAAAAGTAATACAAAAGACTTGGTAAATTACAAACATGAAGTTTGACCTTTTGAAGGAATATATAAAGACAAGATTGGGGCTAGTGACTAAAATATTGATACTCACCTATTTTGGACTTTAGGAATTTTACTGATAAGGGCCCAATTTCTCCAGTGTAATTTTAGGAACTAATAGATCCAATCATGGATCTATCTATTTATTCTATACCAAGAAACTATTTATCCCTACATCCTAGGTAACAACTTAATTGATTTAAAATAATAAGATATTCTAAATAGATTGGGTGATATAGTTAGAATAGAATGTCATTTCAATGAGTTATTTAAGGAGTCAAAGAATCCATAGATACAAATTTACATGCCTAACTATATCGACCAAATATTTACATATATTGATACTCATATCTTCTATCTTCGTCATTTTAACCTAGAGTAACAACTCCCCAAATGAAAGACTAAACAGAAATAGACAACTATTTATATACATGCATAGAATGAAAATGTTGAAAAGAGTCCTATAGATTGTCATGATAAATTTGGAAAAGCTATCTAAACCCTTTGGAATTTATTATAATCAATTTTGGAGTAAACTAGGTTAATCCATAGAAAAATTGGTATAATTCATAGCTGACTATCAAAATTTGTAGCTGACTATTAGAATCCATAGTTAACTATCAAAATCTATAGTTGACTATAAAAATCCATAGCTAACTATAAAATCTATAGCAAGCTTCAAAATCCATAGCTGGGTCTTAGATGGTTCATTCTTTATCTTGGATCCTCCTTGTCTTCATGAAATCTTGTCAAAACTCATATTAATACTACTAGTGCCTATACATGTCAAAATATGGAGCCTAAAACATGTAAATGTTAGAACAAAGTGAAAATTAGATAGACTTATACTTTACAAAAGTTTATATAAATAAAAGCATATATTTCCTTCCTTATGCAAGTTCTAAATATCAAGATTACATATAATCCTCAACCATTTGAAAAATTTAAGGCCATAAACTATATTAATAATGAGTTATTTTACAAGATCACCATGTGCATAAGTGGAATTCATCTAGTATTCTATAGTTTTCATCTAGACATTTTGGTTCTAGTGGTAGAAAATCTAAGTAGGCAATTTGATGACATCATAATTACCATGTGTGGATGAGTCAAGGGGTGTTGGTCATATGGTTGTGATCAAAATTAGTATATATTTTCTATTCACTAAATTATAGGTCATGTGATGAAGCATGAAAAAATATATTCAATTTCAAAGTTAGGCTCCCAAGTAGTTTGACAGTGTTTCCCCATACTTAGGCAAATTTGCTTGTGCCAAGAAAAGCTGAGTAGGCATTTTGATGTAGTCATATTTCACACATGAGGAAGTTTTAGAAGTTTATCATATGTGTTTTTTCAATTTATGACTATTTTATATGTGATAAATTTAAGGTCATTCGATGAAGTGCATCAAAAGATATACATGTGTAAAGTTGGCCTTCTAGGTAGATCTAGGCATAGTTGACTCTATGATGGAAAACATTGAGTGAATAGATTAGTGGAATTATATATCACACATGTGAAGGTTTTAAAAGATTATTAATACATGGTTGGATTCTTATTTTAAATAAAAACATATGGTCTAAATTTTAGATCATGTGTCTAAGTGCAGCAAATGATATTGAGGTTCAAAGTTGGCTTCTCAGATAGATTGAAATGGTTCCCCATACTTAGTCCATTTTGCTTAATGTTGAATATCAAGACTAGATGAATATCTAATGGCTCATGGGTGATCATATAGTGAAGATATATGGTTCATGTTGATTCAAATGAGTCACAATGTTCAATGGTTAATGAAGTTAAATATCGATCTCCTTACAAAAGGATCAATGGAGTATGTTTATTCCAAGGCGTTAGGAAGAAGTGAGATGAGGACAAGTGTTCAAAGTTTAACATTGAGTAGAGGTAAAGATAAAGATTATTCTAAGATATAATGATGAGTGAATGTTCATACACACACACACACACACACACACACACACACACACACACACACACACACATGGTGAATATTGAGTGAGATTATTTCAAGGTATCCCATGTTTAACATAGATAAAGATTAAGATACATACAAGAGATCAACGATGCATATGTGGTCAAGATTACAAGATTGCATGAGATGAGGTCAAATTTTCAAATTTTAACATTTAGGCAGTGGTGTACTATGAGTTAAAGTTTTAAGAATATCTATGATGTGTATTTAATCTAATATTTGAGGGCATGAGATGCATTTTGAGTGATTGAAGTTTAACCATGACCATTTGAATTTAACAAAGGAAAGAACAATGTCTAGTTTTGGGCAATATATTTTGATACAGGCATAATTTTTTCATGGTGTAAAAAGAAAATTTTGTAGAGGTATCTAAGGAACATATATCTATATAGATTTATAGGTCTGAAAGTGGGTACATTCAAATTTATGAAGGTTCAAAGCTGACTATGTTTTCATGTTTGCTTCGCAAGTAACCTGAGAAGGGTAATTAAGTTGTGCTTATTGGCATCTCAATGTCTAAAGGTGAGATATATATTGAAATATATTATAGATTCTATGAGGACCATCTATGTGCATTATGAATATTTGACCAATCATATGTAGTATGATCAAAGGGTTAAAATTTGACTGTGTTTTCATTCATAATGATTGTGTGTATAAAAAGGTGTTTGAGCTGATTGAGTATTAATAAAAGGGTGATATGATGGATATAGACACTTAATAAGGACCTATATATCATGTGGCATGGGTCCATTAACTTGGAAAGTGTTCCCATTTTATTATTTTGCTTGGAAAAATATTAAATGGGTGAATAGGTCTCCATGAGACCTATAAGAGCTATAAGGGCCTAATTGAAAGGTGTTGTTGCTTAAGGTTGACATATAGGATGCTATGAATGACCTATGAGGATTGTATTGAGATGTGTATTGGTATGAGAGAATAATTAAGGGTTAAAGTAAGACTAATGGCTGAATAAGAAGCTATTTATCATGAAAACTCTATATATAGTGAAACCAAATGAGATGGTTTCTAGACTTGTGCAAGGATTATGTGAGAGCATTATGCATTGAAGTGAAGAAGAGAGGATAGGTAGTGTGCCTGTTGGATAAGTTGATGAGTATAGTAATTTTTTGACTATTTTTATGACTTATAGTTCATATTTTTTATGTCATAATAGTGCTGTTGTAGGTTTGAAGGTTGAAGATGTGTGAAGAGGTCTGAGTGTGTTGATGAGCAGATCATTTTGTTAAAAGTGTTCTTATATTATTAGTTTGCTCAGAGAAGTATCAAATGGGTAAATAGGTTTCCATGAGACTTGTAAGAGATAAAAGGGCCTAATTAAAAGGTTTAATACTTTAGGGTGACACACACATGCTATGACCAACCTATGAGGATTGTATTGAGTCGTGTCTTGATGTGACACAAGCCTTAAGGGTTAAGGCAAGTCTAATGGTTGACCACACATTTGTTTATCATTACATACACACACACATACACACACACATATAGTGAAATCAAATGAGATGGTTTTTATACTTGTGTAAGGATTTTGTGAGATAAGTATGTGTTGAAGTAAAGAAGATAGGATAGGTAGTGTGCTTATTGGATGAGTTGATGAACAAAGTAGTTTGTTAACTATGTGTATGACTTACAAGTCATATTTTTGATGTCATAATAGTGTTATTGCATGTTTGAAGGTTGAATATGTGTGAATAGGTCTAAGTGTGTATATGAGGGTAGTTTGAGTGAAGGAGAGAGATTATGACATGCCTATTCAATAGGCTTATATGAGATAGAGAGGGGGTTTTTGCATAGGTTATAAAATCAAAGATCCATCATAATGTATTGACGACATTAGTTATAAGGTGGAGGTGTTCATATGATAGGAGGGTTTGAAGGACTTGATATTCCTTAGGGGTAGTTACTCCTTAAAAAATAGGTGTCCTACTAAAGGCCTTTGGTCAGAAGGACTTGAATAAGGTTTTGGGTTAGAAAGAATTGACCAACAGGTGGTTAGAAGGACTAGATCATCTTAATGGTAGTTTCTCCTTATAGAATAGTTGTTTCACTAAATCTTGGTTAGAAGGACTTGAACATTCTTTGGTTTGTAATATCTTATATGACAAGTAGTTCAAGTTTGTCATGGCTGAGAGTGGGTTATATTCCCCAAGATGGTTTCCCATGTAAATCTTATGTTGTGTGTATGATCTTGCATTATCTTCATTTTTCATTGTTATAAATACCTTGTATGCTTCATAAATGGTTGTATTGAAAGATTAAATGATTAAAGGGTTTGGAAATTGAATTGGATTGCTTGCCACCACTGATTCACCCTCAGTAGATTTTATATCTAAGAATTGGTATCGGATATAATCCTTTGGTTAAGGCTTGACAACTTGAAGGTGATCCAAGTTATAATATGGTTAGTCATCAAATTCAAGGAGGTTTCTCTACCAAGCAAGAACCGATATTTAATGGATCTAATTATGATTTTTAGAGTGAAAGGATGAGGACATACATTATATCCCTAGGTTTTGATGTATGACAATATGTTGTGGATGGTTATGTTACTCCTACTACTCCTCTATCTAGTGCTATAGACAAGAAGCTATTTGAGAATAATTATAAGGCAATGAATTCCATCACTTGTGGTCTTACAGAGATTGAGTTAACCAAGGTAATACATTATAAATATGCTAAAGAGAAATAAGAAAAAATATAGATCATTTATGAAGGAGATTCAAAGGTCAAGCTTGCTAAGTTAAATAATCATAGAAGGCAATTTGTAAGTCTGAAGATGAAGGAAGAAGATTCTGGGGCATCCTTTTTGTAAAGATTTGATGATATTGTGAACATCATCAAAGGTCTTGGAGAAAACCTTGAAGAGGCTACTATAGTTCAAAAAGTATTAAGGTCTCTATTCCTCAAGTTTGATCCAAAATTATCTACTACAAAAGAAAGTCATGATCTTACTCAATTGAATATAGATCAATTGCATTGCTCCCTTACTACCTATGAGATTTGAGTAAATGATGATATACCACCAAAGAAGGAAGTAGTTTTCAAGACTAAAATGAAGCCAAAGAAGAAGTTACAAGGTAAGAAACCCAAGGAGAATGAAAATTTTGATATAGATGAGGATGAACTAATTAATTTATTTCAAATAATTTGAAAACAGGTTCATGCAAGTATAAGGGTAAACTACCCCTCAAATGCTTCAAGTATGGAGAGGTAGGAAATTTTGATAATAAGTGCCCTCATATGTATAAGATGAATGATGATGAATAACATGATCAAGTTCATGATGATATCAAGAGATCATTCAGGTCTGATAAAAGCAAAAAAGGGATTCAGAAGGTTTGATAACAAGAAGTACTTCAAGGACAAGAAGAGTCTCTACACCAAAGAATATTGTAACTCATCGAATGAGAGTGAAGTAATTAACTCTGAGTATGATCATGAAGATTATGGTCATGTTCAAGATCAAGCCCTATTCATGTTTGAGAAAGGTAGTTTTTCACATCAAAAAGAGTCTACTTGGAGTGATTCAGATGATGATAAAGATGAGGTGGACTGTGAGACTGAATTGTTGAATGCTCTTGAATAATTGAAGATTGAGAAGATCAATAAGAAGATGAAATATAAACACAAGGAATATGAGGATAAATTTAGTATATTTGAGGTAAGAATGAATGAAGATGCCAAGGAGCATTAAGATATGGTCAAACATCTCAATAGTCAATTGGAAATCCTATCTACAAGCCTAAAATCTAAAGAAGATGAGTGTTCAAGGTATGTAATTGAAAATGAGTCATTAAAAGATGAGTTAGAGAAGACTTCTAGTAAGGTAAAGTCATTTATGAAATTTGAAAAGAGATCAAGTGATCTATACAAAATTTTGAGTGGTCAAAAGCATACAAGTGATAATACTAGTCTTTGATACAAAGAAGAACCAGAGAATGCAACTCTAGATAAGATGAAGACTATTGTGAATAGAAACAATCATACTTTTAAGATAAATCATCAAAAAAGGAATGAATGTGCTAGCATAATAAATAAAAATCAATTTAGACAACCAAATGCAATGAGATATGTAAATTTTAATGGTTAATTCTATAATTGTAATCAGTTTGGGCATAGAGATAGAGAATACAAGAGACCTGTTAGAAATGAGTTTGCATGGAACTATGATGGGGGTCATCAGCCAAAAGGTGTGATTAAAGTTACGTGTTTCAACTATCTTAATGAGGGGCACTTTGTTAAGCATTGTCCAAATAAGGAAAGGTAAGGTAAGTCTTCTTCAAAAATAATAGTTTGTTTTAGTTGTCATGACATTGGACACATTGATAGTTTTTGTCTGAACAAGGTAAGACAAGCTGACTTTCCATCAAGAAGTGTCATTTGCTATAACTATGAGAAGATTGGTCACATTGCTAGGTTCTACAAGCAAAGGCCATTAAGTTAAAATAAGTTCAATTAGGATCTAAAGAGTGTAAAGAAGAAGGCAAGTTACCTCATAAAAACCAAAGGTGGTAAGTGTGAGTCATGATGAGTCTACAGGTCCAAGTAATTTATTTGCTATGATGGAGATGTTAGGAAATTTAACTTCTACATTGTGTAGATTTGAGGTATTAATTGAGAGGTAAATAATTATAGGTTAATTAATATTTGGTAGTAATATTATTATAAATAATATTATGGTATTAGTTAGAATATTATATTATTGTGATATATTGTTAATGGTTACAACAATATATCATAAATAGTGTGTGCTTAATTATAGGATTTGGGTGAGAGAAATCATGGGAGAGAATATAGAAATATGATTCCTATAAATATGTAACCTCATGGAATAATTTAATTAATGTGAATGTAGTAGAAGATTATTATTACGATTAAAATTTCTCTGTGTTTAACTCCCTTGGTCAGTGCATGAGTTAATTCTTTGAATTTGATCCTCTAATTCTCAATAGTGGTATCAGAGCAGGGATGGGTCTATGAAGATCATGTGAGGGGTAGTTATTTTATGCTTCACCCATAGGATGAGAAAATAATATTTTATTGGAAAGCATCTAGTATAATATTATTCATTACCATTCTTTTTTTGTCTGCCATGAGATTTGCTTCATGTCCATCCATTATTATAGAGTCTATGCCTACCTATACATGACTACCATGTTCAAAAGATAACCAATCGTATCACCTTTGTAATGCATATTTGACCTTGTCTTGATATTCTTACCTCAAACTCAATCTGACCTTAGCATCTCCATAGAATCGATTTGATTCATTGAATAGACCTAGGTTATATCAAATTATTTTAACATCTTGGAGACCAATCTTGGTTGATCCTCGAGTCCTTATACATGGTAGATATAGGTTAAAACTCTTGCACAACTCTAAGTATAAGTTTTTTCTCCCTTAGAGTTATCTAAAATAATAATGTTTCAACATTGACATGATGGATTTGGTTTCAATGATTGTTATAAGGTTCTTCCACATGATCTGGTGACAAGATTCAAGCCTCGACTCCAAGTAAATATTTTAATAAGGTGGTTTTATGAGCACCAGACACTTACGATAGATCATCAACCTACTAAGCATGGTGTTATACATATAGTTCATGCATAGTTGGTAGAACTAAATTTTTTTCATAGAATCATCAATACCACCTTCTCAACTCTTGTGCCATTCTGCCATGATTTATGGTCTAAGTGTGATTCATTTTACAACAATAGTGTGTTATTTCTAATATGACCACTTTGGCTACCTATCATCATCCTTATATAAGGAGGTGTCTTTAATGAATGAAGTCTATATAGTGGATAAACCAGATATATCAAATCTCTTTGTGCATACAATGTTAGTCTTGGTCAATATTCAGATAGTTAAGTTGCATCAATTTTAAGTTATTTTTTAAGTCATTGTTAAAAATCTATTTATATTATTATCTTGTAAAAGAACTCAAAAGTGTCAAAGTTTATTTTAAGTCTTTTTATTGAGTCTTATGATCTAAATAGTAGATCAATAATTAAAATGGCTTTTATTAGTATAATAGTCATTGTGTGTAAAAAATTCTTTAAAATGTCATTTTTCTAGTCATTAAAAAATAGTCAAGTCTTTTTTTAATCATTGATAATTTGGTCATTAAAAGTATAATGAATTTAGTTATCAAGTGTCTTTTTGAGTCATTTTTCAAAAAAAATAAAATGATGAATCAAGAGTCATTTTTTATAATTGAGTCATCAAAAATTCAGAAGTGTCAAAGTTGTTTATTGGGTCCATTATCAAAAATTTGTCATTTTGTCAAGAGTCAAAAGTCATAAAAAAAATTTATTTCAAAAAAGTCAAAGTTGTTTAGGTTTAGAGTCATGCATGTATTTTTGCTTGTATGTGACATCTACATTATGGGGGGATTTCTCCTTGAAAATTTGTAGCTGAGCTTTATCAAGATATTCAATGAGTGAGTAGCTTCATGTACTGAAAGTTGGAGGATACATGGAGGATGGAGGTCTTTTAGTGACCTATCATTAGTTACCAAAGACTGGGCCACACCAATGATGTGGTGACATTTAGTGTGGTGTCCTTTTCATTTTTGTTGTGTGTTTTTTCAGAATAAGAACAAAATAATATGCATGTTCAAGATATGTAATTTTTTTGCAAATTCCAAACATGATTCCCTAATGTAAAAACATTGTGAAAGGAAAGAAATCACCAATGTAAGTCAGTTCATGGATCTTTAAAGGGTTTGTGGCAGATCCAAAAAACCATAAGAGGTGAACAATGTTTTGGTTATAGTTAGGAGATCAGTTACTGTAGAGATCCCATGACTACCTTACTTTTTTATGAAGATGACCCTAAATGACACATCTATTACAGTCACATTATGTAAATGTAGGATGTGTTCCTTCACATATAGTGGTAATGTGTAGTAATATTATGTCAGTAGTATGCAGACATATGAGTATGCAGTGGCATATAATTTTGTTCATGCCAATTCTTGGGGGTAGATGGTGTTCCTATTCATTTCAAAGTTTGTGGTAAACTTATAAAACCATGAGAGGAGTGAGGCTCCCTTTATATCAAGGTCGTGAGCCAAATAGGGTATGTAATAGTGGGTGAGCATACTATAGATAAGAGTGTGAATGTTTTTGCACCATGTAAAAAATATGCAGGGAATGTTAGGAAATCTAGCTTTTATATTGTGTAGATTTGATGTATTTATTGAGAGGTAATTAATTATAGGTTAATTAATATTTGGTAGTAATATTGTTATAAACAATATTATGATATTAGTTAAAATATTATAATATTATGATATATTGTCAATGGTTATAACAATATATCATAAATAGTGTGGGCTTAATTATAGGATTTGGGTGAGAAAAATCATGGGAGAGAATATAAGAATCCTATAAATATGTAACCTTATGAAATAGTTTAATTAATGTGAATGTAGCAAAAGATTATTATTGTGATTAAAATATATCTATATGTTCAGTTCCATTAGTCAGTGCATGAGTTAATTCTTTGAATTGGCTCCTCCAATTCTCAATAGTGGTATCCCAGTAGGGATGGGTATGTGAAGAGCATTTGAGGGGTAGTTAAACAATGGGTACCATAACAATGGGGCCACACCAATGATGTGGTGACATTTAATGTGGCATGCTTTTCATTTTTGCTGTGTTTTTTAAGAATAAGAATAGAAGAATATGCCTATTCAAGAAATAATACTAGGATGAGAAAATAATACTTTGTTGGAAATATTTTAGTATAGTATTATTCATTACCCTTTTTATTTATCTGCCATGAGATCTGCTCCATGTGCATCCATCATTCTAGAGTCTATGCCTACCTATGCATGACTACCATGTTCAAAAGGTAACCAACCATATCACCTTTGTAACTTAGATTTGACCTTGTCTTATTTTTTTTTACCTCAAACTTAATATGAACTTGGCATCTCCATAGAATCAATTTGATTCATTGAATAGACCGAGGTTATATCGAATTATTTTAACATCTTGGAGACCAATCTCAATCGATCCTTGAGTCCTTATACTTGGTAAATATAGGTTCAAAATCTTGCACAGATCTAAGTATAAGTCTGATCTCCCTTGATATTATCTAAAATAATAATGTTTTAACATTGACATGATGACTCTAGTCTCAATGATTATTGTAAGGTCCTTTTGCATGATCTGGTGATAAGATTCAAGCATCAACTCTTAGTGAATATTTTAGTAAGGTGATGCTATGAGGACCTGACACTTATGGTGGATCATTAGCCTATTAATCATGGTGTTATACATATAGTCCATGCATATTTTTGAAAACTAAGCAAGTTTCATAGAATCTTCAATACCACCCTCTTGGCTCTTACATTGTTTTACCACAACTCATGATCCAAGCATGATTCATTTTATAAGAATAGTGTGTTGTTTCTAATCTAGCTACTTTACTTGTATACCATCATCCTTAGATATGGATATCTCTTCAATGAATTAATTCTATATAATGGATAAGCCAAAGATAACGTGTCCCTGTGTGCATGCAATGTTAGTCTTGGTCAGTATTTAGATAGTTAAGTTGCATCAATTTTATGTTCTTTCTTAAGTCATTGTTAAAAATCTATTTGTATTATTGTCTTGTAAAATAACTCAAAAGTGTCAAAGTTTGTTTTTAGTCTTTTTATTGAGTCTTATCATCTAAATAGTAGATCAATAATTAAAATGGTTTTTATTAGTATAACAGTCATTGTGTGTCAAAAATTCTTTAAAATGTCATTTTTCCAGTCATTACAAAATAGTATGGGTCATTGTATATAATTGTCAAATCTTTTTTTGATTATTGATAATTTGGTAATTAAAAGTAGAATGACTTTTGTTATCAATTATATTTTTGATTCATTTGTCAAAATAAAAAAAATGATGAATCAAGAGTCATTTTTTCTAATTGAGCCATCACAAATTCAAAAGTGTCAAAGTTTTTTATTAGTTCCACTATCAAAAATTTATCATTTTATCCAGAGTCAAAATTCATCAATAAGAGTTATGTCAAAAAAGTCAAAGTTGTTTAGGTTTAGAGTCACGGACGCATTTCACTTGTATACAATGTCCACATTGTCGGGGGGGATTTCTCCTCAAAAAGTTGTAGTTGAGCTTCATCAGGATATTTTCTGAGTGAGCATCTTCATATAATAGAGTTTGGAAGATACACAGAGGATGGAGGTCTTTTAACAACCTCTTTTTAGTCAAAAATAATGGGGCCACACCAATGACGTGGTGACATTTAATGTGGCATGCTTTTCATTTTTGCTGTGTTTTTTTAGAATAAGAATAGAAGAATATGCCTATTCAAGAAATGTAATTTGTGTGAAAATTCCAAACATAATTCCTTGATGTTAAAACATTGTTAAAGAATAGAAAACATCAATTTAAGTCAGTTCATGGATCTTGAAAGGGTTTGTGGTAGATCCAAAAAACCACAAGAGGTGAATAATATTTTTGTAACAGTTAGGAGAGCAACTAATGTATAAATCCTATGAATACCTTACTTCTTTATGGATATGACCCTTAGTGACATGTTTATTGTCAAATAATGTTAATGTGGGATGTGTTCCTTCACATATAGTGGTCATGTGCAACAAGATTGTGTTAGTAGTATGCAAACCTATGAGTATGTAGTGCTATATAGTTATGTTTATGCTAATTCTTGGAGGTAGATGGTGTTCTTGTTCATGTCAAGGTTTGTGGTAAAATTATAAAACCATGGGAGAAGTGTGGCTCTATTTCTATAAAAGTCATGATCCAAATAGGGCATATTATAGTGGATGAGCATACTACATATAAGAGTGTGAATGTTTTTGCACCATGTATTAACTATGGCGGGGGGAATGTTAGAAATATAGCTTTTACAATGTGTAGATTTGAGGTATTTATCATGAGGTAAATAATTATAGGTTAATTAATATTTGGTAGTAATATTGTTATAAACAATATTATTGTATTAGTTAGAATATTATATTATTGTGATATATTGTTAATAGTTATAACAATATATCATAAATAGTGTGTGCTTAATTATAGGATTTGAGTGAGAAAACTCATGGGAGAAAATATAGGAATCTGATTCCTATAAATATGTAACCTCACAAAATATTTTAATTAATGTGAATGTAGCAAAAGATTGTTATTGTGATTAAAATTTATCTATGTGTTTAGCTCCATTGGTCAGTGCATGAGTTAATTCTTTGATTTGGATCCTCCAATTCTCAATAGTGGTATCAGAGTATGGTTCTATGAAGAGCATGTGAGGGGTAATTATTTTATGCTTCACCCTTGAGATGAGAAAAGAATATTTTGTTAGAAAGCTTTTATTATAGTATTATTCACTACCATTCTTTTTTTTGTCTACCATGAGATCTGCTCCATCTCCATCCATCATTCTAGAGTCCACATCTACCTATGAATGACAACCATATTCAAAATATAACCATACGTATTGCCTTTGCAACTCAGATTTGACCTTGTCTCGATCTACTTACCTAAAATTCAATCTGACCTTAACATCTCCACAAAATCAATTCAATTCATTGAATAGACCTAGGTTATATCAAAATATTTTAACATCTTGGAGACCAATATTAGTCAATCCTCGAGTCCTTATACTTGGTGGATACAACTTAAAAATCTTGGACAAATCTAAGTATAAGTTTACTCTCCATCAACATTATCTAAAATAATAATGTTTCAACATTTACACAATAGCTCTGGTCTCAACGATTGTTGTAAGGTCCTATATAATCTAGTGACAAGATTCAAGCATCGAATCATGATGAATATTTTACTAAGGTGGTTCTATGAACACCTTATTATCCCCTAAAAAATATCACTCTTTTTTGGGAACAACCTATGAACTATTTTGGTTCAACAGACCAAAATCCTCTCTCCCCTTTTCAAAAATTGTTCTTTGCATTCAAGTTCATTTTTCAAAGCTCTTCCAAAAATCTATGGACTCTGTAAGCTTGAATCTATGAACTTTGTAGGATTGAAACTACGAACTCTACAGGCCCATTTCTATGGACTCTGCATGCTTGAATCTATGGACTCTGTAGTCTTGAAACTATAGACTCTGCAAGCCCATTTCTATGGACTCTATAGGCAAAAATATAGGGACTCTACAGGCCAAGTTATATGGACTCATTTCTATAGACTCAGTTATACAGACTTCATAGGTTGATTTTTACGGACTCTATAGGAAGAAACAAGCTCTCAACAATTAAGTGATTTCAACTACTTCAAGGTTCAACGGCATCAGCAAGAGTTAAGTGCTTCGGCAAAGGTTCAATAGTTTAACTACTTCAAGGTTCAATGGCTTCAAAACACTTATCAAAGAGAAGAGGCTTAAACCATTGAACCATTGAACCATTGAACCACTTTGGTTTAAAGGATCAACGGGTTCAATGGTTCAAAGGTTCAACATGCGGTTGGTTCAAGCAGACAAAGGACTTAGCCAAATAAAGGGATTAAACCGATTGAACCATTAAACCATTGAACCAAAGTTGGTTCAATCGATAGGTTCAATCAGTAGGTTTAAGGAGCTACCCCAAAGTTAAAGGAACAAGTACCCTTGCGGAGGGGCAGTGAATCAAGGTCAGACAGCCCTTGCAAAAGTTAGGTGAGGAGCAGATGGATCGTTGCAAAATTCCACCGAAGGATGAAGCCCACCGAAGGAAAAGACCAAAGGAAAAGACTGAAGGAAAAGTTTGAAGAAAAGTAGGTGAAATAAAGAAAATGATTCCTTCAGACATTTTGTTAGAAGGAATTAACCTAAGGACTCTTTGAGAGAAAGAATCTTGAAGGCCATTTGAAGACCACCTGAAGGGCAGATGCCCTTGCGGGGGGCTCTCACCAGCCAAAATAGGCCTTTTTCAAGACCCTGAAGGGATTCTTATCCTTCAAGAAGGATAAAACAAGAAAGTTGAAGGAATTGTCAAAAAAAGTGATACACTCGAAGACGTCAAAATTTGCAAGAATGAAATAGCCATTGATACTTGCAGGTTCAAGCACAGATCTGAATGCATTCAAAGGCCTTAAGGCCAAGGCCAAAAGGAAGAAATACTGAGAAAAAGAGCGTAAAGAGCCAGTAAAGTTGGGAACGTAGCCTTGAGAGCTTAAATTCTAGGAAGAGACAAAGCTAGAAAAGACAAAATTAGAAAGAGGGAAAAGCTCAAAATATCTGTACAAAAGTAATTTCAATAGGTGGAACAGTCCACTAAGTAGATATTTTGGCTTGTAAACATTGAAGGCTCAGCCTGTTAGTCTTTTTTGGAGTAAAGACAAAATGGATAGTTGTATAGATGTTAGAGGGGATATACCAAATGATCCAGACTCGAGAAGAGACATATTATATGAATAGATGTGCCATAATTAAGGTAATGCACTGTTCTAAGCATGGTCCCTCTAGACAAAACTAAAAACACATTGAAGGCATTGATTGTAGCATGGGCCATCTCATGGGAAGGAGCGCCAAGCTTTGTTTGGTTGCTATACATTGTAATTTCTCTCATTATGCAAGGGAGATCTTCTCATTACCAAAAGCAAAACTCTACCCAAATTGAAAGGTGAATACTGAGACTTTGAGCTCAGATTGTCGTTCATATTATTTTATCTGAATGAGAAAGCAAGTTACTTGTAGACTTTGTGCTGTTATAGCTTGTGCCACTTGAGGAAATTATTCTTATGTCTTTTTCCTAAAAGCATTCTTTGTTTATTTGATTTAACAACTAGAACAAGTGGAAGTAATAAGGAAGGTGTCCTGAATCCAACTACTTTCAAACTTTGTGCTATCATAGTTGTCTTCGGTGTGTGTTTATTTTCTATTTTTATGTAAAGGACCTTGGGACAACTTTGTGCCCCCATTGTTCTTTGTATCTTACTCTTTGGGTAGTTAAGGTGAAAACTTTGTGTTCAATTTCATCCTACTAGTTATTGCGACTATTGTACTAGTTACTTGTCACTACCAAAAAGATTCATGTTGTTTGCAAGAATAAGCACTTTTGAAAGAAGAGAAGTGCCTTCTGTCATTTCACTAGTATTTCTACTATCTAGGAAGGGATCTGGCTCTTGGTTGAATGTTACTTCTGAAAGAAGAGAAGTACCTTCACCAATCACTCAAGATTTTCTCTTTTGTTTGTGAGCATCATCTCTGAAAAAAGAGAGATGGATGGTTTATCCTACCCTTGAGTGTTATTTTCAACTTATATATATATATATATATATATATATATATATATATATATATAGCTCCTACGTATTTATAGGGAACCTCCCCTTGATGAGAGGAGAGATTTGTCCCTTATTTATGTAGTAAACCTGCACATCTGGTTGACCAATATCCCTATGCTATGGTTGATAAGACCTATTTTGCTCAAGCAGATAGCTGGTTGACAAAATATTCACCCAACAATTTTTAGCAACTCCACTGGGGATGAACGTGCAGTCTAAAGCCTAAAGTTTTAGATTGAATCAGTCCCTACTCTTATCCATTACATATTCTAGTGACTCTGTTCTGTGTCTTACCCATTATCATTATAGCCTTACCATCTTCCTCCATCTCTGTTATATTATCTGGTCTGTAAAACTAGAGCCACTGGGAAGAGCACATAGTTTGAAGTCTCAAGCTTCAAGCTAAAGCAGATCCTACTCTTTTCCATTTTTATTCTGCAATCTAGCAACTCCATGCTATACAAGAAGCTAGAAATCTCAAGGTGTTGTTGACCCTTCTTTTGAGTTGTTTCCTCCACAACCTCACCTTCAACGAACTAGGAGTCTTCCTCTTAGCCCTACCAGGTCACCAACACAAGGCAGAGCTTCTTTTTCTACTGCTAGCAGAGCTTTGCCTATCCATTCTCCACCTAGATTTGTGATCCCACTTTTACATAATCAAATCATGGCTCAAGGCCCCTGGGGTAACTCTTTTGGTCCACTGAATTTAACTCCACCTCTGCATGAGCTTCCACATAGTTTAAGGAAGAATTTCCCCAAATTCTTTGGTGATGGGAGAGTTCACCCTGATGAACACACTACAACATTCAGCATAGCCTATGGCATAATAGGGGTGGAATTTAAAGACGTGGTAGTCAAGCTTTTCATAGAAACACTACAAGGTGCTACTTGAAAATGGTTCTACCACTTGCAGGCTCAGTCAGTGACTGCTTGGACACTCTCAAAGCTAAATTTGAAGCCAGATTCAAGCCTACAGAATATGCACATGCTTTGCTGGCCCAACTTACATAGATGAAGAAGAAACCTCATGAACCCATGAGGGATTTCATAGCAAAGTTTGACAAGATGAGGAATCAAATTCCTATCATTGCTCAACCCACACTTGAAAACCTCAAATGCTTTTGCATCAACTCATAGATGCCTGAAGTGAGTTTTTTGCTGAGATGGGCTAGACACATAGACCTTGTTTCTACTCAAGACATGGATACTAAGGTAGAAGATGACCTTATCTTGTCAGAAAAGATAAGGAGAGACCTAAAAAAAGCTAACCCTTCTTCATCTTCTGAGAATTTATCTACAACCACCACTGATCAAATGGTGTAAAAGCTAGAAAATGAACTGCTAGCCTTGAAAAGGTAAATGGCCCAAGGTATGTCTACTCCTCCTAATCAAGGTATGCCAAGGAGGACATTTTAGAATTAGCCATATCAAGGAAATGCTATCAGGAATCAAGGGCAGCCAAATCATCTTCCTCCCCCATAGAGGAACCTTTCCCTTGAAGCGCCTCCAACCAACTCAGCAGTTGGATATCTAAAAACTGAACATGATTTCTCTTTCCAAACTAAGTTTGAGCAAGAAAATGATGCTAATCTCTTCACATAGGATCAAGAAGAGTTAGCTGGTGACTCCCACATTAGTTTCTTGAATTACCAAGATGAACCCAAAAGTAAAGGTGAAGCAGTTGAAGGATCATATGCTATGTTCACCTGATCCATGAACTAGTCAGCCCAGCAAGATGATAAAGAAAAGATAGAGGAGCGACCTCAACCAATAATTTTAATTTATAAACATGGGGCCACTCTGCCTTTCTAGCCAAAGGAGCTGGTGGTTGCTAAGAAGGTAAGTACATCAAACATCCCTACACCTTCTACTTCAAATTTGTAGATCAATCATCCCCCCTAAAAACCAAAAGGATGAACTCCCATCCTCTCTTCATAGTCCATTTCAGTTATTTGACATAATTGACCATGTCAAGAAAACCAAAATTCAAATGACTGAATTTGAATTCCTACAAGCCAACCCTGAGCAGTTGGATAGGTTGGTAGAGTGTGTGAATAATACAACCATCCCTATAGGACAAGAGATTAGAAAGGTAACTCATGATCCCCCAAGGAACATGCCCATCCCAGTCACTCAGACATTAGCACCTGAAGATCAGATTCTATTTGATTCTTCAAGTAGAGGTAATTATTTTTTGTCCACAAAGGATGTTCATGTTTCTACAGATGAAAGTCTTGTAGCTGGCAATCCAAAAATTGATTCAAACAAGACATTAAAAGAATTGGTAGGGTGTAGTATAGATAAAAAAGCATCTTCCACTTTCAATAAAGATAAATTTGATAGAAGATTAGTTTATGATGATGTTTAGATCCTGGAATCTGATGGCAGCAATTCTTCTACCAATGCTAGAGCTGGGACTGTGTTGATATCTCCTTAAGGAGATATTTTTCCTTCATGCAAGTTGTAGTTTAGCAACACCAACAACACAATTGAATGTGCATCTCTATTGCTCGGATAGAAGGCTGCTCAAGACCAAGATGTCAAACTCCTTCACACCAAAGGATATGCTAAGCTAATGGTTTGTTAGGAGTTTGATGTTGACAAACATAACATATGCTGGACTGAACTAGAAGAACAACAGCTATGGTAGTGGACCATAGTGCTGTACTCCAAAGTCAATAAAAAGAACTCTTCACCAAGAGAGCAAGGAGTTATGGTTTTTAGATTGAAGACCACACCTTGCCATGGGGCAAGAAGAGAGAACCAAAAGGAGTGCATAGAAAATGTGATTCTTGGTGGATATTTCCATTCACCTGTTACCAATTCTGGGGACAAAATGGTTTCTTGCTAGTTTATCAGGATGAAATGCCATTTTCATTGTCTTATAATGAGTAGCATCTGAATCACTTCAATTTTTGAAGTATTAGATAAGTTCACTTGTACATATGTACCTTTGTATAGTCTTTAGTTCTATTTTGTGCTTTTCATTTTCATTTTTTTTTGGAGCCTTTCTTTTTGAGTAGCATGACTCCATAGCCCAATGGCATACTTCAAGGCACTGGAGATTCTAGTTTCTACTTCCCTCAGCCATTCAAAGTCTTCAACTAAGGGAAGTTCCCCAACTAGAGCCAGCTGTTGTCCCTGAAAAAATATCACTCTTTTTTGGGAACAACCTATGAACTATTTTGGTTTAATAGACCAAAATCCTCTCTCCCCTTTTCAAAAATTGTTCTGAGCATTCAAGTTCTTCATTTTTCAAAGCTCTTCCAAAAATATATAGACTCTGTATGCTTGAATCTACGGACTCTGTAGGCTTGAAACTATAGACTCCACAGGCCCATTTTTATGGACTCTAGAGGCTTGAATCTACAGACTCTGTAGGCTTGAAACTATGGACTCTGCAGGCCCATTTATATAAAATCCATAGGTGAAAATCTATGGACTCTGCAGGTCAAGTTCTATAGACTCATTTTTATGGACTCAGTTATACAAACTTCATAGGTTGATTTCTATAGATTTTACAGGAAGAAACAAGCTCTCAACACTTAAGCAATTTTAACTGCTTCAAGGTTTAACGTCCTTGGCAAGAGTTAAGCGCTTTGGCAAAGGTTCAATAGTTCAACCGCTTCAAGGTTCAACAGCTTCAAAACACTTATCAAAGAGAAGAAGGCTTGAACCATTGAACCGTTGAACCATTTAACCACTTTGGTTCAAAGGTTCATTGGGTTCAATGGTTCAAAGGTTCAACATGCAGTTGGTTCAAGTAGACAAAGGACTTAGCCAAATAAAGGGATTAGACTAATTGAACCATTGAACCATTGAACCAGAGTTGGTTCAATTGATCGGTTTAATCGACAGGTTTAATCAGCAGGTTTAAGGGCCTTCCTAAAGCCAATGGAATAAGTGCCCTTGCGGAAGGCGATGAACTGAGGTCAGGTAACCCTTGTGGAAGGTAGGTGAGGAGTAGATGGACTGTTGCAAAATTCCACCGAAGGATGAAGCCCGCTAAAGGAAAAGACTGAAGGAAATGTTTGAAGGAAAGTAGACGAAACAAAGAAAATGATTCCTTCAGACATTTTGTCTGAAGGAATTAACTTGAAGACTCTCTAAGAGAAAGAAGCCTGAAGGTCATCCAAAGACCACCCAAAGGGTAGATGCCCTTGTGGGGGGATCTCACCTACCAAAATAGGCCTTTCTCAAGATCCTTAAGGGATTCTTCTCCTTCGAGAAGGACAAATCAAGAAATCTAAAAGAATTGTCAAGGAAAGTGACGCGCTCGAAGACGTCAAAATTCACAGCAATGAAATAGCCATTGATCCTTACATGTTTAAGCATGGACCTAAATGCATTCAAAGGCCTTAAGGCCAAGGCCAAAAGGAATAATTGTTGAGAGAAGGAGCATAAAGAGCCAATAAAGCTAGGAACATAGCCCTGAGAGCTTAAATTCTAGGAAGAGACAAAGCTGGAAAAGACAAAAGAAAAAAGAGGGAAAAACTCGAAATATCTATGTAGAATTAATTTTAGTAGGTGGAACAATCCACTAAGCAGATATTTTGGCCTAAAAACATTGAAGGTACGACCTGTTAGTCTCCTTTGGAGTAAAGACAAAATGGATAGTTGCGCAGACATCAAAGGGGACAGACCAAATGATCTAGACCTAGGAAGAGACATATTAGATGAATGGACACACCATAATTAAGGCAATGCACTATTCCAAGCATGGTCCCTCCAGATAGAACTAAAAATGCATTAAAGGCATTGACTGCAGCATGGGCCGTCCCATGGGAAAGAGCACCAAGCTTTGCTTGGTTGCTATACATTGTAATTTCTCTCATTATGCAAGGGAGATCTTCCCATTACCAGAAGCAAAACTTTCCCCAAATTGAAAGGTGAATACTGAGACTTTGAGCTCAGATTGTTGTTCATATTATTTTATTTGAATGAGATAGCAAGTTACTTGTAGACTTTGCGCTATTATAGCTTGTGCCACTTTAGGAAATTGTTCTTATGTTTGTTTCCTAAAAGCACTCTTGTTTATTTGATTTAACAAGCAGAACAAGTGGAAGTAATAAGGAAGGTGTCCTGAAGCCAACTACTTTCAGACTTTGTGCTGTCATAGTTGTCTTTGGTGTGTGTTTATTTTTTGTTTCTGTGTAAAGGACCTTGGGATGACTTTGTGCCCCTATTATTCTTTGTATCTTACTCTTTGGGCAGTTGAGGTGGAAACTTTGTGTTCTATTTCATCTTGCTGGTTACTATGACTATGTTACTATTTTCTTATCACTACCAGAAAGATTCTTGTTGTTTGCAAGAACGAGCACTTCTGAAATAAGAGAAGTGCCTTTTGTCATTTCACTAAGATTTCTACTATTCAGGAAGGGATCTGGCTCTTGGTTGAATGTTACTTCTGAAAGAAGAGAAGAACCTTCACCAATCACCTAGGATTTTCTCCTTTGTCTATGAGCATCATCTCTGAATAAAGAGAGATGGATGGTTTATCCTACCCTTGAGTGTTATTTTTAGCTTATATATATAGTATATAGCTCTTGTGTATTTATAGGGAACTTCCCCTTGATGAGAGGAGAGATTTGTCCCCTATTGATGTAGTAAACCTGCACATCTAGCTGACTAATCTCCTTATGATGTGGTTGATAAGACCTATTTTGCTCAATCATATAGCTGGTTGACAAAATATTCACCCAACACACCTAACACTTATGATAGATCATCAACCTACCAAGTATGGTGTTATATATATAGTCTATACATAGTTGGGATAACTACAAAATTTTCATTGAATCTTCAAAACCACCCTCTTGGCTCTTGCACCATTTTGCCATGACTCAAGGTCCAAGTGTGATTAATTTCAAAATAATAGCGTGTTGTTTCTAATCTAACTACTTTGGCTGCATATTGTCATCCTTGGATAAGGAGGTATCTTCAATGGATGAAGTATGTATAGTGGACAGGCTAGAGATACCATATCTCTTTGTGCATGCAATGTTAGTCTTGGTCAGTATTTAGATAGTTAAGTTGCATCAATTTTAAGTTCTTATTTAATTCATTGATAAAAACATATTTGTATTATTATCTTGTAAAGGAAATCAAAAGTGTTAAAGTTCTTTATAAGTCTTATTATTGAGTCTTATGATCTAAATAGTAGATCAATAATTAAAATGGCTTTTATTAGTATAATAGTCATTGTGTGTGAAAAATTCATAAAAATGTCATTTTTCCAATCATTACAAAATAGTATGGGTCATTATATATATCTGTCAAGTCTTTTTTTAGTCATTTTTATTTTGGTCATTAAAATTATAATGACTTTAGTTATCAAGTGTCTTTTTGAGTCATTTGTCAAAATAAAAAAAATGATGAATCAAGAGTCATTTTTTATAATTGAGTCGTCAAAAACTCAAAAGTGTCAAAGTTGTTTATTGGGTCCATTGTAAGAAATTTGTCATTTTATCAAGAGTCAAAAGTCATAAAAAAGAGTTATGTCAAATAAGTCAAAGTTGTTTAGGTTTAGAGTCATGGACACATTTTCACTTGTATGTGACATCCATATTATGGAGGGGATTTCTCCTCGAAATGTTGCAGCTAAGCTTCATTAAGATATTCACTGATTGAGAATCTTCACTTACTAGAAGTTAGAGGATACATGGAGGATAGAGGTATTTCAATGACCTCTCATCAGTCATCAATGATGGGGCCACGCCAATGATGTGGTGACATTTTATGTGGTGTCTTTTTTATTTTTATTGTATGTTTTTTTAGAATAAGAACAAAAGAATATTCCTGTTCAAGATATGTAATTAATGTGAAAATTCCAAACATGACTCCATGATGTAAAAATGTGAAACGACAAAAATTATCAATGTAATTCAGTTTAGGTATCTTGAAAGGGTTTGTGGTAGATCTAGAAAACCACAAGAGGTGAACAGTGTTTTGGCAATAATTAAGATAACAACTATTGTAGAGATCCCATGACTACCTTACTTTTGTATGGAGATGAATCTCAGTGACACATCCATTGCAATCAAATAATTTAAATGTGGGATGTATTCCTTCACATATAGTGGTCATGTGCAATAAGATTACATAAGTAGTATGTAGGCTTATGAGTATGCGGTGGCATACAGTTCTATTCATGCCAATTCTTGGAGGTAGATGGTGTTCCTATTCATGTCAAGGTTTGTGGTAAACTTGTAAAACCATGGGAGGAGTGAGGCTCTATTTATATCAAGGTCAAGATCCAAATAGGGCATGCTATAGTGGGTGAGCATAGTACAGATAAGAGTGTGAATGTTTTTGCACCATGTAAAAACTATGGGGGGAAATATTAGGAAATCTAGCTTTTACATTATGTAGATTTGAGGTATTTACCAATATATAAATAATTATAGGTTAATTAATATTTTTTAGTAATATTTTTATAAATAATATTACATTACTAGTTAGAATATTATATTGTTGTGATATATTGTTAATGGTTATAACAATATATCATAAATAGCGTATGCTTAATTATAGAATTTGAGTGAGAGAAATCATGGGAGAGAATATAGGAATATGATTCCTATAAATATGTAACCTCATATAATAATTTAATTAATGTGAATGTAGTAGAAGATTATTATTGTGATTAAAAAATATCTCTGTGTTTAACTCTATTGGTTAGTACATGAGTTAATTCTTTGAATTGGCTCCTCCAATTCTCAACAATGGTATCACAATAGGGATGGTTCTGTGAAGTGCATGTGAGGGGTATTTATTTTATGCTTCACCCTTGGGATGAGAAAATAATATTTTATTGGAAATATTTTAGTATAGTATTATTCATTACCATTTTTTTTTGTGTTTTCCATGAGATCTGCTCCATGTTCATCCATCATTTTAGAGTTTACACCTACCTATGCATAACTACCATGTTCAAAAGATAACCAGTTGTATCATATTTGCAACTAGGATTTGACCTTGTCTCAATATGATTACCTCAAACTCTATCTAACCTTAACATATCCACATAATTGATTTGATTCATTGAATAGACCTAGGTTATATCAAATGATTTTAACATCTTGGAGATCAATCTTGGTCAATCCTTGAGTCCATATACTTGGTGGATACAGGTTCAAAATCCTGCATAACTCTTTTCTCCCTCAACATGATCTAAAGTAGAAAATTTTTAACATTGACATGATGGTTCTGGTGTCAATGATTATTGTAATTTCCTTCCACATGATCTAGTGATAAGATTTAAGCAGTGACTCCTGGCAAATATTTTATTAAGGTAGTTATAGAACATTCAACACTTATGGTAGATCATCAGCCTACTAAATGTGGTGTTATACATACCGTTTGTGCATAGTTGGAAGAACTATTAAATTTTCATAAAATATTCAATACCACCCTCTCAGCTCCTATGTCATTCTACCATGACTCATAGTCTAAGCATTATTTATTTTACAAGAATATTATGTTATTTCTAATCTAACTACTTTGGATATGTATCATCATCCTCAGATAAGGATATATCTTTAATGAATGAAGTCTGTATAGTGGATAAGCCAGAGATACTATAACTCTTTATGCATGCAATGTTAGTCTTGGTTAGTATTCAGATAGTTAAGTTGCATCAATTTTAATTTCTTTTCTAAGTCATTATTAAAAATATATTTGTATTATTATCTTGTCAAATAAATCAAAAGTGTCGAAGTTTGTTTTAAGTCTTTTTATTGAGTCTGATGATCTAAATAGTAGATCAATAATTAAAATGGATTTTATTAGTATAATAGTCATTATGTGTGAAAAATTCTTAAAAATGTCATTTTCCAATCATTACAAAATAGTATGGGTCATTGTATATATTTGTCAAGTCTTTTTTTAATCATTGATCATTTGGTCATTAAAAGTATAATGAATTTAGTTATCAATTATCTTTTTGAGTCATTTTTCAAAATTAAAAAAAATGATGAATCAAGAGTCATTTTTTATAATTGAGTCGTAAAAAATTCAAAAGTGTCAAATTTGTTTATTGGGTCCATTGTTAAAAATTTGTCATTTTATCAAGAGTCAAAAGTCATCAAAAAGAGTTATGTTGAAAAAGTGAAAGTTGTTTAGGTTAGAGTCATGGATGCATTTTTGCTTGTATGAGATGTCCACATTGTCGGGGGGATTTCTCAAAAAGTTGTAGCTGAGCTTCATCAAGATATTTACTAAGTGAGTAGCTTCATCTGCTAGAGATTGGAGGATACATAGAGGATGGAGGTATTTTAGTGACCTCTCATCAATCATCAATGATGGGGCCACAACAATGAAGTGATGACATTTTGTGTGGTGTGTTTTTCAAATTTGTTGTGTGTTTTTTAGAATATGAATAGAAGAATATGTCTATTCAAGATATGTAATTTGTGTGAAAATTCTAAACATGATTTCCTAATGTAAAAAAATTGTGAAAGGATAGAAAGCACTAATGTAATTCAGTTCATGGATCTTGAAAGGGTTTGTGGTAGATATAGAAAACCACATGAGGTGAGCATTATTTTGGCAACAGTTAGGAGAGCAACTACTATGGAGATCCTAATACTGCCTTACTTATTTATGGAGATGAACCTTAGTGACATGTCCATTATAGTCACATAATGTAAATGTAGTATGTGTTCCTTTGCATATAGTGGTCATCTTCAACAAGATTATTTCATTAGTATGTATACCTATGAGTATGCAGTGGCATACAATTCTGTTCGTGCCAATTTTTGGAAGTAGATGGTGTTCCTATTCATGTCAAGGTTTGTGGTAAACCTATAAAACCATGGGATGAGTGAGGATATATTTATATTAATGTCATTAGCCAAATAGGGCATGCTATAGTGGGTGAGCATACTAAAAATAAGAGTGTGCATATTTTTGCACCATGTAAAAACTATGGGGGGAATGTTAGGAAATCTAGCTTTTACATTGTATAGATTTGAGGTATTTACCAAGAGGTATATAATTATAGGTTAATTAATATTTGTTAGTAATATTATTATAAATAATATTATGGTATTATTTAGAATATTATATTATTGTGATATATTGTCAATGGTTATAATAATATATCATAAATAGTGTATGTTTAATTATAGGATTTGGGGGAGAGAAATCATGGGAGAGAATATAGGAATATGATTCTAATAAATATGTAACCTCATATAATAATTTAATTAATGTGAATGTAGTAGAATATTATTATTATGATTAAAATTTAGCTTTGTGTTTAGCTCCATTGGTTAGTGCATGAGTTAATTTTTTGAATTGGCTCCTCCAATTCTCAAAAGATGTTTCAAAAGTTGAAGAGTTCCAAGGGCTCTCATTGTCTGTTCATATTGTGAATGAAGAGTCCAAGGTATTTGTTGAGGCTAGTTCTAAGAAGTTTCTAGATCTAAGTGAACATCTTGCCATTACTAAGTATGTATCATACAAATAACATCAATTGTCAGTGTTTAGTGATGAGGTTCAAAGATGAAATTAATATTATATAGATAAAAAGGTATGTCATGAATGTATGTTATCTCTATGTATTATCAATTAAATCATAGAGGAGAATATTTTAGTGGATGAGAATGTTGATTCTCTTAAGCCAAAGAAGAAAAAGAACTACAAGTATCAGATGACCAAGGAGAAGGAATATGAGGAGTTATGGGAAACTCCTATTGACACTATTCTAGGACATTGTGAAGTAGGGTGTCTTTGTTTATGCTTTTTAAGAGACTCCTTTTAGTGGAGAAGCAAGTGTTGTTGTGTATGTAGTGTCTGTAGAGTTACAATGGGTGTTTTTAAGTGGCCTAATGATATTGATGCAATATCAAGAAGAGCTTGATGCTTAGAAAGGTCTTTGCACTTATTTATGATGTATTCCAGGTGATTTCAAGCCTTGAAGATCTTTTATGAGTAATTGGAGATTTTTTGTTTATTCTCAAGTTTCCCAGTTTGTGCTTAAGAGTATGTAGGTTCTAAAATGGGTTATAGGATATATAGGTTCCCAAAGATGTGGAAGCTAAAATCTTGTTCCAAAAGTGTGTAATGGTTATCTTTAGGTGTACAAAATGTTCTAGAGGTGGACATTGACCAGAAAGATGTTTGTTGACTCTCTTTGTTTTATGATTCTAGTGTTTTGGGCTATGCTAGAAAAATGGTTTTCATTATTAATTGAAGTATGAGCATCATTAATAGGTTGAATGGTTCAAATTGGTTTTCAAATAATTTTTCATATAGATTTGAATATTTTTGGTTTTCATATTGGTCATATTTTTGATAAAATGGAGGCTTAATTAGCTAGTGAGTTTGTGAATGAAGTATATTGCAGAGGATGATCTAGATGTTTAAAATTAATGTGTTTGAGGGGGAATATGAGAGTGATCTATATATGAATTTTTATGTCTTGATGGTGTGTCTATTGAAATTTGTGGTCTCTACAAGTTCTAGGTAGGGTTACAGGGAGTCTAGACAGGCCTAGTAATGAAGATGTGATGTATTTGATTAGTTTATCTAAAATATCATGGAATAAGTGTTTCAAGGAGAGTTATAAAGTTTTTTTAGATCATATGTCTATTTTTGTGAGTTTCATGAAGTTTTGTTGGTGGTTCTTGAGGTAGCTTGAGAGAGAAGGCTAATAAGCCTGTATGGTGGTTCTTCATGGTGTGTGGAGAGCTGAAGATGCTTAGGAGGTGAAATTGCTCAAAATTATTATGGGGAGTCCCTATTATATGTTTATTGGTTATTTTAGTCATATTTAATTAATTTTATGTGTTATTTTTACATTGGTTGTAGTGTTTGGTTGAAGATAGTGTTGGCATGGATCAAGATGAAGTTATCAAGGCAAGAAGAGGTAGGCTCAAGATAAGGGTGAGTTCGTACTATATTTATAAGATGTAATTATATATATGGTATTATTTTTAGGTCATCAAGATCAGTTGGTTCCCACTTTTTCATTATGTGAAGGGGGAAAAAGTTCCTGTTGTGAGAGTGCTTGAAGAGAGAAAAAAGGTGAGTTGTATATTATTTTATGATAGGTATTGACATCAATGACAAAGGGGGATATTGTTGAAGAATTATCAATGATGTCATAGTAATGTAATGGATATTTACAAGTGATTGGATGAAGTTCCCTATTATTCTAACTGGCAATGACAAAGTGTGCAATGTGTTTGTCTAGTATGCTTGAAGAAGGCTTGGTTGATCTTCAGAGTTTGACTACTTAAAGATGATTGGGGATGATTATGAAGTATTGATAATGTGAAAGGGGTGTTTTTATAGGTAAATAGTGATTATATATATTTTTTACATAATTTTAATTCATATGGTAGTCCATAGTCTTCATCTAGATATTGTGGGTCTAGAGGTAGAAAATTTGAGTAGGCAGTTTGATGACATCATAATTTCCACGTGTGGATGAGTCATGGGGAGTTGGTCATATGGTTGTGATAAAATTAAACCTTAGTTTTTATTCAATAAATTTTATGTCATTCAATTAATCACAACAAAAGATATACAAGTGCAAAGTTGGGTTCTTGGGCAGTTTGACAATATTTTCCCATACTTAGCCAAATTTGCTTATGGCAAGAAAAAATGAGTAGGCATTTTGATGTAGTCATATTTTTCATGTGTGGAAGTATTAGGATAATTTGATCATATGGATTTATTAATTTTTGTGCCTATTTGATATGTCATAAAATTTTTGTCATGCGATGAAGCACATCAAAATATATGCATGTGCAAAGTTGGCCTTTCATGCAGTTCTAGGCATAGTTGGCTCTATGGTAGAAAAATATGAGAGAAAAGATTAATGGTGTTATATATCACATGAATAAAGGTTTCAAGATGTTATTAATACATGTTTGGATTCATATCTAAAATTAAAAAATATGGTCTAAACTTTAGATCATGCATCTAAGCACAACAAAAGTTATTGAGGTTTAAAGTTGGCTTCTTAGACAGATTGTAATGCTTCCCCATACTTAGTCTATTTTTATTGATGTTAAATATTTGGACTAGATGGAGATATAATGGATAATGGGTGATCATAAAATGATATATATGGTTATTTTTTATTAAAATAATTAAAATAATTTATTGTTTAACTAAGTTAAAGATTTAGATCCTTACAAAAGTATTAACAGACCGTGTTTATTCTAAGGTGTCAGGAAATAGTGAGATGAGGACAAGTGTTTGAATTTTAACATGGAATAGAGGTAAATATCATGATTATTCAAATATCTAATGGTGATTGGATGTTTATATATATATATATATATATATATATATATATATATATATATATATGATGTGTATTTAGCGATATGATTTCAAGGTGTCTAATGTTTAACACATAAAGACCAAGCTACGTACAAGATATCGATGGTGCGTATTTGTAAGATTGCATGAGATGAGGTAAACTATTTGAAGTTTAACATTTGGGTAGTGGTGCACTGAGTTAAATTTTGAATAATATTGATGGTGTGTATTTAATATAAGATGAAAGGGCATGATATGAATTTTAAGTTATAAAAGTTTAACTGTGACCTTTTGAATTCAAATATTTGAATTTAACAAAGGAAAGACCAGTGTCTAATTTTTGGGACACATGTTTTGACACATCAAAAATTTGAATATGGTGTAATTATTAAATTTTTATAAGACTATAATTTACATTTGGATAAATAGATTTGAAGGTCTAAAAAGTGTGTATAGTTAAATTTATTAAGGTTCAAAGTTGATTATGTTTTTGTGTTTGCTCTACAAGTAACCCAAGAAGAGTAATTAAGTTGTGCTTGTTGGTATCTCAATGTTTAAAGGTGAGATACATATTGGATTATGTTTTATACTCCATGAGGAATTTTGTTTTGCATTATAAGGGTTTGAACAATCATATACAGTATGATCAAAGGGCTAAAAGTTGACTATGTTTTTGTTCATAATGACTGTGTAAAGAAAGGTGTTTGAGCTAATTGAATATTAATAGAAGGGTGATATGATGGATATGGAAACTTAATAAGTACCAATAGATCATGTATCATGGGTATATTAACTTGGAAAGTGTTTTTATGTTCTTGGTTTGATTGGAGAAGTATCAAATGGTTGAATAGATCTCCATGAGACCTATAAGAGCTACAAGGGCCTAATTGAAAGGTGTAGCTGCTTAAGGGTGACCCATGGAAGCTATGAAAAACCTATGAGGATTTTATTGAGACATGTATATATGTGAGAGAAGAATTAAAGGTTAATTCAAGTATAATGGTTGACCAAGAATTTTTTTATCATGAAGACTCTATATATAGTGAAACCAAATGAGATGGTTTCTAGACTTATGCAAGGCTTGTGTGAGAGCAGTATGTGTTGGATCAAAGAAGAGAGGATAGGTAGTGTGCCTATTGGATGATTTTATGAATAGAGTAGTTTTTTGACTCCATGTATGACTTATAGGTCATATTTTTTATGTCATAAGAGTGCTCTTATAGGTTTTAATGTTGAATATGTTTGAAGAGGTCTAAGTGTGTATATAAGGGTAGTTTGAGTGAAGAAGGAGAGATATTTTGGTATGAATATGTGAGAGGACTATATGAGATAGATAGGGAGTTTATGTAGGGGTTATAAAATCAAAAACCCATTAGGTTTTGAAGACATTAGTTATAAGCTGGAGGTGTTTATATCATAGGAAGGTCTGAAGGACTTGATCTTCCTTAGGGGTAGTTTCTATTTTTGAAATATGTGTTTCAATAAAGGCCTTTGGTTAGAAGGACTTGACCATGGTTTTGGGTCAAAATGAATTGATCATATTATGGGTATTTACTCCTTATGGAATAATTATTTCACTAAATCTTGCTTACAAGGACTTGATCAATCTCTGGTTTGTAATAACTTATAGGATAAATAGTCTACATGTTTACCAAATTGAGAGTGGGTTTTATTCCATAATAGGGTTTTCCACATAGATATTATGTTGTTTGTATGATCCTACATTATCTTAATTTTTCATTTCTATAAATATCTTATATGATTCATAAATGGTTATATTGAAAGCTTAAGTGGTTGAAGGGTTTCTAAATTAAATTAGATTATTTGCCACCACTGATCCACCCCCCCCCCCCCCTCTCAGTATATTGCACATATAACATCATCATGTAAATTGGTATTGGTAATATATCTCCAAATATCAAGTTGATGGGACTAAAAATCCTACATCCTTTCTTAAAGCCTTTAGCAATCTTTACAAAGAGTGGATCCAAACTAATACTTTCATCACAATTAAACTTTTAGTTAAAACATTAACTAGTGATGTATTTGAATGGTACAACCAACTTCCCTAACATTCCATTTTACAACTTGAGGATTTAGTCAATCCTTTAGTCAAAGAGTTTCAACGTAATGATCTTCCCAAAAATTGCCTTAATCATTTCATCATTGCTAACAATCTCCCACAAAATCAGCTCATGATTTTATCAAAAGATGGAAATATCTGGATCATAAATCCAACCATAAAATGATTGATTATAATTTGTTTAAACTCTTTATCACCAATTTAACTCCTCTTCAATATAAGGTTCAAACTTTTCCTCCCCAAACACTTAATAAATCTCTTGACCAAGATAAACATCAAGACTTTCTCATGAAGCAATTTGAACCAAATCCTAAATTCCTTAAAGGATCTTTTCAAAAAAATTGATGCTAAGTTTATCAAACTAGTGGATTATTCTAAATGGGTTTCTAACATAGTTCCCACTTGGAAAAAGGTCACTATGATAATTTGCATTTGCATTTATTTTCATAATCTTAATATCACTTATCCCAAGGACAATTTCCCTTTGCCTTCAATAGATGTCATTATCAATTCCACAACTCGCTATGAATTTTATCTCTTATAGATGGATTCTTAAGTTACAATAAAATTCACATTGCTTCCAAAAACCAACATAAGACTACTTTCACCATGGAATGCGGCACTATTGTTATGTTAAAATGCCCTTCAACATCAAAAATGTTAGAGCCACTTATCAACGAGCAATGACTCATATATTTCATGATATTATCCTTAAAATTATAGATAACTATGCGGATGACCTCATTGATAAATCTAAGAGTCATGAGACTCATCTTTCTGATCTTTCCATCATATTCAACCATCTTCTCAAATACAAAGTTAGAATAAATCCTTAATAATATGTCTTTGGTGTCACATCTAGTAAAATTTTAGGATTTTTAGTCTCTCTTCATGTCATTTATGTTGACCTGGCTAAGAATAGTGCTATCATCAACATGCTCATTCCTCATTCCATTTTAGACATTCACACTTATATCAACAAACTTGGGGTAATTAGACAATTCATCCTTGAAATGGCTTACCATGTTCACTTCGTTAATTCCCTTATTAAGAAAGGTAATGATTTAGAATGGATGGATCCTTGTAAAAAAGAATTTGATAACATGAAATAATCATTACTTCACCCACCCTGACTTCATCCTCCTTCAAACTACCAACCTTTAAACTTATATACTTCTTCCACACCTATATTAGTTGGGGTAATTCTTGCCCAACAAGATGATACTGGAAAAGAGTATGCCATCACCTATATCATTTGAGGCCTCATTGATTATGAGCAATGTTACTAATTGCCTCATCATATATCATGCAGTTAAAAATCTTTGACATTACATGCTTTATTAGACCACTTATGTCATCATTCATTCTGATCCTCTTCATCACTTCTTCTCCAAAGCCTATCTTCCTAGAGATAAAATTGGAAAGTGGATGGTTCTTCTCATGGAATTTGATCTCTAAAATGTTACTCAAAAAGATATCAAAGGACAAATCATAGTTGATAAACTTGTCTTAGATCCTATGCCCACTATCAATCACCTTCAAGATAGATTTCCTAATGATAATATTCTCTATAGCAAAGGTTACAACTAAGAAATTTCTCTTAAATATTACTTTCACAACTTCACTACTGATCTCGAAGTAAGTAATCCTGACAAATCTACCATACTACCTGATACTACTAAACCAAAAGTAGCAATCGAAGAACTTTCTAAAATTAATATTGACTTACATGAGGATACTTGGACCCTTCACTTTGATGGTACTAAATGCCTTCAAAGAGCTAGGACAGGTTGTATTCTTACAAGTCCTCTTAGCAAAATCATCCCTTTAAATTTTCACTTAACATTTGATGTCACTAATAATATGACAAAGTAAAAAGATTTAATCTTAGGAATGAGAGTTGATATTGATTTAGATATCCAATACTTTCATGCTTTAGGTGATTCTTAGCTCATTTATCACCAAGTCAATGATGATTACGAATGAAAAAGAGAGAATATTATTACTTATCATCAAATTTTAACTAATCTCACCAAATATTTCATTACTTTCACCATCAAATCTATCCCTCAAGATCAAAATTCTATTACTCATTCCTTTGCCTCTTCAACATCTCTTTTTCATCTACACCAAGTTCTTTCTGATCCCTCTTTTCTTATCCAAGTCAAAAAATATCCATACTCTATTCAACCATATAATTCTCTTATATACCAAATTGAAGATACTACCATTTGACAAAGCTCATGGTATAAATACGTCATTCAATTTCTAGAACACCAAACTTAACCTCCTAGCCTATATTCCCATGAAAAGACTCAAATTCAAAAACAAGATTTTAAGTATGTATTTTGATACAACATCCTATATTATCATAATGCTAAAGGTACCTTATTATGTTTTGTTATGCAAGATGAGGTTTCTCCTCTTCTTGAAAAATCACATGGGAGCATTTACGATGGCCACTATAACAAACATGATATACCCCATAAATGCCTATGTATGGGATACTTTTGGCCCACTCTTGAAAAAGAAGCTATTGAATTTACTAAAAAGTATACTTATTTCCAATTTTATGATGATTTAATTCATTCACCTCTAGATAATATTTAAACTATCAAATCTTCCTTGCCATTATCCATGTGGGGACTAGATCTCATAGGCAAACTCCCTCAATCACAAGATGGACATGTTTTTATAATCATAGCGACAAAATATTTATCTAAGTGGGTTAAGGCTATGCCCCTTGTTAATGTCATTGATACCACCGTATCTAAATTTATCCTTAATAAAATCATTTTATGCTTTGGTGTTCCTCATACTATCATTTTTTGACAATGGTTGTAATTTAAAAAATAAAGATGTCAAACAACTTTGTGCTAAATTTAAAATCAATCATAAATTTTCCACACCTTATCATCCATAATGTAATGGAAAATTTGAGGCCACCAATAAAATTATTAATAAAATTCTCCAAAATATAATTTTTGAAACCTGTATAGATTGGCATCTTCATCTCTATCCTACTCTTTGGGCCTATCAGACTAGCATACATATTGTTATCAGGGCAATGCCATTCTCTCTAATCTATGGTTCTAATTCAGTACTTCCATTATAAGTTGAGATTATCTCCCTCCAAATATATTTTCATGGTATCATAACTGATCACAAATTATGTGAGCTCATCTCCATGATCTTGATCTTCTTGATGAACATCATCTTTCTATTTTATAACACAATCGCCAATACAAGTCTCATATTACCAAACAACATAACAAACATGTTAAAGTTCACATGTTTAATTTTGGTGATGTTGTCATTAAATTAGAATACACTCATGACAAAGAATGTAAATATGCCTAAAAATGGTGGGGTCTCTATTTAGTCAAAGATATTCTTGGTCCAAGTACCTATCACCTTCAAACCAATGAAGGCCATGTTTTCAAAGAGGCCACTAATGCACAATTCTTCAAGAATTATTTTGCCTAATCCTTCCCTTATTTTTCATGATTTATATATGCTATCTATCTAAAACTTTTTATAGGTTAGTTACACAGGTCTCACCCTCTATAGTGATTCTCTTTTTGTAAACCTTAGTCCTTCCTTTTGATCTTTTGGTTTCCATTTTCTCATGAATTGCATTGTAAAACCATGGATAGGAGCCAATTTTCATCATGATGTACTTTTATCCTCTTTGTTTTCATACTCTTTAAGCATTTGTTTCACCCCTTGGTTTTTTTTTGTGATTTGTAGTGTAAGACTATGGATAGGACCTAACCTTCCTCAAAAATACCATCTTGTTTGTATCCAATTTATTTTTCCAATACTTTTTGGTACCCTCATGGGTTTCTCTTTTATGAGTTGTAGTATACAACCATGGATAGGACCTAGCCTTCCTCATAAAAATTACCATCTTGTCATTCCTTATCTAGAATGTGTTTTGTAATGGTTACAAGTTCTTGATCTTTGTTCTCAACTTTAGAGTTTGCCTCTTTTCATAGATTCAATTTGCATAACAACCTATGTTAGCATGTTTTCCTCCATATCCCTAATTATTATGGTAAGGAATCACATTTTATTATCATTAAATCCATTTTTCATCCTTTGTCACATTTTTTATGATTTTAAGTAATTCAAATTATTTCATGTTTCATTCATCTTGATTTCCTTTTCCTTTAACTCCACATTGGATAAAACAAGGTTGAAGTCAAGATATCACTTTTATTTCACTTGACTTTACGAGACTTTTAGACACCATGCTCTCTTAGTTCTCTCTCTTAGCAACCTAGTCCCAAGTATTCAAATGCAAGTCATCTTTAACACCCGTGTTTGGTTTTCGAAATCCACATGGAGGAGGAATATAAAAAATCATCAATAAAGTTAAAATCCAAGTAATTTAAAACAAAAGACAATGATATAAAAAAGGTAATATATAAAATTCAAAAGTCAAAATCAAATCAAAATACATGATTAAAAGGACATATCCTATCTCTAATTAGAGCTAAAACTCTACAGTCAGCCTCATAATAGGGCCAAGGTTTGTAGGGGTGTGATAGGCCAGTAGATTGGAATAGGAGAATTTAGCAAACTCTATGGTTCTACCTATTTTTTCATGCAATTACCCAATCTTTTTAGTAGATTGATGACTCTGTAAGGGCTCTTGAATAATGGGGAAAATGTTGTGAGAAATTAGGTCCATTTTACTTTTCATACATATAGCCTTCATAGGATGATCTACATTTTTCATTTGTTGACCTAAGACTTGTGTGTTTAAGAGAAGTTCTTCAAAGTCCTTAAGGTTGAAAGTCCCTTTGTTTTGACAAACCTAATTTGAGTGTCTCGATTCCAATAAAGAATTCCTCTACCTTAGTTTTTATTCAATTTTCCCTTTCGCCCATTTAATTCCCCCCACCCCCCCATGATAGACATGTGTGATTCTAAATCTGATTTCCCTTCTTTAATACTTCTTTCTTCTTCACATCTCAAAAATATGCTAACATTACTTTGTTTTTGTTTTATCTATCCTTAGATCAAAACAACATGTTTGAGTAACTATGGATTACTTTACTTACACTATGAATCTACATTTATAGATATGATATTCTTTTTTTTACCATTTATCATTATTGTACCACTCTTTTTTCAAACACCTGAGTTCATTTCTACTTTCATGAACTTTTTCCATTGTTGAGTGAGTTTGGATTGTTACTTCTCACTCACCAATGTTGTTTCTTTTTTTATGCACCTTTTTCCATTGATGATTGAGTAAGGATTATTATATATCACACATCAATGTTATTTTACCATTTTTTCTTATCCATATTTATTTAAGGATTTTTATTTCTTTTACATTGATTTTTGATTACATCCTTTTTTAAATGTATCATTGATTTGACTTGGTGAGTTTGCCTTTCTTACTTAAGGTTTACTTGTTTGAGTTTTTTGGTATTTAGTGACCTTGGCTTTTTTATTACCTGATTTAATCTAAATTTTTACTGACAATAGTTAAGCATAATTGAACATACATGAGTTTATTCGAGTGCATAGAAGGTATTAAAGTGTGTAGCAGAGTGTAATTGAAGATTACATAGTTGAGATGGTTGAGTGCAATAGTCCTTCTTAATGAAGAAACACGTTATCCACAAAAGATTGAAGACACCATTTCAAGTGTATGATGTTGGATAAATATTGGTGTCCTTGAAGTCTTAAATAAGATAGTGAACTTTTACATTACAAAGAAAATAGTGGAAATGAGGAAGCATGGCTTCACTCTTATAGATTTTTATAGTTTGGGTTTTTCCAATTCTTATGTATGTCTCTCTCTATATTTTTTTCATTTCTTTCATATTTACATTTCTTAAAACTGGTCTACTATCTAAAACACTTAAGACAACATAACACTCACTTGAATATATCAATACAAGCATAGTATTTGTTTATGATCTTTAAAAAATTCATATTTTTTGCATTTTTATACAAGCATTTGAATTACAATCATGTGTTAAGTATTAGCATGGAAAGAAGTAGAGGATGGTATGCAATGTACATATCATGATAATCATAAGATTTGGGAAGCATCATATTAAAGTGTTTTCTGGTGTTGTTCTATAGCATAGAGCTTGGGGGTAACACAAGGAAAGTAATAATTATTTTATTAATCATACAATAGAATTTACATGTCAATTATAGATTAAAACATTAGTTTGAGATCAATATAATAAGGATGTGTTGGCTCAAAAATTTATCAGGAGAATAAATTGGTGACTTTGGGTCAATAGTGTGAGGACCGAGTCCTTATGTTAGTCAGCAATGCAGGGAAAAATACCCTCTCCTATTAGTAAGTAAAGTTACCTTTATTAAAATCCCAAAATGGAAAAGTTATATTTATAGATAATTTTTTTTATTTGGGGTTTTTTACTTTTAAATAGGAAGTACATAATGGATATAGAAAGGAAATCAATGAATGAAGGAAATGATGGGAAAATGAATAAAGGAAAGGAAAAAGGAAGAATAGGATTGATCTAGAAAGTTAATCAAAAAATATATTATGATAATCCTAGAAAAGAAGAAGAGTGACCCTAGGTGACTAAACAAAGAGATTCACTAAAATAGCCTAGGAAAGAGAAACACTATGCTCATGGAAATATCTTTCATTCAATGGATGGTAAAGACATAATTACACCCTTAGGAGTGTAAAACATACACTGAGATGATTTTATAACAATGATAGTAGACCAAAGACAACCATCCCATATTTACCCATAAAATATAATTAAAATATTTCTTAAACCCCACCGAAATTTCACATTCATGGAAATAATAGACATATTCAAAAAGAAATTCTACTATATCATTTTCACATTAAGACTAATTGATGACGGCCATGAAATTTTTTTGAAAGCAAATATTTAAATACAAATGAATCATACATAGTTAATTCTTAAAGAAAATCCAAACACAGTTTGCAAATCTCATCCTTTGTATTGATCTTTGTTGAGTTGTAATACAATCTTGCCTCCATAAATATGTCTTTGAGTTGTATTATTCAAACCCCCCCATAATGATCCTAACACTCATATTTATAGTTTGGGAAGGTGGTTATAGTGCGTAACCAACTTTTTTTCATTTTAGATGATACAAAAGTGTTTTGAAAAAAATGCACCACTTAAGTGATGCAAGAGTGCATTGTTGCAACTACACAACGTGCAAAAGTGAAATTACAAAATTCACCACTTGAACAGTGCAAAAATGTTTTGTTTCTTTTACACCAATTGAAATGTGCAAATCAAAATATCATGATTTGAGATTTATAAAGTTAACACAGTGCATTTACATGAATTACAGTTTTGAGTTTGCACTTACAAAACTTACAACTAGAGATTGCAAACAAGATTCAAAATTTGTATGAAAAGACTAGAAAAATTTGACAAAGCCTATTCACCTTCACTTTTTTTTAGGATAATTTCAAATTTTTCTTTGCACTTTCATGAAACTTTTCCCCACTTCTACAATAATATAACTTCTACCTACTTGCACCTCTTACTCTGAACATTCCAAGGAATGTAATTCAATTTTTCCTCTTATGATTTATCATTTTCATGAGGAATGTTACGCCAAATTTTTTCACATTAACTTGTTTGACAAAATGCATCAAGGGAGATTGCACCCAATTTGGATAACCATTGGCCCACATCACTTGGCACAAGCTAGGAGAATTTTTATTTAATTTGGACTTTACACCTGCTAATTTGGATTTGGCACAAATAAAAATCTGATTTTTGATTTTTCAAATTTTTAAATTTCACTCCTTTTATTGGGTTGTAGGGTTTTACCTTTGCAGACCAAAATTAATAAAAATTGATTTGTTATTTTCCTTTTATAATTTCTTATTATTTCTAACCTCATGGGTTATATGGCTATACAACCTTTTGGGGATGAGAAAAAATTAAATAATAATAATAATAATAATAATAATAATAATAATAATAATAATAATAATAATAATAATAATAATAACAACAACAACAACAACAACAACAACAACAACAATAATAATAATAATAATAATAATAATAATAATAATAATAATAATAATAAATTGTTTTTTGGCTTTTACAAAATCTTTATCCTCTTGCATGTGGTTGTATAGTCTCCTAATGTAAACAAAACTATTTAAAAAAATATATACCCTCCTTCTAAGTCTATAGGACACCATACGGCCTTACTTAGCAATTATAAAACAAATAAAATCTTGTTATTTATTTTATTTTATTTCTTTTCACCTCCTTCGAGCATTGTCATATGATCGTATGACCTCTTTGGGAGTAGGAAAAATTAATAAAATTAAAATCTTATCTATTAATAGTTATATTCTATCTAATATAAGCCATACAAAATCCCCCATTATCAAGTAAAATCAAATAAAATTGATTTGGTTTCTTTTATTTTAAAATCTAAAGACTCCTTTATTGGTCGTACATATTCTTGTCTAGTAGCCAAAACAAAACAAAATTTAATTTTTTCCTGTTATTTCACTTTACTTGTAATTTTCAATGAATGTTTCACCTCTTAAAAAAACACATAGCTTGATTTTGGTTTGGTGTTGAGGGGAATATTTCATTTGCTCAACTTGGGGAGTGAAAAAATGAATTTGCATGACTCCAAGAAGTATTAAATAAAATTGCATGACAATAGGTTTTCAAAAATCAAATTATAAATTACACTATGTGTAAAATAAAAAATGCAAATTTCATGAATTGAAAAAGTGTCAAGGATCTCTTTCACCATTTGGGGAAAAGGAAAAGCATTTGCACAGATTGAAAAAGGTTTAATGAAATTTTACAAATTATAGAAAGGCTAATAGCTTTTTACATGGGAAAACTTGAAAGGGTATTTGTACAATTCAAAAAAATATTTTGCCCATGATTTTTAATATCAATTAATTAAAATATTTAATTTTTTAAAATTTGAAAATATTAAGTTCGAAATAAAAATTAATAGAAAAATCCAAATTTTTGCCTTTTTTAAATCTTCAAAATTCATGACAATAGTTGTCTCCAACTAAGAGTTTTAACTACAAGGAATGGAAATAACTTATACTCTAGTTTTTCAAGAAAGCATTTTATTCATTAGGCAATGGTGTCTTGAACTTGACTACAACTTTATCAAGTGAGAAACAACTTATCTTTGATGAAATGATGGGTCCTCAAAACATCATGATGCTATCACATATTAGTGGATAGTGTATGTAAGGGTATTAGGTACTCAACCTAATAGGTGCTATCACATATCTGAAAAGGATCGTGTATGCAAGTGCATCATGTACTCAGCCTGAAAGATGCTATCAAATATTCTTAAAGGATAATGTATGTGAGGGTATTTTTTGTTATGTGTTTTCACACAAACTAAAATTCAAATAGAGACCTCTCTTTCATATACTAGACATTATGGCTTGCCTTAATTTTTTTCACAAATTTCTTCCTTACCACTACGAAATTGTTTCCTGGTTTTGCAATGTCAACTTTATAGGTAAAGAATTATTGAGCCATTATATCTTATTCTCCAACCTCACCTAGGACCTCATTGAACATAAAATACTCTTGATACTCCATGAGAAGTTATGCTGACCTCTTCTCATCCATATATAATGAGTACACATGGATAACATCATCAAAATCCACATGTTTTCTCTCTCACTTAAGGGAAGATAGTGAAACTACCATGATTAATTGAATAACATAATGCAAAGGTTTCTCAACTATTATCTTTGTTAAGAGTTATTTGGCATCATATATCATTTCAACATCTTCTTCTTCACATATTATATCAAGAATTTTTTACATCTCATTTTATTTATATGCTTGTTTTGTAATGATTAGCAATAAATCCAATAGATCAATGGGCATACCATTTGGGGACTTAAAATTTATCCCATAGATTTTTTTAATACCATGATTTGTTACAAAAACCAATATTGGTGCTTATATAATTCTCCAAATCATGATTCAAGAATGAAAATCTTTTAATGTCAAGCATATATACTTCATAAATAAAAGAACACCTGGTATAATTTAAGAATTGCCTTCTTCCCTCCATTTGATAATAACATGACATGGAACATGAAATGCTTGAAAAAATCCCTTAATGAATGTCTCCATCTAAATCATTTGACAAAATGTCATAATATATGCTTGCTCCCAAGAGTACCTTTCATGATTACTTTATATATTCACATTTTCCACTATCAATATTGATTCATATTTTAGCTTTAATTCTAATCTGTATATCTATAAATCATTGAAGTCTATGATACCATGAAAATATTTCTACTGACCATTTACACCAGTTGAGAATTCCCAACTTTTCTTAGTTGGATTTGTTCGAAGCCTCTTATATTAGGGTCAGAAATAAATTGCACATGACTTAGAAAATTAGTCATTGTAAGATTTTTGATAAGGGCCTATATGAAATATGTTTCATCATCAAAACTCTCTATAAAATAAGAATATTTTGAATACATGGTACTCATAAGCTAAGTATGACAAAGGGTAATAATTAGGCCTACATTTATATATTGATAATCACTAGTCAAACCTAGCTAAAACCATGTATCCTCGAAAAGATCAGTTGCAATGCTACTTAGAGAGAGAACAATAATTTGAAATATTTATCCTTGATAAAATCCATTTCCTCTTTTTATTTTATACAATTAAATTTACAACATCCATTTTGACATTAGAATATCTAATATAGGGATGAGTAGAACTAAAAAACATTAGCCTTGACACTAACATCAACTTCTCCCCTATTCTGAGTGCAATCCTCAAGCCATAGAGAATTGATCATATTGACAACACAATATAGTGTAATATTTCTATTCTCCTTAATTTTTAGATCCACCATCAATGCAACATTCAAAGTTTTACATCTTCTAGTTTATCAATAATCACATGAAACTTCTTTGCCTACAAATACATCAGGTGATGGAATTTCTCTTGTATTGTTATAACTGGAAATGGAATAATTGTTCACTTTGAGTGACCACCTTGAAGAAGTTATTTTATAGTGTCATTTGTAACCCACACACTCATCCCTCATAATATGCTTGGAACTGCAATTAAATTGATATGAAAGGCAATGTAAATCAATGAAATTTTGAACACCAAGTAGAATGCATAATGAGAGACTCCCAACCACTCAAAGGTAATGACAATGAACACTTACAAAGAAGCATAAATGGCCACAAAGTGACTTTCTAGATTTCATATTATTTTAATATTGAGGGTACTGATCTTTACTGTCAGATAATCCAATGCTAGGTATAACTCATGTTATAAAATTTTGTTAATAACATAATTGATGGAATGCAATTTTGGCATCATTGCCATTTCTATTCAGTTTAAACCATGATTTCACCACATTAATGGATCCTCCATAAATATTATCTTTAGGAATTAAAATGCATCCCTGACCAAATACATGATCAAAATTACCTCTTATGCTCATAGCTATGCTCATATTACATTTTTTAATGCATAAGTGACAAAACCAAGTCCTCGAGGACTCTAAGTTTTTAAGAGATACATCACCACTACATCTAAAATAGTGTCAATCTCTTGAAAATATTCCATAAATTATTCTCCATGACATTCAATGCAAGACTACCAAAAAATAATTTCTTTGTTGTAATAAACAACATGGCTCCAATCCACCACTATTGGTGTGATTAATACCAAGATGGTCATCTTGAGGGATTGTCCTTTTTGATTCAACCTTCTCTTGTTAAAATAGGTATAGTTGAGAGATCATCCATATGTTCAAATTTATAACTCAAAACTTCCAAATTAGGATCAACCAATATATTTTTCTCAAATGCATATCAATCCATAATATTACTCCGTAAACCAATCAATGGCTCATCATAAGAAGTTCTAAAACTAAACAGATCTCAATACATGACTTGAGCCTTATCCATTGGACTATGGAGTCAATGTATCATTATGTAAAACATTTACCATCCTAATAATTAATAAATATCCCTTAAAACTTCCATATCTCATGCTTACACATCTTGATCCAGCCAATTGATAGCTAGTTTATCTATCTCAATCATATCAGAAATGAATATGAATAGTCAAACCAAATCCAATATCTTGAAATTTTTCACATTTACCACCTATTCATTTGAAGATATACATGTGAAACCTATCGATTCTATCATTCAAGGAATAAAAATCCATATCAACATTTTAATGATTGTAAAACTTATTCTCTGAATTAACTTTCAACTTTTTGTCTTGTAAATCCACTTAGATGAAGAACTTCAATGTTTCTTTTTAAGAATGTCATATTTTCCTCAAACCTAAAAATAATAAAAATTCTAAAATTTTTGTAAATCATGTGATTTTCAATTATATCTCCTAGATAGACATCATAGCCATGAATATGTGTAGGCAAAAGTAACAATACATGGAGAAGGAGGAGGAACAAAAATAATGTTGCATTTATTGAAAAGTAATACACACACAAACCAAAATAGAAATGATAAAAGGAAATAAGATGAAAATGAGAAATCAAAATTATTTATAGGGAGTAGAGGAAAATGGGAATATTATACAAAACCATTCACTAGTTGGGAGAATTACCTACCATTTTAGAACAACAAATTTAATTTATGAGCTCTGAAGACATTTAACAACATTGACCAAGCAGGTGGAAAGAGGAACTTAAAATTATCATTCACATAGGGATAATCATGAATGAAAAAACCATTATTTTCTTCATATCTTGGATTAGAAACATTGTGAACTCTCTAATCTACTGTGATCACTCTTGAACAATACCAGACTTTTTAATGTCTTCTTGGTTGGTTTTGAATGCATTTGTACTAGATATATGATCTAAACTAGAGAGAAGTGTGTTGCATGTTACTTTCTGAGATGGAATAACAATATGAGTAATTTTATAATTAATTGAGTGTTGATGTTCCTTACCATATTGTTTCCCATAATAGATACAAATTCATAATTGAATGAATCAATTGTCATCATCTTCATCAATCTATTTTGCCTTGATAGTTTCCATTTTGCTTGTAATGAATATCGAGCACCATTCATTTTTTTTTGAATTCATGTGTTTATTTATTTAAGATTTGGCCTAATTATGGTTTTCAATCTATGTGGGTTTTATTTATTTAGATTCAAGTTCTGTAGAGAAATATTCTTTGGTAGAACCCAAAAATGAAATACCTGAGTAATCTTCATTTTTGACTATTGAGTCTTTCATTCTAATAGAGAAGGGATCTTATTATTAAAAAAAAATTGGTTCCATGTTATCTTATCTTCTATAAAGTATAACATCAAACTCTACATTTATACTATTACTCTTTTCTATTTTTGGTTCAATAAGTTGTTCCTCAAATTACTCATTTTCTCCTAGGAATGTGAAGTTCGAACAATCTTGTGAAATAAAAAAAAATCTTTTTATTTTTTGCCAAACATGAAGCCAAATTATTTGTATGTTTTATAATCAATAATTATTTCTTCCAAGTGTTCACCTTCTTACACAATTGTGAAACTAAAATAATCATATGTGACAGGAAATAAATTATCTTTTTCTCTGTTAGAGTTTTGACATGTTTGACTAGGAATTTGTTAGTAGAATGTCTTATTTAAATATTGATGACTCTTGATTATATCAATTTTCACTAATTTTTCATCACTTATGATAGTTGTTTCATATTTTGAAACTTTTTTCTTCAACATCCTAGATAGAATCATGTCATCTTCAATTTTGATAGCTTCTTATTATGCAGCTTCCAAGTCATTTACCTTGTTCCTCATCAAGATAAATTTGATTTTTACATGTAGAGAACCAATGAAGATAGAAAGTTAATTATTAGGAATTGGTTTATCTACTTGAGGAATTAGTCTCAATAATTTCTTAAAGTGTCATATGAATTCTCTCATCTACTCATCATCTTGCTTATGGATTTGGAAGAAATCTAACAACAATGCACACACGTCCATAGCTAATTTGAATCTATTTAGGAACTTATTCTTCAATGAGTACAAATTAATCAATTAATCCATCTTATAAATTCTAAAACCACTCAACATTAGGTCCTATGAGTGTCTCAACAAAAATCCTAACAATGACATCTTCATGCATAACTCCCAAGATGTTACAGGATATTGTGAAGGCTAGGATATGGTATCTACATCTTGACCATTTTTGATTCAAAACTTCAAAAATATCTTCCTTGAGCATGATGGTAACTCATTTTATTGATCTAAAGCCAACAGACTAAAATGTTTTCCCCATGGGACATAGGGAATATTGGGTTTGGGGTGAACCAACACCATTTATACAATCAAGAAGGTATATGAACAATTTAATTTTATTTAACAAAGTTTCCAACCTCCATTATATGGGAGGTTATTTTAAATGTTTAAAAATAATGTGTGTAAATCACATTGATCCCGAATTGAGTCACCAAAAAATTTTGGCTCAAAAATTTGTCAGAGGGACAAAGTGGTGAGTTTGGGTCAACAGTGTGGGAGCCTAGTTCTTATGTTATTCAATATTTTAGGGATAAAGTAACTCTCATATTATCAAGTGGAGATAATTTTATTGAAATAATAAAAGGGAAAAATAGAGGAAACACTATTCACAACTATTTATAATAAATATGTTTTCTATTGCAGGTTTCATACTTTTAACTAAAAAGTAAAAAAAATGATATAAAAAGGAAATGGGTGAATGAAGGGAATGCTGGGAAATTTAGAAAGGAAAGGAAAAAGGTAGAATAAGATTAATCTATAAATTTAAACACATAAGTTGTCATGATAAACCCAGAAAAGAAGAAGGGCAACCCTAGGTGACTAAACATAGAGATTCACTAGAATAGGCCACGAAAGAGAAACATTATGCTCATGTAAATATTTCTCATTAAATGGGTGGGAAAGATATTATTACACCCTTAGAAGTGTAAACCATACATTTAGATGATTTTATAATACTGATAAAAGATCAGAATAACCATCCCATATTTACCTGTAAAAGACAATTAAAATATTGTTTAAACCCCACAAAGATTTCATATTCATGGAAAAAACATAGATTCAAAAAGAAACTATAATATAATATTTATACATCAAGACTAATTTATAATAGTTATGAAAATGTTTTTAAATCAAAGATTTGAATATGAATGAATCATACACAATTATAATTCATAGAGAAAATATGAACACACAGTTTGTAAATCTCCTCCTTTGTATTGATCTTTGTTGAGTTGTAATATAATCTCACCTTCCAGAAATATGTCTCAGAGTTATGTTATTTAAAAATCCCCTCCATAATTATCCTAACACTCATATTTATAGTATAAGAATGTGGTTATAATGCATAACCATTTTTTTGACATTTTAGATGATGCAAAAGTGTTTTTCAAAAATGCACCACTTAAGTGATGCAAGAATGTGTTCATGAAATTACACTGTGTGCAAAAGTGAAATTATAAAATTGCACCACTTGAATGAGGAAAAAATATTTTAGTGTTTCTATACCACTTGAAATGTACAAATCAAAATTGCATGATTTGAAATTTACAAAGTTGACATAGTGCATTTGTACGAATTACATTTTTGAGTTTGCACTTACAAAAGTTTCAATTAAAGATTACAAAACAAGATTAAATATTTGCATGAAAAGACTAGAAGCATTTAACAAAGTCTATTCACCTTCACTTTCGTTGAGGACAATTTTAACTTTGATTTGCACTTATCATGAAGCTTCACCCTATTTCTATAATAATATGACTTTTGCCTACTTGCATCTCTTACTCTGAACATTCCAAGGAATGTAATTCAATTGTTCCCTTTATGATTTATAATTTTCATGAGAAATGTTATGCCAAAAAATTTCATAGGAACTTGTTTGACAAAATGCATCAAGGAAGATTTGATGAGCTCATAAAATGGCTTATTATATCCATAAAATAACATCCTTTTTCTTACATTAGAAATGGATCTAATATAGTTTTTGAACTTATAGTTTATTTAGAATGAAACAGTAAGTATATATTATGATTATGTATTTAGAATTTCTTATTATCTATTGGTTAGCTATTTCTAATGATTATTGGGAAAAAGCTATCAATGAGTGTATATAGAGTTTATTATATGCTAATAATGATTCAAATTATGAATAGTAACCATGTTGAAGTCTTTTATAACAAGATCTAGTATTCTAGTCAAGATATGGACTCCTACAGGCTTGCTACAAAATCCCATAGCAACTCCAAATTATAACAGGCTTGCTAAAGACAAGCTACCAAGTACATTAGACCACCTACATACTAGCTAAAAATTACATTAGACTACCTATGGATTACATCAGCTAGCTATGGATTTCACTAAGCTTGCTATGGATTTTGGCAGGCTTGCAACAGATTTCACCAAGCTTGCTATGGATTTCAACAGGCTTGCTGTAGATTTTAGCAGGCTGCTATGGATTTTAATACAATTACTTCAGACTTCAATAAAACTACGACATAATTATTTGATAAGTATTTCAATGTTTCAGCTATCACAAAGAATGATTTCTATTTAGATTCTTTTTATATATTGATTTCTATGTATAGATTTTCCATAATAGATTATATTTAATTTTAATTTAATAAATATCTCTCTCCATATTTGGTGGGGATCAAGATTATGCTGTAATTTATTTTATTATTGGAATAAATATCTCTGTCCATAGTTTTTGAATATTGAGATATGATAGAGTATCTCATATTGTTACTCCCAAATAAACTATTGGTTGAAAGCAAGAGTTATAAATGCAACCTTCCACACCCAAATCAATCAATCAATCAATACAATTTTTATTTCCACTATTATGAGCATCTTATTCTAAAACTGATGTTCTGAATAAATCCTCTTTTGAGGAATGAGCTGGCCACTCATTTCAAGTAAGATGGATCAATATATTTTTATTTTATTTTATTTGTTTATTCTATAATTATCACTTTGCTATAAATTATTATTCTATTTATTTATTGTTGTAAATGTTTTCTTTCGTACAAACTGTTATAAACCTTTAGGTATTTTATGTGTTTATCATTCATTTTCAAATCAACAATTTATTTTATGCAAGTGTTCTTTAATTTTATGCAAGAATGGTTTAATTTTTGCAAGTGTGATTAAATTTTTGCAAGTGTGACTTACTTTTTAAAAGTGTGATTTAATTTTTGCAATTATGATTTTCAATTCCTACAAGTGTGAAGTGTGATAGAAGGAAACATTTTCCAAAGGTTTCTTTCTCCTATTGCATACATCCTTCAGACACCATCCCTATATTGATAATATTACTTGAAAGGTATTGATGACACCCATCAAAATTATGCCAAATTTGGATAACCATCAGCCCACATCACTTGGCACAAGCTAAGAGATTTTTTGTTGAATTTGGAATTTTCACATGTTAATTTACATTTGGATTTCCATGTAGGTACCACATGAACCCTTTAAAAAAATGACTTAGTGAGCTTTAGTGTAGTTGGGTGGTCCTATTCTATTGACCAACAATCTTGTCCTTGGTAAAAGCATTTAAAATGTCATTATCTCTTATTCAAAGAAAAAATTATCAAATAATGGTGCCATTAGTCCTTGCATGAACCATTTTTCAAATTTATTCAAACAAATCCATGCACTTGGAGGCCATAAATTGCTTGACAAAATGTTTCAAAGAAATTGCACTTCACCACTTGGCCATTAGCCCATCCAATTTACACCTATGAATTATATTCACTCTTGTTAAAATTTTCAAGTGTGTTTGATTTAAAATCTTCCATGACCTTTTCAAAAATTATAATTTATAAAAGGACTTTGAACTACTGGATAAAATAACATAAAGAAATCTACACAATGACTCTTGACATACTTCATATGGTGAATAATTAGAAATGCTACCAATTATTATCCATTCATAAACATGAGATCAAAGATGAATATGCAAACATCAACCTTGATGTTTTGAGACCGAATAGAAGATACACTTCACCCTCTTTCATATGATGATAATTATTGAAAAGAAATTATTTTATTTCCATTATGTCTCAACATCCAAGACAAAACTCTTTGTAGTTGACTAAATCTTCATAGTTATGAGATAATATATGTATTGAACTATCTATTAGCATTTTAATTTGAGCTCATTTCCCATCATATTTATATTCACTTGTGAAATCCTTCCCTTAATTGGAAAAAAAACAATAAAAATTAGTTATTTATTTTCCTTTTCAAAATTTTAAACCCTCTAAGCTCATATGGGACTGTACAACCTTTTTCCTTTTTTGGGCAAAGACAAATACAAATATGATTTATGATTTTTCAAAATTTTAAATTTCATTCAGTTTATTGGGTCATGCTATTTTACCTTTGTGGATCAAAAATAATAAAAATTAATTTATTATTTGCCTATTTTAATTTCTTACTAACTTCAACCTCATGGTCCATATGGCCTTTTTGGGGCCAAGAAAGAAAAAAATAATTAAAAAATATATTCTCTTTGGGTTTTAAAAATTCTCTCCTCTTTTTGCATGTGGCCATATGCCCTCCTCCTATAAACAAAACTATTTATTTTAAAAAATTCTGCCCTCCTTCCAAGTTCCTACAACCTTAGCAGTTGTAAACTAAATTAATACTTTTCTTTTATTTCTTTTAACCTCCCCTAAGCATTGTCATATGGTCGTACAATCTCTTTGGTGGTAGGAGAAATCAATAAAATTAAAATATGATCTATTATAACCTATCTTATATCTAATATAAGCTATACAACCTCCTCTATTAGCAAGTAAAAGTAAATAAAATTGATCTAGTTTCTTTTCCTTTAAAATCTATAGACTCCTCTATTGGCTATACATATTCTGGGCTGACAGTCAAAGCAAACAAAATTTAGTTTTTTTCCTATTATTTCACTTCAAATGTAATTAAAAATGAATGTTTCACCTCTTAAAAACAACATAGAGATTGGTTTTGGTCTGGTGCTGAGAGGAAGATTTCAATTTTACCACATGGGGAGCGACAAAATGAATTTGTACGACTCAGGGAAGTATTCAAAGTAATTGCATGATAATGGGTTTTCAAAAATCAAATTGTAAATTAAAATATGTTTAAAATTGAAAATAAAAATTGTACATCTTGAAAAAGTGTGGAGGAACTTTTGCACCATTTGGGGAAAAGCAAAAAACATTTGTACAACTTAAAAAAGGTTTAATGAAGTTTTGTAAATTGTGGTAAGGCTAATGGATTTTTACACGGGAAAGCTTGAAATGGAATTTAAAAAGTTTGGAAAATTTTTTTTCCCATGATTTTTAAAATTAATTAATTAATTTTTTATAATTTTTTAAAATTTGACAATTTTGAGCTCAAACAAAAAATTCATCAAAAAAGTCAAAATTTTGTTATTTTTTATATTAAAATATCTAAAAACCATGACAATAGGAGGACCTACAAATACAATATCTAAAGTGAGTATGGTAAATGACATTATTAGATTTTTGGTGTTATCATATAGTAAATAAATTATTGTGTTGATTAGGTAAGTACTATAATATATGAATAGTTACCCCAAAGGTGATAATTTTGTCAGAAGGGATGTAATTTGGATTTTTGATAAAGTGCAGTTTTATAAAATGTAATAGTGTAAATTCGTAGTCATACCTCTCCTAAAACTAATGACTTCCAACCCTGTCTCACCTTTTTGCATAAAACATTAGTAAAAAATAATTTGATAATTCTGGTGGAGGTGATGGTGGAAAATGAGATCATGTGTTCCTTCACATGATGTAATAATGAGATTTTTTGAGAGGATACATTATGTTTCATGGTGATCTTGATTAATGTGAAAGTGGTCATTAAGGGAAAGGCTATGTAGAACATGAAAAAGGTGAAATTTGTGAAGTGAGTTGGGTAGCAATGGTGAAGGGCAATGACAATGTGACTTGACAAACTCTACCTATTTACAATAAGAAAATAAAGGTATGCCAAACATGGAATATCCAAGTGAAAAAATTGTTCCAAATCAATAATAAGAAATTCACAAATAATAATAATAATAATATATCATATTATCTTATATATAATAATATAATATTATTATATATTATAATATTATTATTATATATTATAATAATAATATAGTATAATCATAATATATTATTTAATATTATAATTATAATATATTATTATATATAATATATATGTTTATATAATATTACAATATAATCATATTATAATTGTTAGAAAGGTTCTTGGAAAACCCATCATAACATAATAGAAAGATTCAGTATTCATTCAATTTGATATAACATGTTATTTCAAAAAAACATACTTGAATTATAGAGTGCTAGTTCATGTTATATAATTAAATAGATGTAAGCAAAATAAAGTATATACTATACACAAAACAAGTACAAGAAGATATTCTAGAAACCATCATCAAATCTTTATATTTCAGAATGGTTTTCCATTACAATCTATCACTATATATAGAACTTTCAAAGCTCTATCACTTCACATTTTATCTTTCTATTTCTAACTCAAAGGAGTGTTTTCATAATCTGTAGTCTTTTGGGATACATACAAAAATATATTTTTTATATAAATTGATATACATAGCACACTTGTCATGCATCTATATAATGATTTTACAATCCTATGTCTACTACCGACACTTGTATCATCCTTAGATAAATTCACAGGAAGTGTGCCTTGTGATGTAATTAGTATGATTAATTACACTAAGGGTTTAGTCCTAAAATGTTACAATAATCTCTCAAGCTATTGTTTAGTAGTTTTTACCTCTTGTGCATTACTTAGTCACCCTTGCAAGTTTTCAATTAGTTAGTATATAAATATATGGCCCTTGTAGGTTTTAATAGATTGGCATAACAAGGAAGTCACCCTTTACAAGTTTTAAACCATCTTATCCTTGCTCCTAATGCTTAAGGATTTCCTTAAAAAATTCAAAAATCTTCAAAATTTTGACTTAAACAATTGTATCATCCTGAGATAAAGTCACAGGAAGTGTGCCTTGTGATGTAATTAGTATGATTAATTACACTAAGGGTTTAGTCCTAAAATGTTACAATAATCTCTCAAGCTATTGTTTAGTAGTTTTTACCTATTGTGCATTACTTAGCCACCCTTGCAAGTTTTCAATTAGTTAGTATATAAATCTATGGCCCTTGTAGGTTTTCAATAGATTGGCATAACAAGGAAGTCACCCTTTACAAGTTTTAAACCATCTTATCCTTGCTCCTAATGCTTAAGGATTTCCTTAAAAAATTCAAAAATCTTCAAAATTTTGACCTTGTCATTATGTGGAATCTCTATCTATGCACAAGTGGTTGTTGAGGGCTTGTTTGTTATTTTACACCTTGTGTTACCTCTAATTGTGGTTCCATAGCTTGTACTACATATGATACTTCTCCCACTGTGTCTTATAAGATGGTTGTCATTAAATACTTAATCTCTTCTTCCTCCATGATAGTGTTGATTATGATTGAAGCCATAGGTATACGGTTCTCAACCATTAGAATCATTAGGATGTTTTGGTACACTTTATAAGTGTACACTAATTTCTAGAAGAAAAATTATTTTTCCTCTTCTCCTAATAGAACTCCATGCCTATGTCTTCCAACATAGACTTATAAACTTCTTAATTTATGATGCCAAGTTATGCGAGATCATATTTTGTAGTAATCTTTGGCACATTTATGTCATTGAGCTAGGGCTTGGTTTTATAAGTCTTATTTTTTAGTGGAGGAAGTGGCATTCTCCTCTACATTTGTGCCTTTATTTTCCCCTTAGAAGTCTCTAATAGGGCCATTTTTGGCTTTGGAGGTGTTATCACTTTAGATTGTCTACATTGAAGGATGTTATGGCAATGATTATTGCCTACCTGGAGGAATATATCATAGTGGCTGAATGGTTTTAGTATCTAAGGTTTTCTATCACATGAATTTTGTCTATGCATCTAGCATGGTGATGAAAAATGGAAATGAAGTGATTATTTCCTTGGGAAACTCATAGACTCTTAATTGAAAGCCACCATATAGCTTCTTAATGGATACATGTTACTTCAAGTAATGGATGATGTATTTCAACACATGAGGGTGTGAAATGATGAGACCTTGCACCTCCGCCCACCATGCATTAAGCTAACCCATCTAATCATAATATTGACATGTCTTGGCCCTCATAATGTTGGTGAAGGTGGTTATAGGCCATAAATCAACATCAGGTGCTACAAAGCCATTAGGATTATTCCATTATGTGAAACATAGGATTAAATCTAGGAACTAATATTGAAATGCCTATGACACATCATTGATGACCTTCACCACATTTTTTTAAAGTTTAGAGACTATAAACCTAGTCTAATTTAAGTTATCATTCTTTTTTACTATTCTATAGATAATATTGATGACTCCTTTGGTAACTTACCTCACTCTTTTAGTAGTTTTACAAAAGTGATTGTAATACATTTAGATAATAATCACACTATAACATCAACAACCAAATTAATAAGGATCTCTATGGATGTCATAGCATGCTTAAATCTATTATATAAGTGAATGAGAGGGTTATTGGTTTTTTATTTCATGATGGGATTTATCTTGTACTAAAATTTTTGTTGCCTTTTCCATTGGTGTTTATGTTGATGAAGATGGTCACATCCTTAGATAGATGGAATGTGTCTTATTTGTAGTAACTCAACAATGACATCATTACTTCATCAAATAGGGTAAATATGGGGAGCTTGATGATTAACTCCACATTTGTCCCTCATAAAGGGTGTTAAAGAGCTAAATTTCTTGGTTGTGTTGTTGCATCTTGGTTTATGGTTAAAAATTGGCTTCCATCTCATCAATAAAATTGAACACATATGGATCGTCATACCATGTTTATGTTAGTGTGATTCCAATCCCCATTTATTATTTTTGTGAATCTATCAATGGGATTAAAAGTTTTGATCGATCCATATTTTTTATTTGGTAGGATCTCAACAGATAGGTGAAACTCAAATTTGTGTTATTGACAATTATATGTTTTGATGGAAAAATTAGGCTGAAGTAATAGATGTCTCTTGTTTAAAAAGGGTTGTAATGGAATTTCACTCTATATGCTTTTCCTTATGTAGTTTTCCTTTGTTCTACTCATGTATCGATTCACATTGAATAGTGTTGAGATGTTTTCACATTGTTATGCTCTTGATTTGAATGGTGTTGATTTTTTGTGATGTGACTTTGGCATTTTACTAGATAGGTTTGATGTTTTAGCTTCCAAAATTATTTGATGTGACGTGACACCTTTCTTGTTCTAAAAATTCCAATTATTATACATAAATATAGTTTGACATTTTTATTTTATTTGGAAAAGATGCAATCTTTGAAGTGTTTTTTCATTAACCATTTGTGAATGGCTATTGGTTACATGTGCTCCACACCCATTTTGTCACTAATTCATTACCAAAATTAATTATTTGATTCTTTTTTGACCTTGTGTTGACTTATCTTCATATTATTCCTTCATTTTTGTGTTGTTTTCCTTTGATACTCTATGATGTTAACATTTTAAACTATGTTCCAATAGCCTATGATATAGATATCACATTATAGACATGCACTACAAAACTACTAAAAGACAAGAAAATAGTAAATGGAATAAAAACCCTAACTATATGGTATTACTCAACAACACTTAATTTTAAGCTTGAGATTAATATATAAACCTCTGTCTCCTAATTGAGCTAAAATAGGTCATATTGCATTTCCTAAAGTGTCTACATGAAAATGAAATAGCTTACTCTAATTAGTAAACAATAATATGGGATCTGTTAGCAACCTCTATTTTAAATCCATATAATATTCCTAACATTTATTAGTCCACTTAAAATTTGTATATTTTTATAATAATTTCAACATTGATCCATATATAGTTGTGTACCATTTAATGAACTTTCAATAATATCATATATGTCTTAAGAAGGATCTTACTTAGGTTGACCAACTAAGCCCATCATCATAATCATAATTAGTATAATTTTAGATTTATCAACTAAGCCCATCATTGCACATTATGTGACCCAAGAAAATACCAAACAATGTAAATAAAAAACACTTTTTCAAATTCAAACACAATGTGTAAATCTCAAAATCATTTTGACATGAGTTTTAGCTTGGATAAGTGTTCTTTAAATAGAGAGAATACAATCTACTCATCAAGATAGAATTTTTGAAAGTCATGGATGAAATCCTTGAACATAGCCCTAGAGAAAATATCAAGAGCATTGTTGAGACCAGAAGTTATTACCTTGTATGAAAATGAGTCCCATTCCATTTTAAATGTGGTTTTTTCTTGATCATCAACTATGATAGGTATTTGATGATGCCACTAAATCCATATGTGAAGGAATAGACTTTGTGCCCTATGTCTAACTACAAAAATTAATCTATAAAGTGAACTGGAAAGGGGTCATTAACACACACATCATTCAATACCCTATAATCCCCATAGACTTTGATCTCTCCTATATTTTCAATTTTCACTATCATTGGACTTACCCATATGGCCTTTTCTATAGGATATATAATCCATGCTTCTTGTATGTAATCAATTTCAGCTTTCACTTTAAACTTCATATTAGGGTTTAGTCTATATGGGATTTATTTAATAAGTCATGTACACTCATTTAGATATATATGCATCTCTCCTAATGAAGGGTATACAACCTTAAATTTTGAAAATTTAGTTGGGAACACATCTTGATCATCTTGCAATAATTACAGCCCTTTTGATATTCATTTTTTGTCCTATAGTCATCCAGAGTCACAAGCTTTGGCACAAACTCGATACGAATGTTCCCTGGTCAGTTATTTAGTGGTTCTTGATATATTTTATGGACCCACTTGGCATAGAGTCTCCTAGCATACTCTGTCCTTATTTTTCATGAATGTTCAAATTTCATAGTTTCTCATCTTTAGTTTTCTTTGAAAATTTGACTTTTGGTTCCTCTAATTCTCATTCAATTTCAAATAAATACTTCAAGTCCATATCCTCATCATTGTCACTAGATTTTGTTTATTCTCCATTATCTATAATTATATTGTATGGTTGTACCAAAAACTATTATTTATGCTTACTAGACTTGTAATTTTCTATAGTTAATATTCAAATCTCTAGTTGATTCTTCCTATGATGTGGAATTTATCATAGTGTTTATATCCGCTTATCACCCATGACATAAATATTTCAATTATGTAGAAAATTATGCACTATGGTATTCTCATCCTCAAATAAAAAGGATTGAATAAAATCTTGTTAAACTTGTGATCAATTTTTTATTTCTCACCTATATTTTTGGTGCATGTATCATGATGTTGGAAGAGGTGCTAGAGTATAATTGAATACACCTAAATAGTACCTAGGTTCTACACTCTATGAAGACCATATATTGACACATTTACGAATATGCATTTCAAGACACTTTCCCTCAAGGAAAAATGGCCACTAACTCATGATAAAAGGTACTACTTAAAATCAAGCTCATATTAAATCAAGCATCTTCTTAGTGAAACTATTTTGACATGTGTACCACCCAACCTGATGAAAAAGTGCCCTTTAGAGCATAATTTAGTTCACTAACTAATCTAAATTTGAAACATGTTTCTCTATCTTGAAATAATTTATCCTAAGTCCTCAATTGTAAAGTATTAAGGTAATTATCACTTTGCAATGAAAACCATTCTCATTTATCTCACTTCCTAGTCTCCTCTTAACCAATTCATCATATCGGTATCTAAATCATTGCTCAATAAAGATGAATCTTAACATAATAAAACACCTTCCTGAGTTGCTTTGATGTAATCCATGTCTATTAAACCCACTTAATATATCAAATCTACTTTAAACCTTGTTTGTGAGCACATAAATAGAGATTTACACTCCCCTATATAGAACTATGGAATTTATTCTTTTGTTGTCATAGGTCTAGATGAAGGTTATTCTATTTGTTTCAAATTATGAAATGGTTCTATCTATGGATTTAAAAATTTGAAATTAATAGCTTGCATTGTGTTGTGTTTAAGCTTTGTATCAACTTTAAACTAGCTATTGTCCCCATAGTAATAGGGTGGGTCAGGTTCTTTAGGAATGATACAAGGTTTTCTTTCAATTTTATTTAGAGGTATGATAATAATCTTATCTTAATGGTGCACTTCCAACTAATTACACACTCTATTGATGGTCATATGCTCATTGTATGCCGACTTCTTACTGATCAATGTAGGGTATTGTATATCATCAATGTTCATATATGTGACTTCAATTTTGCCTTGTAGACTGAGATCAACAACTTTGATTTCTACATCTTCTAGTCTCCCAATTGGTTTTAATCTTTTGTAGTCTATGTTACTTAATGTAATTGGGTTTATAATATTTATGTTACATAATATATTGGATCCTTTTCTCTTGTAGGATCAGGTTATTTATCTTATTGTACCCTTATAGTTTTTGATCATATGACATCTACAAGGGTGGTAATCCTTAGTCTACATGTTAGTACTGAGTGACTATTTATATGTATGTAGGATCCTTTGGGTGCAAATTCACCAGTTTTACATTTCATACTAATTTTTATTTTATACGTTTTTATAACACATGAAAATATTTTGTATGATGTTGTCTTTGAACTATAAAATATTCAAAGTAGACCTATATTTTTTGATTGGATAGATAATTTCATGTGAAGTTGTATTCTCCATAAAAATAATAGATAATTAGTTGTTGACCCTATCTCTCATCTAGTTTACAATTACAACTTTTGTATGTTATTCAGTACCCACCTCTATATCCCCTTGTATCTACTAAAAACCTGAACCTTGATTTTGTTAACCATTGTATCCTCCTTGTCATTGTTGTGAACCCCACCCCTATTATTATTTACTATCATATCTCCCATATGGACCTTGGGGAGAATATGAATCCCATCCTGTCAGTTATTATTGGGATGATGTAGTGTTTTGTGATTATTGATACTAAGGATATGAATAAGTCCATATTATCTACTACTATGGATATTATATTGTCCATCCTAATAATCCCTAAAGTTGATATTGAGTTGTAGTTATCATTTTTACATCTAGGCTAGGAATCCTTGGTTTCATATCAAGGATTTGTTGTGCAGCTACTATAACTACATTTTTTATGATGTCTTCCTTGAATTATTGGAAATATCTATAATTTCTATAATCACTATTATGTTTCTTGAGATAAATTATAGTATAGACTAATATTTTTGGGTATACTATTATAATAAATGGCATTTCATAGTTGAATGTCCTACTACCTGACAGATCTCATAGAACTTTATTTTGACTTTTGGGTAGTCATTCTATGGTGCCCATGTTTTCCACACTCCATATACCACAATATTATATTGTTCCTATTAATTTAATTAGCTCATATATCTTGTGAAAAAAAACTTCTATTGTTGGATCAAATTTCATAGTAGACTGCAGACTTTTCCCATAGTCTTCTATTTATTCTACCTTGAGTGCAACTAGTCTAGCATCCACTTTGAAAGTGAAGTGTATTTGAGCAATGACAATCCTAATTTGAGGTTGAATATCTTCTAAAAACCATGTGGCCTTATATATATATATATATAAACTTAAAATACACTCTATTCATTACATTAGATAACCTTCGATCATAGTCCCATACTAACTCTACATATTTTTGATGAATTTATTTCAGATATTGTATTGTCTTACTCATATATCTATTCATTTTAAATTTTCCTATTAGTTGTTTTTTTACAACTTTAAATCTTATTTTGGTAGCATCCCTTTTGTATATGAACTTGTAGACACTCAAAAACTATACATGATAGATTTCGATGTCAACCTACCTTTTGAACCTCACCCAACCTCACATCTAGTGGACCACCTAGTCAATTAGACTCACTTAACCTTATCAAAGCCCTAACATATTTGGATAAGTAAATTAACTCACCCTTTTTAACTTCCTTTGAATTATTCTTTTCTAACCCCTCGACTGCCAATGGTTAGCCTAACCATTGACAGTTAGCCTAACCGTCGATGGTCAGGTATCTAAACCTATTTTAAAATATTAAAGCATTAATAGCTTTATGTGAGATAAACATCTCCCTAAATGGTAACTTTCTGTCAAAACTTTCTTTAAAATTTCATGAATTGGCAACTTCATCCCCTATCAAATTAGTAACTTCTTTCATCCCAATTAGTAACTTCATCCTATAAAAGGAGAAGAAGAAGAAGTGAAATGGATCCAGAATAGACAATCCAGAATCTAGTATTCAAGCTCTCTTGCATATAGGTATTCATTAGGTAGGAAACATCACTGGAGACTTGAATCTCTATCAGAGTCACTTTTAAAATCCAAAGTATTGTCACTCTGGCCAAATCACTTCAGCCTTCCACCATCAAGTATCAAGTATGTCTTACTTGTTTTGTTGATTTATCTTATTTCTAATCTCCTTACCCTATCAAACCAATTAATATCTTATTCTCTGCCCTTCATCCCCATAACAGACTCCTATTTTCCCAAATACCCAGTTTTTACTTTCTATTATGATCATTTCTAGATTTACATAGGTAACCATCGATGGTTAGGACAACCATTGATGGTCACCTCAACCATCAACGGTTACCCAACCATCAATAGTCATCCTAAACCATTGAAGGTTCACCTAACCATCGATAGTCACTGAGGCATAAAAATACAACAAGCTATTTCTAGCCCTGTAACCCCAGTCAAACCTAACTTTCTCTATTTTTGCCTCAAATATATTTTTTAATTTCCTACACTAGACCCCAAACACTTTAGCATAAATATTGGCTAGCTTTACTACTTTTGGTTTCTTTTATATTAACTAGAATTACAATTTATTTGAATTGCATTTTATATATCTTATGCAAGTAGATCTTTAATATATCATTTCCAACTTAATTGTTATAACAGTGGATTGATGACCTCCTAGCAAGTAATACGCTTCTTAGATCTAACTCAGCTAGGTAGTCCACTCATCTATATGTTAACAACACCCTTTTCTAGTGTCTTTCTTATCTACAATTTATTCCTTCCCAACCAAAGAGGAGTTGCCATCATCATATGGATTCATGTGTGCACATTATCAGGTATTCTTCTACGCACCCTATTACTAGTTTCATTACTTCTAAAATTAAGAAATGAGTGGGAAATAACTAAAACTTTTTGTCATGCCCAGTTGGACCCTAGTTACCTTTTTTTTCCTTTATTATTTTCTCATCAAATGAAATCTACAAATTTGTTTTTGGTCTCAAAATAAACCTCTTGCATACATTGATTGTTGCTTGTCTTAGTTTATCTAGTAACTTAGAGGGAAAAGTAATTAATCATAGTTTTTTCACTTGTTATCACACACTAAGACAAACCAGAATAAAAATAACACATCAAACATACCTGAGATAAGGCTTGATTACCTAGAAACAAACTTACCCCTTCCTATCTATCCTACTTGGATTTCACCACCAAGTTGAGAACCAACTCAACTCTCTAGTTGAGTATAAACTCTGTACCTAGTATATTTTGACTAAGCACCTGACACTCTTACCACTGTGGGACCATGAAGTGAGGGGGTAGGACCCAATGCCAAGCCATGTAATAAACTTCAACATAGATTTATTTCTTGAGCACCTGAATTCAACCTAAAACCAACCTTAGTCTTAGTGTTTGATCTACAAGCCAAATTCCCTCTTCACACTTTCTCAGGCATAAGCCAAAATCAATCTAAAAAAAAAAAAGAATTCTTGGATTTAATGTACTTTTAGTGTATGCATTATTTTCCATGAATTATTTTGATTGTTATTTGTTTAAGGTGTGAGTTTCATCATAGTATTTTCTCACATGGTCTTTACTAGACAAAAATTGAGAGACTAAAGCAATCAACCACCACCTTTTTCTTCTTTCTCCAATATCCCATCTATTACCACTACCCAAACCCAATCCAATATTCCAAACTCCAACCAAACACCTCCTAATACACCCAAAAATTCACATATAGGTTAAAATTTACCTCTAGTTACCTCTACTCTACCTACCATGGGGTTATCTTCTAACCATGTTTCCACCCTTCCCTTTATTACAACCACTCCACCAACTTCTAACCCATTTTAGAACTTGGTATTTTTAATACCTTAAACACTTATAACCATTAGCACTAGAGTCACCACCCAACCTCAACCCACTACCTTAGGCATACCTTTGATTCAACCCATATCCATCCCTCAATAAGTACCCATAACAACTTATAAATATATCTCTAACCCACAAGGGTACATATCACCTTCCACTCAACCATTTATGCCAATCAACCCCTATGGGGCACCATCTCAACCTCTTGTGATCACTTGCCAATATGTGGCTTCTTCAACACCTTTTATCACTTATCCAAACATAGTTTCCACCTAACCTCAATAGAATATGCCGCTTAATTATGCAGCTTCCCAACCCCAACCTAATTTGATTAAGATGTTAATGGACAAGATAACCAACTTGGAGTCTTCCATCTCTAGGTCTCATAACCTTTTATCCTAAGATCAAATTTGTAATGAACCCATTCTTATCCTCCTCAATGGGAATTACCAAAGTTTTCAAAATTTTAAAGCAAGGAGGACCCCCAACAACATATGAGGGCATTCCATCATTCTTGTTATTTAATCACATATGATGATGCTATCCTTATTCAAACCTTCCTCATGTCCTTATCCAGACATGCCCTTGATCGTATAGTGCTCTTCCCATGCACTCCATCTTTTCCTTCTCTCAATTGGCCTACATCATTTTAGAGCATTTCTTAGTAAATATATCTAAAAAGGTTTCTATTACTAACCTCGAATCTATTAAACAATTTGATGATGAGTCAATTGTTGATTTCATGGTTAGATGGAGAGGTCTCATCAACCATATTTATTTCTCCTTACCCAAACTTGAATTTATTGAGATCTTCTCTTGGGGTTGTGCTAAATATATTTCCCCCACTCTTCAAGTTCAAACCTTCAAAACTTTTGAGGAGGCATTCACCATGCCATGAAAACTTGAAAACCAAGCCATTGTCAAAGGGAAATTGAAACTACAGAATAATAATTCTATATTTAAATCTAATGACCCTTCCTCTACCAAAACCACTAACCAATCAAAATCAAAATCATTTGCAAACTTAGTTATTCTAAAAATTGCTTCACCTCTAACTATCAACTAACTACCTCAAACCCATTCTTCAAACCTTCCTTATCAAAAAAATTGAAACAAAAAATGAGCTCCTCCAAAATAATATACTCCCATTGGAGAATCTTATGTATCAGTTTTGGATAAATTACTCAAAACCAATCTCATCCAACTCCCACCAATTAAACCACCTCAAAATTTTGATGTTTATCTCCCCGTACCTAGGTGGTATAATGAAAATGACCATTGTGCCTTTCATTGAGTTTTAGGACATGAAATTAATAGATGTAATACCTTCAAGAGTCTTGTCCAAAATTTTATTGATAGTAGATAACTTGGATTTGATAATCCTAATGCACCTCCCAATTAGTCCCTTAACATTTTCCTGCAAGCCTTTTCCCCAATCACACTTCTTCCACCTAAAACCATGATAATAAACCCAAATAATCTCACTCTCATGAGGCACACATAATCAATGTTATTAATAATGAGTCCATTATTAAAGAGACCATTACCTCAATTACCCAAATGGAAATAGTAAACTCACCTCCTATTCTTTTAGATATCTAAACGAAGGAATCAAACACCCCTCTCTCTTCACTTGATGAGACTTTAGCCTTATCTACTTTTCATTTGATGGAAACACCAAAGGAAACAACCATTGCTTTAATTTTTCCCTCTTCTTCCACTCCACCCATTTAAGTGGTAAAACTTCCCTCCATTCCTTTATGCACCCAAACAAAGGAAGCAACCATGTCCACTCCTTCACTTGGAAAAAACAAACCTACCTCCCCTATCTCAAAACCATCCATGCCCTCTTTGGAAACTATCCCAAACCAAGAGAATATTACCTCATCTACCTAACCACCAATTTTGGAACCATCCACCAAAAACAAGGATATATAAATTGTTCCCTCTTTGAAACCAAAGGGTTTAAGCTTTGAAACTAATGACCAAGGAAACAAACCGATTGATGAGCCCTTTTCTAGGCTAGTATAATGTTTAGAGTTAACTTTCCAACCTAACTTTGATACAACCACCTTTTGACATTAGCTTGGACTTCCTTACCAAATCAAACCTGAATCCTCAACTTCATTTGAATCCACTCTTAAACCCATTATCTTTCACCAAATACCTCTTCCAAAACCATAAGTGAACTATCACAACCACCTATACCTAAAATTTCCAAATCACCTTATGTTTTTTTCACCAAACTGATAAAAAACCTAGGAATTCTTCCCACACCTAGTCACACTCACCCCCTTTGAGGTTGTACTTAACCCCATCTAGTCCACCAAAGATAAATCCAACTAAACCAACTAGTAATTTAGATTTAACTAAACCTCTACCTCAAACAATACCCATACCATCTCTTTCCCACTTACCATCCATCTTAAGACCCCATCATTCTACCATTCTAGTTACTTGTTATTCTTTTAAGAAACCATCCCCCTTTTCTCCACCTACACCCATCAAACCCTCTAGTTCTCCATAATTTTAAACCAAACTATTTAACTCTACTTTTCCACTTATAGATAAACCTTTATCATCTAGGTCTTTCATGTCCAAATCTTCAACCTATAAATCAACCATAACTAAGCAAACCCAACCAAAACGACCAACTAAAAACATTCTTCTAACCATAACTTTTATGGTAAAGCATACACCCAAGAAGGTTCCCACTCCTAAAACCAAGAACCCACAACCTCTAACACCTTTTCTTGAATCCTACTCAACCATTTTATAAAGGTTCTTACAGACCTATTCCATTAGCTTACCTCTAATCAAACCTTTTGAACCTTCATGTCCTAAACCAACATGGTTCAATGATAAATTTTTTTGCCTTTACCATAAGACTCTTGGACATGATATGAAGAATTTCAAATCTCTCCAAATACTTGTCCATAACTTTTTGGATGAAGATGATCTAATGGAGGAAATCCCTTTGAGCCCATTACCTACACAACTACCTAACTAACCTATCCAACAATCACCTACTCCTCCAATCCCACCTAAGAGATAAGAGGTGAATCTAAAGAAAACATTGAACCCCTTTATCCACACCATTCATGTGGTTATCTATTCTCAATCCCAAGAGAAGGATAAAGAAAAAACTAAAGTCACCATCCCATGGACCTACCCTTCAACCACTCAATCCACCAACCAAATCCAAACATCTCCACCCTCACTTTCAAAACCACCAAAATATAAAGTATGAATTTTGGAAGATTCTCCTTCTAACCTTTTGCATCCATGAAATGGTTAGTGTTGAAACAACTTCACCAGACACTAGTGAAAATTAGACTCTATGAACTAATCAACACCTCACCCCACCATCACCAAGCATTGATCAAGGCTCTGTAATTTGTAAAGGTTAAAATAGGTGATCCTCAACCTCTTACACCATTTTTTGGAACCCTCTAACTTTCCTCCCTCATCACTTTTTAGGATTTTGAAATACCTCCCACTCGTCTTGAGGATTCTAATCCTCTCCTTTTTATTATTGCATACATCAATCAAACCCATAACAAATAGGTGATGATTGTTGGAGGATATAACATCAAAATTATCTCCTCCCATGCATATGACCAACTTTATCTACCTAAAAACACTATGTTAGAAAGTACAATGGTCTTTTAGTCCTTTAATGATACTATGGACACTCCCTTAAGGACTATTATCTTCCATATCTAATTGGGACCTCGTACCATTCCTAAAATATTTTATGTTATAAAGGGTGAGTTCTAATATAATGTGTTACTTGGATGCCCTTGGATCCATGCTATGAGTTAAATCCCTTCCACCTTACATCGATGTGTCAAATTTGAGCATGAGGGATAAGTTGTTACCATCAAAGCTAACCTTGGTCCCTTTGCCTCTTGCAATATGACATACCAGCCTAATGACATTATTTTTCTTCCATCTATCTCATAACAAAATTTTGACAATACCACCGTACCAACAAAAACTGTCAACACTTACACTCACAATAATGATGAAGCATCAACTAGCTCAACCATCCCTTCATCCCAAATTCTAGTTTAGGACCATTTATAATCCACATTTCAATGTCTCTCTTGGGGTATATTAACTTTTAGCTGTAGAGGCTTTCCCTACTCTACAAGAATATGGGAACCTCAAATATGGCCCTTCCTATGATCCCAACATTAGAACAATCATCCCTTTTGGGATCCCTAAGATTAAAAAAAAAATTGTCTATGGGGGACTTGATCAACCACTTCTCACTCCTACCACTACCCCATTCATCTGACCATTCACCATTGATTTTTTCTACCTAGATAAACTAGCCTTTGCCAAATCTTACCTTTATAGGTGCACTTAGAAGGGGTTTGGTCTTAGCCTTTATGAATAGGGACCTCACGAGTTACCCATAATCAAAACTTAGAAACATCATGAGTTCTTTGGGCTTGTGTTTATACCACTAAAAGAACCCACATCACCAAAACCCATTGTCACCATCAATGAAGAACCTCATCCTCACCAAGCCCATCTCCCTCCAGATCTAAGAACTCTGATATCCCATCTAGTTTTTTTATCAATACCATCAGTTTAGGCCCCATGACCTATCAAAAGGATGATCAAACTAAAACCATTCCTCTCATCCATCTTGAAATGATTGAACATGATTCTCTGACCATTAATACCATCCAAAACCAAGATGATTGTTCCATTCTCACCTACCTCAATGCAGGGGATTATTCTATCCATAAATCTCTTCCTCTTGAGAACCAAACTATGTTAAATGAATACACTATTGATGTCAATTTGGGAATGCAAGATAAACCCTATATCATCAAAATTGACCAATCTTTAAATTCCATAGAGCAACAAGACTACCCTTATTTCTTTCAAGATTGTAGCATAGCATTTTCATGGTCCTATCAAGATACACCCAAAGTTGACCCTTCTATTTCCCTCTACAACATTTTTACCTATCTTGAGGCTAAACTTGTTCAGTAAAAGCTTCATGGGATGTATCCTTGTATAGCATTTATTTTCAAAGTAGAGCTTCAATGTCTCTTATCCATCAACTTCATTCTACCCATCAAATATCCAAAATGGGTTTCCAAAATCATTCCCATCACCAAACCCATAGGGGGTTTTCATCTCTATATCAATTTTCATGACCTCAACCTCACTTGCCCTAAGGATGAATTTCCTCTACCCAACATTGACCAACTTGTTGATCTTACATCTGGCCATGAAATGTTATCTCTCATGGATGGTTTCTCAAGATATAATTAGATCTTGGTTGCCCCTAAACGTTGACATATAAATTCCTTTATCACCTCATGGGGAACCTTATACTATAGTGTCATGCCTTTTGGACTCAAGAATGATGGAGAAACCTATCAACGGGCCAAGACCTATATTTTTTATGATCTCATCCATAAAATCATAGAGGACTATGTGGATTATCTCCTTGGGAAATCTAAACACCATAAGGATCACCTAGCTATTCTCACCATCATTTTCAACTAACTAATCCATTATCATGTCAGGCTCAACCCCAAGAAATGTATTTTTGGAGTCTTATAGAAAAAAATTCTTGGTTTCATCATCTCTTTCTATGGAATCTAAATAGACTGTGAAAAAGTTAGAGAAATATTGGAGATGCCTCTTCCTACCAAACTTACCCAACCCCATAGCCTATAGGGCAAACTTCAATCCATCCATGACTTCATGTCCCAGTTATCTGATCAATGCCAACCTTTCCACCACCTCCTAAATAAGGATACCTATTTTAAGTGGCCAAATAATTTTAGCAAGACTTTGATGGAATCAAGGAGTATCTTTTCTCTCCACCTATCCTCACCCCTCCTAAGGAAGACTAACCCTTTTACCTATATATATCCACCACAGACCATTCCCTAGGGGTAATGCTTGCTCATCATGATGAATAAAATAAAGAGCAAGCTATATATTACATTAACCATATCCTCATCAAATATGACACTCATTATACCCATCATAAAAAATCTACCTCGCCTTAGTTTTTGTGGCCTCCAAACTCTGTCACTATCTTCTTATTCATAAAACCTATGTCATCACTAACACTGACCCCCTCAAGTATATGCACTCTAAGCCATACCAAAACTAGTGTATGGCTAAGTGGTTCATAATCCTAGCTAAGTTTGATCTTGAGTTCCTTCCATAAAAGTCCATTAAAGGACAAGTCAACACTGACCAATTGGTTAAAGCCCCTCTACTAGACAATCAACCTCTTCCTCTTACCTTTTCAAATGAGTCCATTTAAACTCTTTCTCAAAAAGACCCCACCTACCAAATGACCACTATTTTTGATGGCTCTAAATGCTAAAATGGTGGGGGTGACAAAGTTATTCTCAATCTCCATAATGGTGAACCTCTCCCCCTTTCCTTTAAACTTGACTATGAATGGACCAATAACATAGCTAAATATGAAGCCCTAGTCATAGGTCTCTAAACCACCTTAGCCCTTGGAGTCAAAATAATCAGTGTCTTTAGTGAATCCTAATTAGTCATCAACCAGGTAACAAGATCTTAGTAATGTAAAAATGATGTCCTACTGAAGTACAAATAACTTATAGACTTACTCTTAACATCATTTGATCATTACAATATCTAGTCAATTCCTTAATCTACTAATAAATTCATAGATATGATGGCCTCCTTTGCTTCCAAAATCCCATTTCAACCTACCAAATCTAAATTATTTATCACCATACATCATTTTATACTACCCTCATATATTAGTTCTGATATTCCTACCATTTTTGGTGTGGAGACATCTCCTTCTGACATTTTGTATGACTAAACTTTTAACTATCTTAACCTTGGCATTATTCCTCCCAACCTTTCAAAGAATTATTGAAGTCATTTTTTTTAGAGTACATCTCATTACACCATACTAGGAGGAATCCTTTAAAAACATGGATTTGATGGCATCCTTCTCTATTATCTATGTAGTCATGAAGCCTCCCATGTCATTAAAGAAACACATAATGGAGTTTTTGAGGGACACTTTATTGGTCTAGCTATTGCTAAGCATATTCTTTGCCTTGGCTACTATTAGCTTACCATAAATAAATACTCTTTTTACTATGCAAGTGTTTTAAATGTCAACAACATGTTAACTTAGATCATGCACGTCGTCATAGCATTCAAGTATCCAAATATTATTGGCCCTTCTTGCAATGGGATCTTGACCTTATTGGGGAAATCAATCCCCATTCTTCACAATGGTACCAATATATCATTATTGCTACCAAATATTTCACCAAATGGAGGAAGGTTATCCCCCTTATGTCCACCAAAGATGAAAAGGTTATCGACTCCATCAATCACCATATCATATGTCACTTTGGTGTTCCCCATAAGATCATCGTCGATAATGGAAAACATTTTAAAAATTAGCAAGTCCAAGGTCACTTAAACACTTTTGCAATCAAATTAATCTTTTCCTCACCTTATCATCCACAAGCCAATAGATATGTGGAATCCTCTAATAAAAATCTCAACAAAATACTCACCAAAGTAGTAAGTGCTTCAGTTCAGGATTGGCACTTGCATATAACTTTCTCTTTATGGTTTGTTTCACTAGCATTTAAACCTCTACAGGTGATACCTCTTTCTCTATCATCTTTAGAGTTGAGGTATTCTTGCCTCTCAAAGTCCAAATTCCATCCCTTCACATATTTTTACATGAAATCTTTTTTGAGAGTGATTATCATCAAGAATGCCTCACACATCTTCAAATCCTTGATGAACATCACATTTTATCCCTTAATCATCTTCATGTCTATCAGGACCTAATCAAATGTGTATATAACAATCACCTAAAAGAGTGAGAGTTCAACATTAGAGACCTCATCCTTAAGGAAAACCAACATGTAACTAATATTGAGAAGAGGAAAAGGGTAAGTCTAATTTTAATTAGCTTGAAAACTATATCATAAGCCATAAGTATGGATCAAGTGCTTATCATTTATCATCTCTCGAAGGCAGACCAAACCCTAAGCCTCTCAATGCTTCACATTTGCATCCTTCCTATTATTGAAACAAGGTCAAACTTACTTTTGTGTCTAACTTGAGCTCATCCCTTGGTTTACAATATTTTATCTTCCTTTCACATACCTATCCATAATCCCCTTGGGAACAACCGATTACAACATAGAACCATGTGATTATCCATCATAGTTATAGCCTAATCTTAAGTATGGGCACCACTACTCTACCCATAACATGGTTATCATGGATACTTTTCATCTCTAATCATATGAAATCCCATGATTAGTTGTCTCTTGAAAACCACTTTCCCCATCTATCATTAACCTTTTGTGGTAACAGTCTTGCTTCCAAAAAGGTAAACTTTTAACCCTGAATAGATATATCCATGTCTAATATCATGTTCAAAATCACTTGGGTCCATAACTCTATAATTATAGATTACTCCCTTGAAGGACAACTACCTAATAATTAAAATTTGCTTAAAATAGACTACTCCCTTAAAGGACAGCTATAAAAATCCAATTTTAGAACACTCCTTTAAAGGATGGCTAACAAATAATTATATGAATATTCTCACATCGATCAACTTCAACAACTTATTAAAATAATAAAAACAACAAATAAATCTATGTCAAACTCAAATTAAGTAAGATATAATCAACTCTTATAAGTACCATTTGTAGACTTCTCACATCGATCAGTCTATACATTATCCCATTATGTCATAATTGGCTCCTATATATGGCTTTGGTAGTCTTCCCACATTGATCAGTTTACATATCATATTAAGGCATGGAATTGTATATTAAGGTTCTTTGGTCACCTATAGTAGGAGCAAGTTAACCCACATCAGGTTACCTATTTAGTTATTTAGCATTCAACTATCTACCTATCAATTCCCTTCCCTTCAATCCCTCTCTAAAATCAAGGGACTATGATCTTACTTGATACAAGGTGATCAAGACACCTTCCCTCTCAATGAAAGCATAATCATGATTACATTAGACATGCTTATGTTCACTAAGTCAATCCAAATATGTTTTCTTGTTGTTAGGTCCTTGCCAACCCAAAACATCATGCCTCTTCTTTGCCTTTTAATAGTTCATATGGATGTATGTCTTATCATTTTTACCTCTCTATCATATCTAGTCTATACCTAATTTATGTGATTTCATTATATCCATGTCATAAACATTCACATACATCATTATCATCACAACATTATGACCCATATCCCATCTATTAACCTAAAAATCATGCATATCATAAACCTCATCATCCAAATCAACAAACAAAACTATTCTATCTATCTTCATGAATAAGCACATCATCCCTCATATGAACACAAAACATTACCTAAAACTATCAATAAAACACATTTTAATTCCTTCATCTCATCTTCCATATTCTATACCTATGAATAGATAGTGCATATTGTCTATTCTCATTTATACACCTCTCATCCCATAAACACTGGAACATGGGCATCTTGCCATTTATAAACATTAAAACAAAAATCATACATCAATATCCAAAATCATAAGCTAACAACATATCCATAATCCTATCCTTAACTCACATCATTCTAACCCAACCACATATACCATGTCAAATACATCATAAGCAATCATCCCTATGCCACATCATAACTATCATCTAATGACCATGTTATATTTACAAATAATGTCATCATTCTATCCACATTTATATCAACCCTTCCACATAAAATAATCTATCACAAACATAAATTCAATCTACTTAAAAACATTTATCTCATATCCATAAATAACATCATTAAAAAAACTATTATATCACCACAATCAATATCCATCTTTATATACTATCTAGAAAAACGCATGCATCTATGAATGAAATCATAAATAGCATAACTAAATCAATCATCTACATATCTAAACATCATTAAAATACATTTCATCATCATAATATAACATATCCATCACATGAACAAAACATGAACAATAATAATCAGTCTACATACCCTCTCATTAAAAAAAGTCCTCATAATCATGCCATATCAATACATAATCACTAAACAGAATAAAACATCAGAGAATAATCATATGTCAATGTGTCATCAATATAATGTCAATAATATAATCGGCATAATCAAAAAAATCTCATCATATGCATCAATAATAAATACAAGAAATAATGTATCCATGTCTCTCTCACTCATATACATCTCACATCATCAACACATAGGATAATATCAAAATTAGAATCATATACATAATCTAAGCTATCAAGTCCTTGGTACACTACCAATGGCCCCATCTACACCTACACCTACACTACCATCTAGTGGTGCCCCCCTTGATATCCTTGCATGTCCCACTATCAAGGCCCATTATCTTGGAGTCTCTATAGATATACCCCCTACTAAGTTGGACCAATAATCCCCATATCTCATCTTCAATGGCAATTGTGCTAGCACTATCACTTCATAATATCTTATCTCCTCAATAGTGGTTAAGTATTGTGTCCTTGGAACTGTGTTAGGAGGTCCTCCTACTACTTCTATGGTTCCCATACCCTTTGTCTCAATGAATCTCTCTTAAGTCACTAAATATAGGGAGGTCCTTATCATATCATGATCATTAATCAAAGTAGCAACCTACCCGTATAAGGTGACAATATGTGCCTATAACGTGGCCACCTATCCCTATAACCCTATGATATGGACTTGTGTTATTGCCAGTGTCAATGCTACCTAACCATCCTATGTTGGTGCGCTTACAGGGTCCACATCCATTGTTTGATGTCCCTTATCACCCCATCTAAAGTCAACTATTTTATATCTAGCCTAGAATCAATCTACGTATCCATCTACCATACCTACATCATCAATGGTATCTTTATTTGGTAGCTCCTCATAGTCTAGTATGACATCCTCTGGCTATGACTCTGGGAGTAATAACTCGACCTCCTCCCTCTTATATCTAGGTAAATCTTGTGGGATCCCCTCTATTAATCCAAACTGCTACCTCACTCAATTAAAGGGGATCAACTTAGTCTCCTCATCTCTCCTCCTATAAATCTAGTGCCATCTCTATAAGGATAATGTGTGGTACCTATGCCTAGGCCAACTAAGCCAATCCACATATGGCCTCCATTTAACATCACCCACCACCAAACCCTCCAAAGCATCCCTAAACCAATCAATTTCTCTGCCTCTCCCACCAACACCTACCAAAGCATTGATATACCTCTATTGTATGAAGTTGACTACAAAGGCTACCTAAATAAGACCCTCCCATGGTAGCTCTAATGATCTTATAACCTGAATATGCTAGTATACCTAATAGTGTAGCATGAAACTGACACTGCTCCCATACCATCTGTGTGCTCTAAAGGCCCAGAGCTCTTGGTAGATCTAGACTAGTAACATTGGGGCCCATCCAAACATAATCCTCCCAAGCTACATATCCACTAGTACACCCACTAACAAGTATGGAAATCAGCCATGAATTGAATTTATTAATGAAAAATAGGTCATTTCCATCATCATCATCATCATCATCATCATCATCATCATCATCATCATCATCATCATCATCATCATCATCATCATCATCATCATCATCATCATCATCAATAAGCACCTATCCCCTGGGGCGTTCTAGTATAATGGCCCGATCCCAAATCCCCTACATGCCACCTAGCATGAACCTGATCTACTATGTATATAAGGTCCATATAATGATCTCTATCCTCACTCTCTACATGATAGATTATGTTGTCCCCAAAAATGAGTGACATTTTTTGGACAACGTATGAACTATTTTTGTTCAGTAGACCAAAATCATCTCTCCCCTTTTCAAAAATTGATCTGAGCATTCAAGTTCATTTTTCAAGGCTTTGTCTTAAATCTATGGACTCTACAGGCTTAAAGCTATGAACTCTACATATATGTTTCTACAAACTCAACATGCTTGAAATTAGTAGTTTCAGTAGGTTCAAAGGCTTCTACAAGCAAGTTCAATCAAAATAACAAGTTTCCAACACTTAGTCATTTTCAAGATTGGTTCAATGCCTTGGTTCAATGAAAAATGTTCATCGGCAAGCTTCTAAGCAAGGATTGAACCATTGAACCATTGAACCTTGAACCAAAAAGGTTTAAGGGTTCAATGGGTTCAAGTTTCAACATCATCAGCAAGATTTAAGCACATTTGTCAAGGTTCAAAGTTCAACCTTTTCAAGGTTCCATGGCTTCGAACACTTAATGAAAAACAAAGGCTTGAATCATTGAACCGTTAAACCTTGAACCATTTTGGTTCATTGGTTCAACGGGTTCAATGACCAAATGGTTCAATGCATTTGGTTCAAAATATCAAAAGGACTTATCCAAATAAAGAGATTAAATCGATTGAATTATTGAACCAAGGTTGGTTCAATCGGTCGGTTCAATTGACAGGTTGAAGGGGTTGCCCCAAAGCCAAAGTAACAAGTGCCCTTGTGGAGGGTAGTGGACCGAGGGCAAGTGCCCTTGCAGAGGGTAGGAAAAATTGGTTCAAGGGTCAAAGAGAAGACAAAAAACATAGAATTCCTTTGGATTTGTTCAAAGGCCGATAGGGAACATTTCCTTTAGAATTTTTGTCCGAAGGAAATTATTAAGTGAAAGAGCCGTTAGAATTCTTTCAAAAGTATTTTCCATGGGAAAATGACTAAGGCAAAGACCGATGGAAAAAGCCTGAAATCTAAAGCCTGGTGGAAAAGATAAAGTGAAGGAAAAGTCTACCAAAAAAGGAAAAAACCCGCTGAGGAAATAGATGTCTGAAAGATCTCGAAGGGTAGGTACCCTTGCGGGGGACACTTGACGTCAGAGAAAGGACCTTTTGCAAGGACCCGAAGGGACACCTTCCCTTTGGGATGTTCCAAAGGCTAAACAAAGATGCAGAAAGGAACCCTCAAAGACTTAGATAAAATGGGCTTTAAAGAATGAACTGATTGAACCATTGAACCGTTGAACCAAAAGGTTTGATGAGTTCACAGGTTCAAAGGTTCAACCAGTGTGATGAAGATCAAAGATCTTAGAAACAAGAAGGAATCAATTGGTAGAGGAAGAACCAATGAACTAATTGAACCTTGAACTGAAAGAGTTTAAGGTTCAATGGTTCAAGCAATTCAAAGGTGGCCTCAAGCAAAGAAATAAGCAATATGGATGATTATAAAGGCAAGTTCAATGATAGTGATGGTTCAACTAGAGAGCAAAGAAGCACTTGAATAGGGAAGCAATGGACCAAAAGAGATAGAATAAATTGATGAATTGATGAACCAATAAACTTTCACAGGTTCACAGGTTCAAGGTTCAACATGGTTCAAGCAGCTAGAGACCATTGACGGCCCCGTGGACATCAAATCTAAAGTAAGGGAATATCCACTAAAATTCAAATAAAATGTGGAATTTAAAGGAAGAACCAAGCGACTGGCTGAAAAGAGAGCTCGAAGGTTCAAATTGCTATAGGGGAGAGAGGAACAAGACCAAAGGATCATAAATATCTTCAAAAGAGTTATTTTCAGTAGGTGAAATAGTGGAGCAAGTAGACTTCTGAGCAAACCAAATCAAGAACACAACCTATTTTTCTTCTATGAAGTAATGGCAATATGGACAGTTGGGCAGACACCAAGAAAAGGACCAGACAGTCCATACTAAGGAAGAGACATATTAGATGAATGGACACACCATAGTTATGGTAATGCATTATTCCCAGCATGGTCCCTCCAAATAGAATTGAAGGTGCATTGAAGGCATCAATTGTAGCATAGGCCATCCCATGGGAAAGAGTGCCAAACATTGCATGGTTTCTATACATTGTAATTTCTCTCATTATGCAAAAAGAGACTTTTCATTTTACAAAAGTGAAACTCTACCCAATTGAAAGGAGAGCACTGAGACTTTGAGTTCATATTGTTGTTCATTTCATTTTATTTGAATAAGAAAGCAAGTTGTTTGCAGACTTTGTGTTGTCATAGTTTGTATCATTTTAGGAGAATTTTATTATGTCTGTCTTCTGAATGTGTTCTTATTTATTTAATTTGGCAAGTAAAACTAGTGAAAGTAAGTAGGAAGGTGCCCTGAAACCAACTATGGGGAAGACTTTGTGCTTTCACAATTGTTTTTAGTGTGTGTTTTTAGTTTCTTTTTGTGTTGAGAATTTTGGGATGAATTTGTGCCCCCATTATCCTTTGTGTTTCACTCTTTGGGTAGTTGAGGTGGAGACTTTGTGTTCCATTTCATCCTATTGGTTCCTACCTTTTGTTACCAGTTCCTTGTCACTACCTGAAAAACTCCTGTTATTTCCTGCAAGGACACTTCTAAAAGAAGAGAAGTGCCTTCAGTGTTTTCACCAAGATTTTCTCCTTTGTTTGTGAACATCATCTCTAAAAGAAGAGAGATGGATGGTGTATCCTACCCTTGAGTGTTATTTTATACTTATACATTTAGTATATAGCTCCTGCATAATTATAGGGAACCTCCCCTTGATGAGATGAGAGATTTGTCCACCTCTGATGTAGTAAACTTGCACACTGGGCTGACCAATCTCCCTTGTTGTGGATGATAAGACCTATTTTTCTCAATCAGATAGCTGACTGACAAAATATTCACCCAACAGTCTTTTTGGAGACTCCATCGAAGAAGAACATGTAGTTGAAGCCTCAAGCTTCAAGCTAAAATAGGGCCAGTTATTTTCCATTTTTTATTCTACAATCTGGTAGCTCCATGCTATACAAAAAGCTAGAAATCTCAAGGTATTGTTGACCCTATTTTTGAGTTGGTGTAACAGAGCAATTTTGATTTATTTTCTCCACAACCTCACCTTCAATGAACTAGGATTCTTCCTCCTACCCATACCAAGTCACCAATACAAGGTAGAGATTCTTTTTCTACTATTAGTAGAGCTTTACCTATCCATACTCCACCTAGATTTGTGATCCCACTTCTACATAATCAAATCATGGCTCAAGGCCCCTGGGGTAACTCTTTTGGTCCATTAAACTTGATCCCACCACTACATGAGCTTCCACATAGTTCAAGGAAGAATTTCCCCAATTTTTTTGGTGATGGAAAAGTTCACCCTGATGAACATATTGCTTCCTTTAGCATAGCCTGTGGTGTAATAGGTGTGGAGTATGAAGACATAGCAGTCAGGCTATTCATAGAGACACTACAAGGCACCATTGTAGACTAGTTTTGCCATCTACAAGCTTAGTCAGTGATTGATTAGGACACTCTTAAAGATAAATTTGAAGCCAGGTTCAAGCCTACAGAAGATGCACATGCCTTGTTGGCCCAGCTCACACAGATGAAGGAGCCCCATGAACCTATGAGGGAATTCATTGCCAAGTTTGAAAAGCTTAGGAATAGGATTACCATGATTGCCTAGTAGACACTTGAAAATCTCAAGTGTTTCTTCATCAAATCATAGCTACCTGAAGTTAGTTTTTTGATGAGACAGGCTAGACATATAGACCTTGCTACTACTCAAGACTTGGCTACTGAGGTATAAGATGAACTTATCTTGGCTGTAAAGATAAGGAGAGACCCAAATAGAGGTAAACCCTCTTCATCTTCTAAATACTCACCTACAACCACCACTGATCTAATGGTGCAGAAGCTAGCAAATGAGTTGCTAGTCTTTAGAAAGTAAATGGCACAAGAGATGTCCTCTGCTCCTTCATATAGAGATGTACCAAGGAGGACATTCCCTAATCAGTCATACCAGGGCAATGCTGCCAAGAATCAAGGACATCTAAATCTCCTTCCTCCTCTACAAAGGAACCTCACCCTTAAAGCACCTCTAACCAACTCAGTAGTTGGATATCTTGAAGCTGAATTAGATTTCTCATTCCAGCTTGAGTTGAATCCTCAAGATGATGCTAATCTCTTCACTAAGAAAGAAGAATAATTAGCTGGCAACTTCAACATTGGTTTCCTAAACTACCAAGATGAACCCAAAAGTGAAGGCAATGCAGCTGAGGGATCATATGCTGTATTCACCTAGTCTAAGAATCAATTAGCTCAATCGGCTGATAAGGAAAAAGCAGAGGAATGAACTTAACTAGTAGTTTCAATTGCTAAGCGGGGATCCACTCTTCCTTACTAGCCAAAAGACTTGATGATTGCAAGAAAGGTAAGTACCTCCAATACCCCTACACCTTCTACTTTAAATTCGCAGTCCAGTCCTCCCCCTTCCAAAAATAAAAAGGATGAATTCCCATCCTCTGCTCTTGGATCATTCTAGGCATTTGACATAATTGACCATATAAAGAAAACCAAACTTTAAATGTCTAAATTTGAATTTCTACAGTCCCATCCTGATAAATTAGATAAATTGGTTCAGTGTGTGAAGAACCAAAATGCCCCTATAAGACAAGCAATTCCCAAGGTGACTCGTGATTCCCCCAAGAATGCACCCCCCAGGAACAACTTTTTCATTACTCCCCTTATTGCTCCTGGTAGGACTGAACCTTTCTATGTCTCATTGCTGATAAATGGACATCAGCTGAACAACTACATCATTGATTATGGAGCCTCAAACAATGTTATGCCTACCAAAGTGGCTGAATCCTTTGGCCTTACACTAACTAAAACCTTTGGTAGATGATTCTCCATGGAAAACAAGTAAGTACCACTACTGGGACAAATTAAGGATGCCTAATTTACATTTTCAACCTTTCCAGACAAAAGAATCAAGATGATTGTCTTGGTGGCTGACTTCCCAGCTTCATATGGCATCCTTCTTGGCCAATTTTTTTGCAAGCATGTTGGAGGTGAATTGAGCATGGACCTATACAAAGTGAGAATCCCAGTCAAAGGTGTTATGAGGAGGTTGATCCCTAAGAATGAAGCAAAATATGTGGTTACTCAAACATCAGCACTTGAAGCTCAAATTTTATTTGAGTCTTCAGGCATGGTTAACTACTTTTTATCCATGGATGAATTCCATGAAACACCTAATGAAACTCTTTAAGGTGACAACCTGAAGATTAGTTTAGCTAGGATATCAAAAGAATTGGTGGAGTGCAATGCAAGTGTGGAAGAACCTCCCCCTCTGAATGAAGAAGAATCCAAGGAAAAATCAGTGTCTGATGAGGTATGGATTCTAGAATTTGATGGCAGCTACTCCTCCACTAGTTTAAGAGCCAGAGTTATGATGATATCTCCTCAAGGAGATATTTTTCCTTCATCATACAAGTTACAGTTCAACAACACTAATAATATAGCTGAGTATGAATCTCTATTGCTTGGATTGAAGGCTACTCGAGACCAAGGCATCAGACTCCTTCATGCCAAAGGAGATTCTAAACTAGTGGTTTCTCAAGTGAAAAACCTATATCAAACCAAGAATGAAATATTGCACCACTACCACAACCTATTCTGGGACCAAATTGAAAGCTTTGATACTTTTAGCATCTCTACCATTCCTAAAGAATTCAATGACTGGGCTGATGCACTGGCTGTCTCAACTACTCTCTTAGTCCCCCACTCAGACTTTAAAGGAGACATGTACACTATTGAGTTAGTCTTTCAACCAAGTGTACCTAATAATTCCAGTCATTAGCAAGTTTTCAATAATGACAACCAAATAATTGCCTTCTTGGAGTAAAAAGACAGCTTTAAATGACTACATTTTGAAGACAGTGAACCTCAGAAGTGTGAGCCAGCTCTTGAATCAAATATAGATGCAGGTGAGGAGTTCTTGCAACTTAAAGGGAATAAGATTCCCAAAAGCTTGGTTTCCCTTGAGAAACTATTTGATAAACATGACAGATTTGTCAAACAATAGCAAATAGATTCAAGCTCCTCCCAGGAGTTTGATCAAGTAAATCTAGGTACCCAGGATGATCCCAAGATGGTGAACATTGGGAAATATTGCACTCCTGAGTAGAAATTCAAGTTCACTGCTCTACTCCATTAGTACATGGATGTATTAGCATACTCTTATGATGACCTAAAGTTACTCAGGCCTAATGAAATTTGACATGACATTCCTCTCAAGGCTTATTCGAGCACCCTATAGGTAAAAGTCCAAGTAGTATAATCCAAAAATATTAGGTATAATTTTACCTGAGATACAAAAAATGCTAAATGCTAGGATAATCTTCCCAATCCATCATTCCACATGGATTGCAAATATAGTGCCTATAAGGAAGAAGAATGGAAAAATTCACATCTATGTGGATTTTAAGAACTTGAATCAGTCATCCTTGAAGGATAACTATCCTTTACCAATCATGGATCAAGTGCTTCAAACAGTGACTGGTTCAGAGATGTTATCAATGTTAGATGGCTTCTCAAGATATAATCAGGTTGAAGTTGGTGAGGTAGACCAGCATAAGACTGCCTTCACCTCACCTTAGGGACATGTTTGCATATAGAAGGATGCCTTTTGGCTTGTTAAATACATGGTACCACCTTTCAAAGAGCAATGGACCTTGCATTCAAGGATGAGATGGGTAAGTTCATCGTAGTCTATCTTGATGACTTGACCATCTTTTTTAAGCATCGCCTAGATCATGTTTGCCATTTGCAATAAGTGCTGGAGTGCTACTGCCAAAATGGCATTTCCTTAAACCCCAAGAAGTCAGTTTTTGGAGTGACAGAGGGGAAAATTCTCAAACACATTATGTCCAAAAGAGGCACAAAGATTGACTCAGATAGAGTCAAGTCTATCCAAGAGCTTACCTTGCCCACAAGTAAGACTGTTGTTCACTCTTTCTTTGGAAAGGTGAATTTCTTATGGAGGTTCATCCCTGAGTTTGCTGAGAATACTAGGCACATTGTAAACATGATGAAGGGAAAGGCCACCTTCAACTAGACTGAAGAAGGCAAGTTAGCATTTGAGGATATCAAGACTGCCATTTCCCATGCCCCATTTCTAGTTTGTCCAAATTATACGAAGGATTTCCTCATGTATAGTTATGCTTCTGAACACACTCTTTTAACCATCTTGGTTCAACAGAATAAAGAAGGTGTGGAATCTCCCATTTCCTTCATGATCTATCCTCTCAAAGCTCATGAGCTAAAGTATTCAAACATGGAGAAGCATGATTATGTGGTGGTCAAGGCAGTGAAGCATTTCCATTTCTACATCCTCAATTCATGAGTTACTGCTTGTTGACCAATTTTTCCCAACAGGCAAATTTTTTGGTCCCCTTCTACCTCTTGTTGTTCTAGGCCATTTCTTTTGATTTTGGTATAGGTCTTATAAAATCTATGGACTCTACAGGGATATTTTCTAAGGATTCAATAGTTCCCTTTAGGCTTCATGTTTCTACAAACTCAGTTGGTTTAGTCATTTAGTTCAACTGGATGGTTCATCGATACTTGGTTCATCCATCTTCAAGTTTAAATGGCCTTGTTTCAAGATTTAATTCAATGGCTTCGTTCAATGAGCTTGGTTCAAAGCGAGTGTCTCAACATTCAATTTGATTGGTTTAGCGTGCAATGGTTGAACCATTGAAGCATTGAACCAATTTTGGTTCAACACATTAGTTCAATGCCCGATTCAATAGATCACTTGGTTCATCAGTCTAGTTCATTAGTCAGCTCATTGGCAAGTTCATTGGTGTGCAATGGTTAAACCACTTGAACCGTTGAACCATTTATTGGTTCAATGGCTTAGTTCAAGGGTATGCCAAATGGCTGAAGGTTAGCTCAAAGTTCAAATGCCCTTGCGGAGGGTAGGCACTTCAAAGGGAAAGGACCAGGTAGTTCAAATTTGTTTAAGTCCCAAATTTGTTTTAGTCCCAAATTCCTTCAGACTTTTTGTTTGAAGCAATTCCTTCAGACAAAAATTTAGAAGGAATTTGAACCGCAGTTCAAAGCAAAAGGCCAGGTCCATGAGAAAATTTCTAGGGAAAAAACCTCACAAAAAATATACAAAGCACGGACAGACCTAGGAAAATTATCTGCAGACAAAAGTCCACGAGAAAATGTCCATAGAAAAAAGTCTGCGAGAACCCAACAAGCATCCAGAGGAACAAAGGACCCACTGAAGGACCCTGAAGGGTAGATGCCCTTGCAGGTGACTCTCAACCAAATATAAAGGGCACTTTCAAAGGCCAGAGGGTCACCTTCCCTTTGAGAAGGTGCTAGGAATAGACAAAAGTCAAGAGAGTGCCCGCAGAGAAGGCCGAGTAGGATAAAGACCCGCAGAAAAGCCAGTAAAGGACCTGATGACCTATTGCCAAAGTGATGACATCCTAGAAGCCATCAAATTCAAGAAATAAAATTAGCCATTGGTTTTCAAAGTAATGACAGCCGTATGAACGTCAAAATTAGCATAATGAAATAGCCATTTTCTTTCAAAATGAAAGAGCACTAACCATGAAAGGAAGCCCAGAAATGTAGTGACCTATTGGAGGATCACCCCCGAGGGCCGAAGGAGCCAAAAGAGACAAGATAAGGAAAAGGACAAAGTGCTAGGCATGGAATAGGTAGATAGTCCAAGTGGTGAAAGGAAGCACTGATTCGAGAAGTAACTCCAGCAGGTGAAATAATGCCTGCAAATTGACCATTAGAGACACAAATAGCTAGCAGTGCAACCGATTTTCTCTATTTCGCATTAATGAGTAGAAAAACCATGTAAATCACCTTGAAGAAGTGGCCTTAAAATAAACAAAGGGTGCAGCTCTTTAATGTTTTGACCAGCGTACTCTTCCCAATGAGGGGATGCAAATTAGCCACTTGTAAAAAGGGGGTGCCAAAGGGCCTCCTTTTCATCTCCTATATATTGAGGACTTGTCATTTTTGAGAAATATCTTTCACATTTGTAAGGTGTAGCCCTGGAAAAATTTCACCTGAATCAATAAATGCATTTTTTTTACCTCTATCTTGGATAGATATTTCTATGTACGTCTTGAGTGTTAGTTTGTGTTCAGTCATTATCTCTTGATGCTCTCACAAGTTCAACACTAGCATATCTATTGTCTACAAGATGCCATTTTTATAGCTGACAGGAGGAGAGCTACATTTGAAAGTGTATAAATAGAATAAATTACTTACAGTGTGCATTTCATAGCACCTTGGTGAATCTCTATTTTCTTTTTTTTAGGAAAGCCTCCCTACCAGTTTCTAGCAGCTTGGTCCTTCTGCCAAGTCTGAAGTGTATGTATGTGTATTTTTGATTTAAAGAGTGGATGTGAGAAGGTTGACTTATTTTGGTGCATCGCCTCTTTAGAGTAGTCTATTTTCTTGCATCTTTCTCCCTTTTCACCCCCCCATTGTATATCTATATATATGTATGTGTTAGCACTTGCTGGAATGAACATGATGCATCAAAGGGAGTTAGCCCTTATCTAGAGACTCTCCCCTCTAGCTTTCCATTGTTGCAAGGAGAAGGTAAGAGCTCAACCTCCTGCCAAGGGTGCAATCTTCTGCATCAACAATTTTGGCATACCCGGTGGGACATAGTTTGACAACTCAGTAAGGTTTTAAGATTGATGTTGGTCTTGTTACAACAAATATAAGATTTCCAGCATCTGGGGACTCCACTGGTAAGAGCTTCAATTTTCCAATTAAGACCAGTTTCTTAACTTTCTATGCCTAAAGTCACCATAAGGTCTACTTCTAAAGGGGTTTTTTTTAATTTGAGTTACCTTTGAACTCTATAAAAAGGCTAAGGTTTGAGAGGACCCATCCTTATTCAAAAAGCCACCCTTCTAGATCTGTTTTAAGGGATGCATATGTAGCAAAGCCATAGGTACAACCCATCCTAGCCATGGCATTGCCTTTTGTGGCTTTTTGTGGTCAGAGCCTCTTAAACCTCCCATGTTATGATCCAATCCTGAGAACAACCCTAAAAAATGTGCCTTCTTTCGATGGAGAGGGGCCCATTATAGTTGTCAAGCATATTAGGAATATTGCTAACCTTTGCAATATTCACAATGTAACAGAGGAAAATATCACCATCAGATTGCTAGCATTGTCTCTCAAAGGCAAGGCTCTTGACTGGTACAAAACTTTGCCTATAAATTCAATACATTCTTATAATGAATTGGGTACTTAGTTGATTGATCATTTCAAGGAGAAGAGTGATGGCCTCTTGCTTGTTGAGCAGCTGACAACCATAAAGAGAGCTCCACACGAGTATATGTAGGATTTCAACACGTAGTTTCAAAAGACGTGGGATAGAATTCCCATCCTAGTAAGACTGACTCCTAGCTATACTTTCCTTTACTATTTAAGAGCATTAAATAGTGATATTGATGTGATGATACGATCCATGGGAGGGCATATACTGCCAATTACTTATGACATAGGCATAGTAGCTAAAAATTACTTAGTACAGGCTGGGAAAATAGCCCCTAGGCCTCACATGCCACTCTTCCTAGAAATGCTACCTCTAATTCAGACTGTTGCTCCCACATTAGCTCCTCTACCTACCATTGAGAAACCAGCTGTTGTTCCGTCCAGTGAGCTTCATGAAGTTAAGAGTCTATTGTAGAGCATGTCAAACAAACTTGTAGCTCTTAAAAGGCAGCAAGATCAAAGCAACAGACCGAATTAGGGATACCGGCATTATGGTCAAGCCCCTAGACCCCCTTTCCAAAACTATAATTAAGGACAGGGTCAACTTACTTAGACCAGGCTGTTTCAAAACTACAACTCAGGCCCCCCTTCATCATCTAAAGTCATGGTGCCTGTTCAGAACAACCTAGTACAAGAGCAACCAAGTTGTTTGACCATGGGATATGGTCAAGAATAGGTTATTTACAAAAATGAGATGATGAGTTATTTCCAAAATGCAGACAATCAAGTAGCCACTCATTCCCAAATTTTTGAGGCTCTAGTTCAACCCAGCACGAGTAGCAATCAGGCCCAGCCAGATTCTACCCTCATGAATCATCTGGAAGGGGAATATTATTCAGTGAATTATGTGGGCATTATAGATAATTAGGCTGACTGTGTTGCAGCCAACACAAGATTCAAGAGAAGAGAAATGGGAAAAGCCCAAGCTACCACTCAAGAAGCAACAACACCTTCTCTATCACACTTCAATTCAAAGGCCCCAAACTTCAGATAGCCATTTGTACCTTCAGCCCCTCAGCTTGTAGCTCAGGTTGGAATCAGCCCCAAAGAAAGCTTGAAGGGAGGCAGTCCCCAAGTCAATAGAGTGGACCAGATGAAGAAGTTGCATATGAACATCTCTTTATGGGATTCATTGTCTCTTCCAAGATAGAAGGACGTATTGAAGAAGGAATTGCATGAGCTGGATCGACAAGCTGTCCCACCGAGCACTGATGATGTCTTGATGATGAATGGACAACCTTCCACTTCAGGTCAGGTAAAGAAGGAAGAGAAAATTCCCCCTTTCTATGTATCTTTGGTCATAGGGGATTTCTTGGTACACAACTGCATCATTGACAGTGGGGCTAGTACCTCAGTGATGCCCAAGTGCATAGCTGACAAGATGGGACTGAAATATGAAGAGATGAACAAAGGAGTCCTGCAGCTAGATGGGACACCTGTAAAAATAGTTGGAATTTTGAAGGGTTTAGGCTTGACATTGCATGCTTTCCCAACATTCTCAATCCCCCATGATATAGTGGTAGCGGATGTTCCTCCTTATTTCGCAATTTGCTTGTCCAGGGACTTCACATCAAAGATAGGTGGCTATCTAGCAGGGAATTGGTCATATCTAGTTTTTAGAACCAAGTATGGGACCAAGGTAAAAATTGAATTTGAGCCACTCTACAAGGACCATCTAGAACCATATTTTTCCAAGGTAGCAAATGTCAGTTACACCATTATTGACCCAGAAGAGTTCCAGACAGACCAATCTCCATCCTCTACTCTTGAAGGAGTTGCAGACCTGCTCTTGGATGAGTGGGGAAACGATAACTTCAAACATGATCCTTACAAGTTCATAAAGGAGGCAGGCATTGGAGTCTACTGAATGCACGAAGAGGGTGCCTTCATACCAAATATAATGAAGGCAGGCCAAGAGGACCTAGGTCTATGGCAGCTATACTTTGATGGTTCCATAAGTAGGCTAGGAGCTGGTGGTGGGATGATGTTAGTCTCCCCTTCAAAGGATAGGTACTTTTCAGCTTTCCATTTCCAATTATCTTGCACAAGCAATGTTTCAGAATATGAGTCCATTATCCATGGTCTAGAATGGGCAATAAAAAGAGGGATCAAAGAGTTACAAGTTCTGGGAGACAGCGAGCTGATTGTAAATCAAGTGAAAGGCTAGAATTTGACCAAGAATTCCTTGCTGAAATCCTACAAGCATAGGGTCTGGGACTTGGTGGAATATTTCCTCACTTTCAATATCACTTCCATTTCTAGAGAGCAGAACAAACAAGTGGATAGGCTAGCAGCAATTGGTGCTCATTTTGATGTTTTAAGGGAAATAAGTCAAAATTGTGGTTTGCACCACTTGAAGGTGGTAGTTCGAACCTCTGTCCCTGCAAACATTGCAAATTGGTAGGTTTTCAAAAATAACTAGCAAATAGCTTTCTTCTTAAAGGAGGAAACTAAGTTTGCAACATAGAACCAGGTAAAGTTGCAGCAGCAATATGGCAACCAGATTGTTCAATTGAAGAACAATAACCTCCCTAAAGGTTTGGTCACTCTTGAGAGCATCTTCAATGGAGATGACCAATTGAGGAACGACAAGGCATGTATCACAACTAAGGAGGAGAATTATGAAAGGGTTAAAATCTTCAAGGACAAGTTGCTTGTGCTTGGAAAAGCCTGCATGATTCAAGAAAGGTAGGCTTTCATTTTGTTGTGTTAAGAGTTTGCTGATGTTTTTGCATGGGATTATAGTGATTTAAAGGGCTTCAATCCAAGACTCACCCAGCACACCATCGAATTAGAAAAAGGCACCAGGCTAGTCATGCAGAAGTAGAAACCTATCAACCCAATGATTGAGCCCCTCATGTAGAGGGAACTGGCTAAATTGATTGAGTCCAAAATCATATTTCCAATCAAACACTAATCATGGCTGGCCAATCTTATTCCTATTAGAAAGAAGAATGGGGAGATCAGGCTATGTGTTAACTTTAGAGACCTTAATAAAGTCTCTTTAAAAGACCATTATCCCCTCCCAATCATGGACTGGATCCTTCAGAAGGTAATAGGCAGTGAGTGTTTCTCCCTCTTGATTGGTTATTCAGGGTATAATCAGATTCTAATGCAAGGCTGTGACTAGCACAAAATGGCCTTCACTACTAAATGGGGAATGTTCACCTACAAGAAGATGCTATTCAGGATGGATAATGTTGGTGATACCTTTTAGCGAGCCATGGACATGGATTTTGGAGGCTTGATAAACAACAACATGATGGTATACCTCAATGATGTGATGGTGTTTTCCAAGGAAGCAAGCCAACACATGTAACACCTCAGGCAGATTTTTGAAAGGTGTAGGGAATTTGACATATCTCTTAATCCAAAGAAATGTGTGTTTGTTATTCATGAGGGGAAACTCAGCCACATCATGTCCAAGGATGGCTTATCCATTGACCCTGAGAGAGATCATTCTATCTTGGAGATGTCCCTACCTAAGCACAAGAAAGGCCTGTAGAGTTTCTTTGGAAAGATAAATTTTATCCATAGATTCATTTAAAATTTCGTAGAAATAGTCAATCCACTAACCTCTATGCTGAGGAAGGGTGAAGAGTTTAAGTGGACAACACAAAGAAAGGACAACTTTAAAGCCATCAAGCAGGCCATAACTCGAGCTCCTACTTTGATTAGCCTTGACTTCAACAAAGACTTCAACCTCTACACTTTTAGCAATGAGGAAGTGATCTCTACCATGCTTACACAAGCAAATGGTGATGACTTTGAGCAGCCACCTACTTTTTTCAGCCAAGGGCTAGAGGATTTTGAAGTCAGATACATGTATGTAGAGAAGAATGTCCTGGCAGTATTGTGGAGCCTAAAGAAATTTAGGCATCTAACAGTAGGATTCACCTCATGGTTCCACATCCTAGCATCAAGGATTTGTTGACCAATCACAAATTAAATGAGAAAAAGGCGGGGTGGATCACCAAGGTGATGGAGTATGATGTAGACATCAAGATCACCAAGCTGGTGAGGGGAAGAGGCCTGTGTGAACACCTTGCTACAGACTTTAAGAAAAAAGGGGAAGACAACTTACTAATTCATGATGTAGCTATAGGATAAGAACCAGCTATCATAAAGGACTGGACATTAGACTTGAGGTGTTTCCTTCTCACTGGTGAGTGCCCGTAGGGTCTTGATAAGACCAGAAGAAGGTACTTCAGGCTATAGTCTCTCCCTTGTGTCCTAGTTGATGAAGTATTGTTTAGGAAGGATCTCTCTAGGGTCCTTCTAAGATGCATTGACCCAAACCAGGCTGATAAGGTATTGTTCGAGTTCCACGATGGGCCAATAGGTGGTCATTTTGCTCTTAGAACTACTGCAGCAAGGATAATGAGAGCTGGCTATTTTTGGCCTACTCTTTTTAAGGACACCCATGCTTGGGTAGGGAAGTGCTAGAAGTGTGCACTTTTTGATGGGAAACAATGGTTGGCTGCCATGCCTCTATAGCCTATTCAGGTGGAGCAACCATTCATGCAGTGGGGCCTAGATTTCAAGGGATGATCAATCCTCCCTCCAATGCTAGACACAAGTGGGTCTTGACTACCATAGACTATTTCAAAAGGTGGGTGGAAGCTGTTGCTCTGAAGGAGGCAAATGAAAGTGCGGTCCTAGAATTTTATGAGGACCTGGTGATAAGATTCAGGGTCCCTACCACCATAATCTTAGACAATGCCTTGGATTTTTTGGGAACCAAAACAAGTGAATGGGTGCTAAGGTATGGTATATATCTCAACACTTCATCCAATTATTATCCACAAGGGAATGGGTTGGCTGAGTCCACCAACAAAAAATTGATTAAGATCATCAAGAGGACCATGGAAGAAAATCAGAGGACTTGGCATGCCAAGCTAAAAACAACTCTGTGGGCCGATCGAATCACCCCAAAAAGAGTAATCAGAAATTCTCCATATACACTTGTGTATGGAAGGGAAACTAGGCTTCCCATCTCACATGAATTACCAGCATTAGACCTAGCTCACCAACTGCAATCAGAAGAAGGAAATAACATGGAGGTCAGGCTGTTCGAGCTGATCGAGCTCCAAGAGACCAAGGACTGAGCTATGGCTTCTATGACTAGTCACCAATATCAAACAAAGAGACACTTCAACAAGAAACCTTCATCAGAAGATTTCCCTGAAGGAGACATTATCTTGAAGTGGGACGAAGATCGAGATAAGCCTGGAAAGCATACAAAATTTGATGCCTTATGGAGTGGCCCATACATAATCACTCAGTGCAAGTAGCATAATGCATTCCAACTCTCCAGGTTAGATGGTGAAAAAATGCATATCCCAGTTAATGGGATACATCTAAAGCATTGTCACTGAGTCTCCTTTCATCTGTATATATTTTCCCTTGTTTTATTTTCTTGCTTTCCCTAAGTGTTGTTACACAAGTAGTAGTTTTCTTAGCTTTGCACGTGTTTTTTCTTTTCCTCTTAGAGGTAATCTGCGTGACTAGTTCTAAGTTTTATCAGAGTTATTGCTGGATTTTTAAGTTACCATCTGATTTCATGCCCAATGGACTAAAAGGCAACTAGTCTTTAAGAATAGCAGGCATGCTTCCCCTGGGAGTCGCCAATTTGTTGACTAATTTTTCCCAATAGGCAAAATTTTTGGTCCCCTTCTGCCTCTTGTTGTTCTAGGCCATTTATTTTGATTTTGGTACAGGTCCTATAAGATCTATGGACTCTACAGGGATATTTTCTAAGGATTCAGTAGTTCCCTTTAGGCTTCATGTTTCTACAGACTCAGTTGGTTCAGTCATTTGGTTCAACTGGATGGTTCATTGGCACTTGGTTCATCCATATTCAAGTTCAAACGGCCTTGTTTCAAGCTTTGGTTCAATGATCTTGGTTCAAAGCGAGTGGTTCAACATTCAGTTTGATTAGTTCAGTGCACAATGGTTGAACCATTGAACCGTTGAACCGATTTTGGTTCAACACATTGGTTCAATGCCCAGTTCAATAGATCACTTGGTTCATTGGTCTAGTTCATTGGTTGGCTCATTAGCAAGTTCATTGGTGTGCAATGGTTGAACCACTTGAACCGTTGAACCATTTTTTGGTTTGATAGCTTGGTTTAAGGGTATGCCAGATGGCTGAAGGGAAGCTCAAAGTTTAAATGCCCTTGCGGAGGGTAGGCACTTCAAAGGGAAAGGACCGGGTAGTTCAAATTTGTTTAAGTCCCAAATTCCTTCGGACTTTTTGTCCGAAGGAATTCCTTTGGATAAAAAGTTTAAAGGAATTTAGGCCATAGTTCAAAGCAAAAGGCCAGGTCCATGGGAAAATGTCTACGGACAAAACCCTGTGGAAAATATACAAAGCACGGACAGAGCCAGGAAAATTGTTTGCAGACAAAAGTCTGCAGGAAAATGTCCATGAAAAAAAGTCTGCGGGAAGCCAGCAAGCATCTGGAGGAACAAAAGACCCACCAAAGGACCCAAAAGGGTAGATGCCCTTACAAGGGACTCTCGTCCAAATAAAAAGGGCACTTTCAAAGGCCAGAGGGTCACCTTCCCTTCAGGAAGGTGCTAAGAAGAGACAAAAGGCAAGAGAGTGCTCGTAGAGAAGGCCGAGTAGGTCAAAGACCTGTAGAAAAGCCATCGAAGGACCCGATGACGTATTGCCAAAGTAATGACATCCTAGAAGCTATCAAATTCAAGAAAGCAAATTAGCCGTTGGTTTTCAAAGTGATGATGGCTATATGAATGTCAAAATTAGCATAATGAAATAGCCATTTGCTTTCAAAATGAAAGAGCGCTAACCATGAAAGGAAGCCCAAAAATGCAGCGACCCACTGGAAGATCACCCCCGAGGGCCAAAGGAGCCAAAAGAGACAAGATAAGGAAAAGGACAAAGTGCTAGGCATGGAATAGGTAGATATTCCAAGTGGTGAAAGGAAGCACCGATTCAAGAAGTGACTCCAGCAGGTGAAATAGTGCCCACAAATTGACCATTAGAGATGCAAATAGCTAGTAGTGTAATCAATTTTCTCCATTTTGCATTAATGAGTGGACAAACTGTGTAAATCACCTTGAAGAAGTGGCCTTATAAATAGACAAAGGGCGTAGCTCAGTAATGTTTTGACCAGCTTGCTCTTCCCAATGAGGGGATGCGAATCAGCCACTTGTAAAAAAGAGGCACCAAAGGGCCTCCTTTTCTTCTCCTATATATTGAGGACTTGTCATTTTTGAGAAATATCTTCCACATTTGTAAGGCATAGCCTTGGCAAATTTTCACCTAAATCAATAAATGCATTTTTTTTACCTCTATCTTGGATAGATATTTTTGTATATGTCTTGAGTGTTAGTCTATGTTCAGTCATTGTCTCTTGATGCTCTCACAGGTTCAACACCAGCATATATGTTGTCTATAAGGTGCCATTTTTATAGCTGACAGGAGGAGAGCTACATTTGAAAGTGAAAAAATAGAATAAATTACTTATAGTGTGCATTTCACTGCACCTTAGTGAATCTCTATTTTCTTTTTTTTAGGAAAACCTCCCTACCAATTTCTAGCAGCCTGGTCCTTCTGCCAAGTCTGAAGTGTATGTATGTGTATGTCTAATTTAAAGAGTGGATGTGAGAAGTTCGACTTATTTTGGTGCATCACCTCTTTAGAGTAGTCTATTTTCTTGTATATTTCTCCTATTTCACCCCCCCATTGTGTGTGTGTGTGTGTGTGTGTGTGTGTGTGTGTGTGTGTGTGTGTGTGTGTGTGTGTGTGTGTGTGTGTGTGTGTGTGTGTGTGTGTTAGCACTTGATGGAATGAACATGATGCATCAAAGGGAGCTAGCCCTTATCTAGAGACTCTCCCCTCCAGCTTTGCTAGTCCCACAAGTGAGATGGGAGTTTCCATAGTTGCGAGGAGAAGGTAGGAGCTCGGCCTCCTAACAAGGGTGCAATCTTCTGCATCAACACTGCTTTGGTTCCTGATACCATGGTCAAATCCATATTAACTCACTAGGAGTTTAGAACCAAAAGAGGCAATTAGATTGTAAAGATTCAAGAGTTTGATCTAGTTATCAAGCCAACAAAGCTGGTATGGGGAAAGGGCCTATGCCAATTTATTGCTGACAACAGACCAAAAGAAGCAAGGCATGAAGAAGCAGAGGTGGAAGACACATGAATAGTCCTCTTTATCTTTACCACAAATGAGTGGTATTTAGGTATTGCTCATTCTCTTACTTATGGTGAGTGTCCTGCTCACCTAGCATATAAATAAAGGATAACTATCAAGATGAAAGCTGCCAATTTTGTCCTTTGGGACAATGGCCTGTATAAGAGGAGCCTTGATGGTGTGTTCTTTTGCTGCATGGATAAGGCGAAAAAAAGCCAACTTTTGAAATCCTTTCATAATCTGGCCTGTAGAGGACATTTTTCTATGCCTATGACTACCCATAAAATTCTATGAGCCAGGTATTATTGGCCAACTCTCTTTCAATATGCATACAAGTGGGTTAGGAAATGTGAACTATGCCAGTAGTTTGTCAGAAGACCCAAGTTAGCTGCCCTTCCTCTCAAGCTAGTGGTCATAGAGGAGCCATTCCAGAAATGGGGAATTGGTTTTATTAGAGCTGTAAACCCATCTTTAAGTGTTGGACATGATTATGTCCTCACAATAATGGATTAATTCACCAAGTGGGTGGAAGCTATTCCAACCAAACATGATACTTTAGAAGTAGTGTGCAATTTCTTCAAAGAGAACATCATTTCCAGGTTTGGGGTCGCAACCAAGATTATCACTAACAATGCATCTTGTTTCACTTCCTAGGAGATTACTCAATTCTATTTCTACTATGGGATTACACTCTCCCACTCTTTTGATTACTTTCCATAAGGGAATGGACAAGCTGAATCAAGCAATAATAATCTAGTGACTATCATCAAGAAGGTGGTGGATGACAACCAAAGGACATGGCATAAAGTATTGGTTGATGCTCTATGGGTAGATAGAATTACACCAAAGAGAGTAATTGGTATGTCTCCTTTCCAACTTCTTTATGGTATCAATGCTGAGATACCAATCACCTTGGAATTGCCAGCATTGAAATTGGCTAAGGCAATTGAAGATCAGACATATGAAAGCCCCCTCAATAAGAGGATCATGTGCTTAACTGAGCTAGATGAATAGAGAACTATGGTGGTGGACTGAATTGCTGCCCACCAAAGTCTGGTGAAGAAACTCTTTGACCAGAAAGCAAAAAATCATGATTTTCAGATTGGAGATCAAGTCCTGCTGTGGGAAAAAAGGAGAGAGCCCAAGGGGATGCATGGAAAGTTTGATTCTCTTTGGAGAGGCCCATTTATTATCCATTAGGTCAATGGTGAGAATATATTCATATTGAAATATCAAGATGACACGCTCTTTACTTTGCCTCACAATGGGTAACATCTGAAGCACTTTAATTCCTAAAGTGTCACATAAGTTCACCTATATATATGTATATCTATATAGTCTTTGTTTTTGCTTTGTGTTGTTCCTTTTCATTTTTTGGAGCCTTTATTTTTGGGTAGCATGACTCTATAGCCCAATTACATACTTCAAAGGCACTGGAGATTCTGGTTTCTACTCTCCTTAGATGTTCCAAGTTTTCAACTGAAGGAAGTTCCCCAACTAGAGCCAACTGTTGTCCCCAAAAATGAGTGACATTTTTGGGACAACCTATGAACTATTCTAGTTCAACAGACAAAATCATTTCTCCCCTTTTCAAAAATTGCTCTGAGAATTCAAGTTCTTCATTTTTCAAGGTTTTTTCTTAAATCTATAGACTATGTAGGCTTAAAACTATGAACTCTATAGATATGTTTCTACATACTCAACATGCTTAAAATTAGTAGTTTCAGTAGGTTTAAAGGCTTCTACAGGTGAGTTCAATAAAAAGTACAAGTTTCCAACACTTATTCATTTTTAGGATTGGTTCAACGCCTTGGTTCAACCAAAAATGTTCATCAGCAAGCTCCTAAGCAAGGATTGAACCATTGAACCATTGAACCATTGAACCTTGAACCTTGAACCTTGAACCTTGAACCAGAAAGGTTCAATGGTTCAATGGGTTCAAAGTTCAATGTCATCGTCAAGAGTTAAGCACATTTGTCAAGGTTCAAAGTTCAACCATTTCAAGGTTCCATGACTTTGAACACTTAACGAAAAACAAAGGCTTGAACCGTTGAACCATTGAACCTTGAACCATTTTGGTTCATTAGTTTAATGACCAAATGGTTCAACATGTTTGGTTCAAAATATCAAAAGGACTTAGCTAAATAAAGAGATTGAACTGATTGAACCAAGGTTGGTTCAACTAGTCGATTCAATCGGCAAGTTTAAGGGGTTGCCCCAAAGCCAAAGGAAGAAGTGCCCTTATGGAGGGCAGTGGACCGAGGGCAAGTGCCCTTGCAAAGGGTAGGCAACATTGGCTCAAGGGTTAAAGAGAAGACATAAAAGATATAATTCCTTTGGATTTGTTCAAAGGCCGATAAGGAACATTTCCTTCAGACTTTTTGTCTGAAGGAAATTATTAAGTGAAAGATCTGTTAGAATTCTTTTGGAAGTATTTTCCATGGGAAAATGACTAAGGCAAAGCCTAATAGAAAAAGCCTGAAAGCCAAAGCTTAGTGGAAAAATACAAAGTGAAGGAAAAGTCTACCAAAAAAGGAAAAAACTCAACAAGGAAATAGATACCTGAAAGATCTTAAAGGGTAGGTACCCTTGCAGGGGACATTTGACGTCAGAGAAAGGACCTTTTCCAAGGACCCGAAGGGATACCTTCCCTTTAGGACATTCCAAAGGCTGAACAAAGATGTAGAAAGGAACCCTCAAAGACTTAGATAAAATGGGCTTCAAAGAATGAACCGATTGAACCATTGAACCATTGAACCAAAAGGTTCAACAAGTTCATAGGTTCAAAGGTTCAACCAGTGTGATGAAGATCAAAGAGCTTAGAAAGAAGAAAGAAGCAACAAGCAGAGGAAGAACCAATGAACCGATTGAACCTTGAACTAAAAGAGTTCAAGGTTCAATGTTTCACCGGTTCAAGCATTTCAAAGGCAGCCTCAAGCAAAGAAAGAAGCAACATGGATGATTCCAAAGGCAAGTTCAATGAAAGTGATGGTTCAACCAGAGAGAAAAGAAGTGCTTGAGCAGGGAAGTGATGGACCAAAAGAGACAGAATGAACCGATGGACTGATGAACCAATGAACTTTCATAGGTTCATAGGTTCAAGGTTCAACATGGTTCAAGTAGCTAGCGACCATTGACGGCCTCGTAGACGTCAAATCTAAAGTAAGGGAATATCTGTTGAAATTCAAATAGAGCATGGAATTTAAAGGAAGAACCAAGTGACTGGTTGAAAAGAGAGCCTGAAGGTTTAAATTGCTACAGGGTAGAGAGGAACAAGACTAAAGGTTCAAAAATATCTTCAAAAGAGTTATTTCCAGTAGGTGAAATAGTGGAGTAAGTAGACTTTTGAGCACACCAAATCAAGGACGTAGCCTATTTTTATTATATGAAGTAATAGAAAATTGGACAATTGCGTAGACACTAGGAAAAGGTCTAGACAGTCCATACTAAGGAAGAGATATATTAGATGAATGGACATGTCATAGTTATGGCAATGCACTGTTCCCAGCATGGTCCCTCTAAATAGAATTGAAGGCGCATTGAAGGCATCAACTACAGCATAGGTCATCCCATGGGAAAGAGTGCCAAGCCTTACGTGGTTTATATACATTGTAATTTCTCTCATTATGTAAAAGGAGACTTTTCATTTTATAGAAGTGAAACTCTACCCAATTGAAAGGAGAATACTGAGACTTTGAGCTTAATTGTTGTTCATTTCATTTTATCTGAATAAGAAAGCAAGTTGTTTGCATACTTTGTGTTGTCATAGCTTGTATCATTTTTGGAGATTGTTCTTATGTCTATCTTCTAAATGTGTTCTTGTTTATTTAATTTGGCAATCAGAACTAGTGAAATTAAGCAGGAAGGGTGCCCTGAAACCAACTGTGGGGAAGACTTTGTGCTTTCACAATTATTTTCAGTGCGTGTTTTTAGTTTCTTTTTGTGTTGAGGATTTTGGGATGAATTTGTGCCCCCATTATCCTTTATGTTTCAGTCTTTGGATAGTTGAGGTGGAGACTTTGTGTTCCATTTCATCCTACTGGTTCCTACCCTTTGTTACCAGTTCTTTGTCACTGCCTAAAAGAACTCATGTTATTTCCTGCAAGAACACTTCTGAAACAAGAAAAGTGCCTTCAATGTTTTCACCAAGATTTTATCCTTTGTTTGTGAACATCATCTTTGAAAGAAGAGAGATGGTTGGTGTATCCTATCCCTGAGTGTTATTTTTTGATTATATATTTAGTATATAGTTCCTACATATCTATAGGGAACCTCCCCTTGATGAGAGGAGAGATTTTTCCACCTTTGATGTAGTAAGCCTACACATTGCGCTGACCAATCTCCCTTGCGGTGGATGATAATACCTATTTTGATAAATCAAATAGTTGAATGGAAAAATATTCACCCAACAGATTAGATCCCCCTAAATGTTTAGCCATTTGATCCTAGTCACATCCTCCAATAGGATAGTCATCTCTCCAGTCAACAACATGAAGGTGTTCATCATTGGGTCTCATCTCTTGATGAGCATGATAATCATAGTCATATCCCAAAGTAGGTGATGATAATGTATCATATCCCCTAGGCCAACTATTTCCATGTGCCTCCACTCCTATATTGTCATCCCATCTCAAATGTTGGAAAATATCTTAGGGTCTTGGTCTCTCATCTGAATTTGATTGCAAGCCTACACATAAACAAACAACATGCTAAGTACCACCTCTATTTACCTTTCTCAAACCTATTAAAACTTAACCCAATTGCCAACTCTTCCCCTCACATCTACCTTAATCCCAAACTTCTTAAACATATCTTTATCTCTATCTAACACCAACCCCAACCCAAATTTTTTCACACCTACAAACTACACTCTACACATTTTACACACCTACCCACTATAATCACACTTCACACAATGCTCTACTTTGATGCCTTTAAAAATCTTTGACAATTTTACCGATCAAACCCTTAACATTATTTTTAAAAATAAAATTTATGACATTATAGATATGTTTTCCTTTGACCACTGATGGTTCTTTGGACCATTGGTGATCCCTAAGGACCTTTCTCCTTCAAGGTTTTACCGGTGATGGTTGGGTGAACTACCGATGGGTCACTATGTGTGACTATAGATGGTGCAACCCTAGAACCTGTGACCCCCACAACCTCAATGCCATACCTCAAATCAAAAATCTAACCTATCTACAAGTAATCTCTAGCCCTTCCCAACCTCAAACATAATCCAACTCTCAAAATCATTCCCTATTTTCCCAATCACTCCATCAAACTCTCACACCCTAAAAAACTAGGGCATTATTTTCAAACAAAAACAAAACCTGATTCCTAACCTACTCATTCACAAACTACTCATTAACTTTTCAACACAAATTAACTTTACATTTCCCTATCCAAATTAAGATAATGCCTACCTCATTCTATGATCATTGGCATGGTGGAAGCCATCATCCTACTACTTGACCGTATCTTCATCCTCTCTCCATCTAATCCATAATTGGTCACCCTCAAACACACTCTCCACCACTTAGTCAACTCCACTTTAGCAAGATCAAATGCATGAATGATGAATTTCACCAAATATCCAAAGTAAAAATGCCAATAGTCAAATGGTAAAAGGAACATTCTATTTTAATTTTGATCTCTTAGATTTTTAGGGTTTCTCTTGATTGATGAAGGTTAGGGTGACCATCATCAGTTGACTCTAAGGGAAACACCTAATAACCACTTCAACTAGAGCTTGTGCTTTTGGTGATTACCCTTCTCTATGTACATTCAATCAAACCACACCATGTTGTACATCAAATTAGGGTAACCCATTTGAATACCACTAATCAACCCTTGGAGAACTACATTTGGCCTAAAGTTATTTTTGAATATTATGTCCATGGAACTATATAGGTAGCGTCCACTTTCCCAATGCATATGGATCTAGCTTAGCCATCTCTTACGAACCCATACCCAACCAACCAACTGTTATACCACATCCACCTCGACATTGGCCATTTTGACCCAAACTTTTCATATGATTTGTGATGAGTTTGCATGGTCATTTTTACTACACCAACCAGCCTTATCATGTTAAACTCTTGAAATTTGCACCAACTTATGCATTAACTGGCAAATTGTGTTATTTTATGAGAGTAATTCCTACCCTGGATACTTCTAACCCACACTAACCTTATCTAGATGGATTGATATGCCTAACCTAATCAGTTATGACCAATTCTATGGACTAGTTACCCCTGTCACATGTCTTTCTAGCAACAAATGTATTTTTACCAACATTGGCAACTTTAGTCTTTGTACGATCTTGACTATCACCCTTAGTTACATTTTATACATGTTTTTACATCTTATATACCCAACCTTTTTATGTCACCCACCTTGTGACTACCCATTTACCATTTACCAAACCCTAACCTAATTTCACTTTTGCCTCATCAACTCCCAGTTTGTGGGGGAACACCTCCTCCCATACTTGGGGAAACCAAACCTTGACCAGTGATATATTTTTATTCTAAAGCTTGTAAAATCAAAGCCATATAACAAAAAAGGGTGAAATATAGACACTCAAAAACTACACATGATAGATTTCAATGTTAGGAACCCGAGGAAGCACACAATTGATTACCATATACAAGCAACTTAAGATGCGGAATTAACCACAAGTACCAAGTAACTAGAAACCAGAAACAACACAGATTATGAGAGACAATACAAAACTTGTATTAATACTCATACAGAAAAGAATACAATAAAGAAGATGCCACTTCTTCTTCACCACCTCTCAGAGGCTTCCCACACCTCAAGTGAATAGTAATTCTCTTCTCAAAGCTCTCTCTCTCACGGTCCCAACACAAAACTCAAACACAGAGTTGGTGTTCACCTCCAACCAGTCAGTATCCACTACTACCAGTACACCAGTGCTCCACGCACTCCACAAGTTCTCCACGCACTCCAAGTAGATCTCCCCTGAACTACAACAACATGTAACCCAACTGATCTTACTTATGGAAGGAACTACCTTGCCTTCCTCTTTGTTCAATAACTGAGTACACACCATACTCCAAGTAGATCCCACCTGATACTGCTCCCTATTGTGTTGCTGTCCTCCCTAATCTTGCACCCCTACAAATCAATCTAGTTCTGCACACCTACAAACTTGAATCATGCACACACACACACACCTTCAGATCAATGATCTTACTTACCATGTAGATCTCCTAACATAGCCATGCACACCTGTTGACCAAGATCATACATACATGAAGAACCCTTCTGATTCTCCAAACCAGTACCCAAACTTGGCACTATGGCACTAAGAGGAACACACCATGCTCTCTTCACACATAGAAGGAGCTAATATTTTGCTCTCTTACTCTCTAGCACACCTTACAATACAGCCTATGAGTCTCTTAAATAGATCTCATGTAAACAATAATTAGACACCTAATTACAATAATTAGATCCATAGCTTTGAGTCTAAAATTGGCTCTCTTCATGCAAACACTTGATTTGTTAACAAACTATCTGTAACACTCACAGTTCTAAACCACACAGGCAATCGACGTCAGTTCCTATCTGCTTGGAGGTGACTGGCACTGACCGATCCATGATCGACGTCGGTTGCCCTTCTTGTCTAATCCTATCGATGTCGGTTGGCCTGACTGACACCAGTATCTATGACACTTAGCAACCTCTTCCTACCTCCTCCATGTCTGCATCAATGAAGCTTTTAGCTCCACAACCTAACAATCTCCCACTTGGAGATAAACAGCTACACTGTACATGTACCTATACCCCATCTAATCTATTTCCTAGCTTGTATCCCTCTTCAAGCTCAATCCTGAAGACCACCCACCACACAACCTGTGGTGCACCTCCTATCATCCAAGTAACCTACCACATCTGAACCTACAAACCCATGTAGTGAAGTCCTGACCTTGCATAGCATGCATACCTGTTGCTGGTCCCTCTCAAATACCTGAGAACCCACTTCCCCGAACTGGCTCCTAACTCTCTGATAACACCCACTACTTGGAAAAACTCATGCCTATACCAAACCTCATGTGATTTTGGACACTAAACTATCCAGCCCTTGGTGTGCTCTGATTCTGCATCTTGTGTAATGAACCTCGCCAACACCTTATTCACATCAGCTCCCACTGGAGACAAAATCAACCTGTGATCTTCCATGTCTCCCATGCCAAAGAATTTTGCTGCTCCAAATTCCTCATGACATGCCACTGAACTAAGCTTACCCTTAGCTCAGTAAAACCCTGTATGTATGAACCTACTAGCAAACATATCATCTACATACAATAACAGGATAATGTCGTGACTCATCATCCACCTAGTAAGACAAACACAATGGTTACATTGACTTGACTAAAGCCATGCTTTGCCATCCACCTGTCAAAACCTGTACCACTGTCTTACAGCTTCCTCAAGACCATATGACCTGGCCTTCCATCTCATGTGTCCATTCTCTCTATTCTTTAACCAAGGTATCCATTTGTCTCAGTGCTTTCATACCAGCTAGCAACCCTACCAAATCTCCCATTTGGTTCTGCATCATATTCCTGCCATGCTCCCACTGTTTCCTAGATCCTTCCTACTCTACAATCAGAAACGAGTATAAAGAAGAGGAACAACAAATTTGAGGCTTAATTACCACTTTTAGTCCTCCATATGGGCATTTGAGACTCCTTGATAGCTTGTTGTCTGCCCAAAATCTGTTACAGTGACCGACCTCGGTCACTACACAGTCTGCATCTGACCAACATCAGTTTCCATGTGCCTATCCTAACTACCAACTCTACCAACAGTAGTGTCCCTATTGCCAATGTCAGTCCTTCTAATTGACGTTGGTCTTACCTATTGCCGACGTCGGTCCTCCTAGCCAACATCGATCTTACCCTGCCTAACATCACCGGCTTCAGTCTGCAAATGACTGACATCAGCACCTGTCTGTTCGATGCTGGTTCCTCTTGACTGATGCTGGTACCTGTGTTCCCCTGTGAGTGATGACTTTTTACCCATGAGCTCCTTTGAATCAAAACCTATGTCCAAACTACCCTGCTCAAAAGTATCCAACCTCATCCACTGAACTTTGTCTGTCATCTCCTCCAAGAACACCAAGGCTTTCTAGTTCTTAAGTCTATCAAACACATCTGTCTTTCACTTAAGAACATGCATCTCCTTCTTGCTCATGTGACCAAGCCTACAAAGCCACATCTCTGCAACAGAAGAAGAATAAAAAATATAAGCAAGTAGATAAAGAGTACCTGCTTTCTTACCACTAGCTAATTCAAGTGTATCCGCTGTGAGAGTTCTTGTGCATCTCTCATCACCTAACTTTCCTAAAGAAATTAGCCACATCTCCAAGCCTGGGACCTGCATGACCTCCTTCAACACCCATGTGTTGGCCGCCTACAATTTCAACTTCACTTCCCCTTTGCCAATTCTTTGGCAAGGCTCACCAGCTCCTCTCTTTGGGGTTGCATGGAAAGAGGCAATAGAATCTATAAACCAAGATTCTACTTTATCCAAGAAACATACCAGAGCATCCTATGCAACAACCCCTGCAACATCTGCATCTTTAGTTCCTTCATGCTGATCTGCTACCAACCAACAATATTTTTTTCCCTGCTCTTTCTTTCCATAGGAATGTAATTGACCATTCATGCTTTTTAGTTTCTCCATTCATAGCTTACTTTCTTCTGTCGTTGCTATACTCCCACTCAATCATAAACCCCTGAGAGTGCCCTATAACCAAACACAAACCTTCTCCCTGCAACCTTAGCTCTAATACCAACTGTTCGGAACCTGAGGAAGCACACAATTGATTACCATATACAAGCCACTTAAGATGTGGAATTAACCAAAAGTACCAAGTAACTAGAAACAAGAAACAACACAGAATATGAGAGACAATACACAACTTGTATTAATACTCATATAGAAAAGAATACAATAAAGAAGATGCCACTTCTTCTTCACCACCTCTCAGAGGCTTCCCACACCTCAAGTGAATAGTAATTCTCTCCTCAAAGCTCTCTCTCACGGTCCCAACAGACAACTCAAACACAGAGTTGGTGTTCACCTCCAACCAGTCAATATCCACTACTGCCAGTACACCAATGCTCCATGCACTCCACAAGTGCTCCATGCACTCCAAGTAGATCTCCCCTGAACTGCAACAACCTACAACCCAACCGATCTTACTTATGGAAGGAACTGCCTTGCCTTCCTCTTTGCTCAATAACTGAGTACACACCATACTCCAAGTAGATCCCACCTGATACTGCTCCCTATTGTGTTGCTATCCTCCCTGATCTTGCACCCTTGCAAATCAATCTAGTTCTGCACACCTGCAAACTTGAATCATGCACACACATACACCTGAGGATCAATGATCTTACTTACCATACAGATCTCCTAACGTAGCCATGCACACTTGCTAACCAAGATCATACATACATGAAGAACCCTTCTGATTCTCCAAACCAGTACCAAAACTTAGCACTGTGGCACTAGGAGGAGCACACCATGCTCTCTTCACACACAGAAGGAGCTAATATTTTTCTCTCTTACTCTCTAGCACACCTTACAATATAGCCTATGAGTCTCTTAAATAGATCTCATGTAAACAATAATTAGACACCTAATTACAATAATTAGATCCACAGCTTTGAGTCTAAAATTGGCTCTCTTCATGCAAACACTCGGTTTGTTAACAAACTATCCATAACACTCACTGTTCTGAACCACACAGGCGACCGACGTCGGTCCCTATCTGCCTGGAGGTGACCGACACCGACCGATCCATGACTGACGTCGGTTGTCCTTCCTATCTAATCATGTTGACGTTGGTTGGCCTGATTGACGCCGATGTCTGTGACACTCAGCAACCTCTTCCTACCTCCTCCATGTCTGCATTAGTGAAGCTTTTAGGTCCACAACTGAACATTCAATGTCAAAATGCTTTTTGACCCTCACCTTACCTCACATCTAGTGGACTACCTAATCAATTAGACTCAATTAACCTTATCAAACCCATAACACATTTGGATAAGTCATTTAACTCACCATTTTTTTACTTCCTTTGAACTATTCTTTTCTAACCCTTTGACCATCGATGATCATCTTAACCATCAATGGTTGGCCTAACTGTCAATGGTTAGTTCTCCAAACCTATTTTAAAGTATTAAAACAATGATAGCTTTATGCGAGATAAAAATCTCCTTAAACAACAATTTGCTTTCAAAAATTGCTTCAAAACATCATGAATTGACAACTTCATCCCCTATAAAATTAGTAACTTCTTCCATACCAATTAGCAATTTCATCCTATAAAAGGAAAAGAAGAGGAAGTTAAATGGATCCAAAATCAGCAATCTAGAATCTAGCATCCAAGATCTCTTGTATACAGGTATTCAACATCCTTTCATCAAGAAAACAATATCACTAGAGACTCAGAGCTCTATTAGAATCACTTTTAAAATCCAAAGTACTATCACTCTTACCAAATCACTTTAGCCTTCCACCATCAAGTATCATGCATCTCTGTCTTGTTTTGTTGATTTATCTTATTTCTAATCTCTCTACCCTATCAAACCCATTAGTATCTTAGTCTCTACCCCTCAGCCCTATAATAGAATTTTGTTTTCCTAAATACCCAATCTGTACCTTCTATTCTAATAATTTCCATATTTACATAGGTAACCATCAATGGTTACCCAACCATTGATGGTCATCCTAAACTGTTTATGGTTCACCTAACCACTAATGGTCACTAAGGCATAAAAATATAATAAGTTATTTCTAGCCTCTTAACCCCAGTCAAAACCAACTTTCTCTATTTTTTCCTGATTACAATACCTTTTCTGATTTATTAGACCAAACCCTAACCATTTTATCATAAATATTGATCGGATTTTCTACTTTTAGTTACTTTTCTATTAACTAACATTCCACTTTCTTTAAATTGCACTTTATTTATCTTATGTAAGTAGATATTTACTTTATCATTTCCAAATTAATTATTATAATAGTGGATTGACGACCTCCTAGAAATTAATATGCTTCTTGTATCTAGCTCAACTAGGTAGTCCACTCATCTATTTGCTAGCAACACCCTGTGTCTTTCTTATCTACAAGTTATTCCTTCCTAGCCAAAGAGGAGTTCTCATCATTGTCTAGATTCACATGTGCACATTATCAGGTATTCTTCTACACACCTTATTATTAGTTTCATTATTTTACTTCTAAAATCAATAATTGAGTGGAAATTAATTGAAACATAACTATATAACTCTTCATGTTGAGGCTCCTATGAGCTTACACTTATTTGCACCATTCATAGTTACATTTTTAACTTTAATTACATTTCATATGTTAACATGTACTTCTTAGGGTTAATAGACCCATCATAAGGTGCAAAAGTTATAAAAACTCATGCATTGAGATCCATGCTTCTTGTGTTCACACCTAAAACCACTAAATATTGTGGACTAGACTTTGCCAATGTCTTAAGATTTTTTGTAACCTAGAATCCATCCTCAATCAATTTCTTATTATCCATCACTTTCATAGTGTCTTCACTATATTTTCCAAATTTATCTATAAAACAATCAAATCACATACTTTCTTTTCTTGATTATGCACTTTTTAT